>CM060125.1:933400-965900 GCA_030522415.1 Channallabes apus | reverse complement strand
GAGTGGAACATCTGCACCTTCAAAATCGGTGGATAACTTGTGGAAAAGACGCATCTGTCTGTAGGAACTGTACATACAATCATTCACAAATAGCACTTGTGAATTACAGGAAGTCAGTTGGGAGTTATTGCCACGTCCCCCGTACAGTCCTGACCTCATTCCAAGCCAGTTCCACATGTTTGGGATGTTAAAATAGTTCCTAGAAAGCTTTCAGCAGACTGTCTGATCATCGCTTTGGTGTAGTGAGTGTAAAAGTTTCTACCATGACACTAACACTGGGATACTGTACAGTAAGTGTATTAGTGTACCTGAGTAATCGAGAAATAAAGCTACAGGTTTTACTCTCATAACTGGGTTCTGCAAAATCCCGGTTTAACTTGAACACCCTTTGTGGTTTAGGTTTGCGGATAAAGTGTAAAAGTTTACTGATACGGTGGCACATCATGTAGTGTACCAGAAACAACTCAAAGAGGTCCAGTGACTTACTGCAGTGAGTGCACTTCTCCTACATTTCTGTACATCTATTAAAGAAAGAAAGTAAAATAGTAAAAGAAGCTTTAATCTACCCCTATATACAGTACTGTACATCATACACATGATCACATTTACATGAAATCAAGCCCTTTTTCCATACAGAGGAATAATGCCATCAATGATCTTTGGGATTTAATTAATAAAAGACTTTTCATATTTCCATATGACATAAAGTGCAAACCATGACATTTGTGAGCATGTGTCTTTGGAAAGGGGTGAAAAATAGGAAACGAGCTAATCTCCCTCCTCTGAAGTGTTGCTTTGGCCTGTCAGCCATGCCATCTGCCACTCACACTGGCCCTACCTACAGCCCACACTCCTTCTCCAGTTGGCCGAGACTGAAGACCATATGTGCGAGAAGCATCCATGAATATTACAATCATAGTCATTATCTCAGAAGTCGCCATTAATGTGAATTAACGCTACATTTAAGGTGAAATTGTAACTTGTATTATTTTTCCACCTACAACTGGTAAGAGCGAGGACAAATGCTGCTTCAACTTGAAATTTCAACTTGTCAATTTGGGGTAGTCTTACTGTATATACAGTACAGTAGCAGTTCGTTTCCTGTTTATGGAGTGACGTCTCTTCATAATGTCTACGGCATAAAGACCCTCTTTCTGTGTTTTAAAATCTCGGCTACAGCAGTATTGACTTTAAATCGATTAAAGGGATAGTTTGGATTTTTTTCAAGTCTGTCTTAAATCAGTGTTGATGCATATACAAGTTTATCACCATACATGGTCATGGTTGTTACAAATTCTCCTGCTCTGTACACCCAATGTAAAGCTTGTCACCTGGAACATGAGCACAATCGAGGTTGAAATTTATGTCAAAAACGCATAAATACTGTTTATTTAGTACAAAATTTTTATTATTTTCTTTCCCCAGAAATAGCCATATGTCCACGACAATGCACCAGAAATGCAGCGTTAGATACTGTAGCTGTTCATACTGTACATCAAACGGAAAATATCTATGGAAAAGTGATTTTTCTTATCTGCAACAGAACAATAAACAAGCAGAGTGGATTTTCTTCTGGCCACATAGATCTGGAACTTTAATGTTTCATTTCATAATGAAGTTAGGGCTTCTTTTAAGTGGGCGCCTGAGCTGATAAAAAAAGAAAAAAAACAAGCCCAGCATGTTTGTGTGCATGGTGCTTATAAACAGTGTGTGAATACAAGTTTATGCCACCAGACCCGTTTCCAGGATGTGAAAGTGCTGGGTGTGTACATGTGTTCACTCTGCACCAAACAAAATGCACCATAAACTGCTCGCTCTCACAGAGGGCCTTGAATTACATCATTCACAGAAAGCTACAGTACTGTTAACACGTACTAACTACCTAAACACAGTTGCAGAGAAAGTTCCCCCTTCACTACAACGCCATGGCTGTGGCCTCTTTCAGCAGGATAATGTGCCCTGACACACGGCAAAAAATATTCAGGAATGCATTCGAGGAACATGACAAAGAGTTCAAGGTGTTGACTCAACCTCCAAATTCCCCCAGATCCCAAACGGATGGAGCGTCTGCGGGACGTGCTGGACCATGTGCTTACGGGACTTAAAGGCTTACGGGACAGTAACATACTGTATGCGAATACCTCCATGTCAGATCCCACAGCACACCTTCACAGATCTAGTCGAGTTCATGCCTCAACCATTACAACTGTTTTGTTAACAGAAGACGAACTACAGACAGTAATACTGTATCAGGCCGGTGGTTTTTATGTAATGGCTAATTGGCATACAGTACTTTACAGTATTGTAGCATTTTTCACTATACAGTGCCACCTACATCCTGTCTAATGTCCATTATGAATACAATTACAGAGGAACAGGGAACACTACCTTGCTTTGCTTCCACTATATCTCTTCAAAGCTAAATATACTGAACACAGACACATTCATTAATATTGTCACATCAGCAAATCTTGCACACACTTACACATGCACACACTCACACATGCACACAAACACACAGTGTCCGGGAGCACATTAACAGATTGTAGCGGGTGCAGGCAGAGGACTGCACGCTGGCACTCTGTTTGTCATATTTCTTCTGGGCCTCGCCATCTGCCAGGGTGGCATTTTCATGGCTGTTTACCCTGACTCCCGCCAAGGAATCATCTGCCGCCACATAATGCTTCCCTACGAAAAGGGGAAAAAAGAGGGGAGGATTAAGTTGGTAATGCAACTGAGACTATTGGTAATTTGGTGTAATTGGGAAGAAATGAAGATAAATGAGGGCGAGGGATGGGGAGGCAATCAGTGTGGCAGGCGATACAGCTGTGCTTTTGGCCAAACCTACCCCCTTGTTTCCCCCTTGTATGCTCTCATCTCCAGTTCCTCAACAAGTTAAATGCAAATCCAAGCTAATGAAAAATATGCCAGGGTAACATGCAGCAGATTATTTACATTTATCCTCTGGACAAGAAAAACCGCGTGTCATTAATGGTATGGTTGAATTTTAAGTTATTACAATGAGATGAGTAATTCAGTGACTTCATTTAATTATGCCATAATTTGCACTGAACTACAGAGAGGAAACTCTGCCAGCAAACTGACCTTCAAGTAAGCTTTTAAGCCGGAGGAGTACATATGTGAATAGTTTTACAGTGGAAAATATTGTGATTAAAGATGCTATAATAGAGCATCTTTACACAGCTGCTTTCAGCACTGACTCATTTTCGAAGCTTAGGACATTGAAGACTATCATTATATCCCTCTGCAGTCGACTCAAATCCAACTCTACGGTTGAGGAAGACACGCGTGCCCATATGCCACCATCACATACTGTATCGGTGGGACATACAGTACATTACTGTAGGCTTCTGTACAATGCCATAGTGCATCTTCCTGTAATGTGCCAAGTATGGTGATGTTCAACTTATTCACTTATACCATATTTTAAATTAGGGGGCATCACAGTGCATAAGGAATCCCTCCATTACTTACATACTACATTGGTGGCATTAATTTGCCCAACACCCTACAGTCTATTCCTGGCACCATTTCTACTACAGTCAGGCATCAGTGGAGCAGCTTTGATGCTTGTCAACCGTAACTACACCTTAGCACAACTCTAATTACATTCAGTACAGCACAGGTGTAAACATCTCTTTAAAGCTAGGCTACACTCTGACATCCTGAGGTGCAGAAATGTGGACACGCAAGTACCTGTGGTTTTAGAAGTGAAAAAAAAAATCCCTGTGCTTATAAGCAATAACAAAATAATAACGAAGATGCATCACAAAGGAGAATGAAAAATATTGAAATCATCAGTCATTAATTGTCTCCTGGAACAATGTGAAAACAATCCACACGAGACTTGGCACAAAAGTGTATGAATTGAAAGTGCAAATGATTGAAGAGCTCTCCTAATGAAGTGTTAATTGCTGCGAGGAGTCAGATAAAGGTTGTAGAGTAGCTGCTCTGACAAGAGGAAGGACTGCAGTGGAATGGATTTACCAAAAGGGATCTTCATGCAACTATTACGTTTTTTGGGGGGTGAAAAAAACAAAAAACATTGTGCCTGTCGTGCCAATGGAGCCATGAGACTGTTTTACACAGACATTTAGCAAAAAGAAAAATGTGATTAAACAATGAGCAAGGACACACCATTACTATATAATTAATATAACGATACAGTGAAACATCTGATTTTCTCTTTATAATTTACGCACTACACTGGGGGAAAACAGAGGCACTGGTATTTTTTTGATAGGGAACGTCTGAAGGAAAATCTCATCTCAGGTGTTTATATACAGTATATATAAAAATGTTCAAAAGCCAGACTTTCTAGAAACTTGTTTCCAGATGTCATATTAATAATAATAATAATAATAATAATGGCAGAAATAAAATATCTCAGCACATTGTATGATCAAAATAATCCTTTGCTTGTCTGACCACTGCCTCTAAATTATGTCTGTTCTATTTAGACATCCACCTCAGGCTTAATAAACTTAGCTTACATCTGATGAACAAGCTTATCATCTCAGCAGCCTCACTAAATGAGACCTACATTGTGCAAAAGATGGCAGAGTCTTTCACTTACCCTTATACGAGAGGCACATTAATGGTCATCAGAGGACTCTGTTCGCTTTGAACGGTTTACGATGCCTCGCCTTTGATCATAAGTAGTACTCACTTCACAGGGAGCTTGAGAAGATGTCTCTTTGATATCGCTGTGCATTTACATGTCAATGAGTGTCATGGATGGTAGGGCCAAATAACAACAACAACAACAACAACAAAAAAGCTCTCTCTTTCTGTCTGAGCACCAGACAATTGGAGAATCATGTGCGAGTGATCAAAAACATATACAAGTCAAATAAGTAAATATGCTAATTTGCTAAAGACCTAAAAAATTTAACTTCCCTCTGATCGGTAACTGGCAGAGCGGATGCGTAAAAGTGCCTGGGCGTTTTGTTGTTTCCTCTGCAGTCAATAGCTAATTTGGCTAGACTAGGAGTCAGAGTCTGCTGCATCTTTATGGACTTTCATTAGATGACATTTTGAGGCTCATTTGAAATTAATCCCCTCTCAGACCCTTGTGGCAGCTCTGTTGTCAGGCGGATGACAAATGAGGCAGGACACAGGGACTCCAGGTGGACACATCCGCCCATCCTGCTTGGCCTACTGCGTTAATATACTATCATCTGGTCAAACAGACAAGAAATTCCCAAATCTCATTACCAACAGGAACTATGGATCATTACATGGGATGTATTTCCATTAGCTGGACTAAAGTTGGGACTAAATAAGGAGGATGTGGACACTTGCTGTTTCACACTGGACGCTTTGTTATATACAAACTCGGGCTCAAGGACCTCCCATCTTTTTATATACAATTTAAAGTGGACACTTCTAGTTATTCAGAATATGTCTTCAAACCTTACGATGGATTGGCTACAACAGCAAGGACCATGCTTTGCTTGCTTTTGAGACCCAACTTGCTTTGGAAGACTTTGGGCCTATTCATTCATTCATTCATTCATTTTCTATACCGCTTAATCCTGTGTTCAGGGTCGCAGGGGGACCTGGAGCCTATCCCAGGAGACTTCGGGCACTAGACGGGGTACACCCTGGACAGGGTGCCAATCCATCGCAGGGCACACACACATACTGTACACACACTCACACACTACGGGCAATTTGGGAACACCAATTAGCCTAACCTGCATATCTTTGGACTGTGGGAGGAAACCGGAGTACCCGGAGGAAACCCACCAAGCACGGGGAGAACATGCAAACTCCATGCACACAGAGACGGGAATCGAGCCTGGCCGGGGAATCGAACCCAGACCCTGGAGGTGCAAGGCGACAGTGCTAACCACTACACCACCGCGCCGCCACCCAACATCAACATATTTTTTATAACTGCTTTAAAAACAGGATTTCAGATCATTTATTATAGTCCACCATCATAACTGTCAGCAAATCTGAGGAATCCATAAAGCATCTAGAAAATCCTTTAAGTCTGGCTGTTACGCTGAGAAAGCCTAAAAATATGTTATTTTTTCAGATGGATCATGGGTGTTTTTGTACATTTCATTCTTTAAAATGTTTCGATATTTTACTGTTCTTGTTGGGTTCCTCTGCAATAAAATGTAAAATAATTTTGGTTCTTTTTTTTTTTTCTTCGATTTTGCACACCATTGTCATCTTTTGTGAGTACTTGTAATTGGCATGTATCTACAGTACCAATGAACACATCCTGATACTGGTTCACTAGGTTACTGAGTGCCATCAGCCTTAAAGGTCTGTTCGGGATGGAATTAGTAAGAAAAGCACACAGACAACACAAAGCAACGCAGAGCAAAAAAAAGATATGAATTAAGATAAGATATACGTTGGCGCCCAGTTTCATGGCTAATTACTGGATAAAGTGTTAGATTAATACTAACACTCATACTAACACTTTTAATGGCTTATGGATGAAGTGAATAGTGTTGAAAAGTTATAGCGGATAAAGAACTCAGGAGTCAGCTGGAAGGAAAATGATTCTGACCCACAGAAAAAAAAAACGTACTGATCTCACTCTCTGGACGGCTTATCCTGTATCCTGTACAGGGTCGCAGGAGGCTTGGAGCCCCCAAATTGAGGTTAATATCATTGACGAGTTTGCGAGGTTGTTCGTGTTTTCTCTGTGGTCTCCAGGTTCCTCCAACCTCCCTAATACCTGACTCGGCTAACTTGACACAATTAACAGATGACTGTAAATGTATGAATGTGTGTACATTAGGGCTGCACGATATTAGGAAGATAGGAATGATGATACTAAAATAAACAGGTAATAGATATTCGTCTGATGTAATTAAATCTAATTCAGGCTAAAAAGAAACTATATGTCAAGGAAGTTGCAAATATTTAGACTTCAAAACACTATGAATGACTTAAAACCCTCAGCAGATATTCTGACTTCTGGTTTGCTGTTACTATAAACCTGCCAACACAATATGAATTACTTTCAAACATTACTGTTTATTTACATGTAACCGTGTAACTCTCATCGATTTCATTTATCACGATTCTTTGCGATACAGATATTGCGTATACCATTATCGCGATCACGATCATTTTTCGATACATTGTGCAGCCCTAGTGTACATGGTGGACCAGCATCCCATCTGTACTAGGGATTGTCTCTAATGTTCCACTACAATCGTGACCAGAGTAAAGCTGGTGATGAGGAACAAAGAACAAACAAATGAATCAATTAATGAATGACATTTATGGGACATTTATTTTAATTGAAAAATAAGGCAGACACAAGAATCTCCAGGGGAACCATGTTTTCACTGTCAATGTACATTTAGCTTTGGTTCACATAAAAACCCTAAAACATTATGCAGCACAGCTGTAAAACCCAGAGCACAAAAGAAATAACTATAAGGATGAAAGTCTGAGAGTTTTCACATGATCATGACCTTTCTTTATCAATATCCCACTATTACTCTCTCTCTCTCTCTCTCTCTCTCTCTCTCTTTGTACACACACACACACACACCTGTTTTTTGCTAACTCTGCAATTCACATGGATGACAGATTCGAGAGCCTGTTTAAATAATACATGGCATTGCACTTTTAACTTGTCAGTTGCTCCGGCAAAATATATATCAGCTCGTCTCTGATGTCATATGTGACGGTGATTCTCCCTGACGGTTTTCCATTAGACCAATGAGTCTTTTCTGCTCAGCTATATTTCTACTGGTGATCAAGATAAAAACACATGTTTCTTCTGGTATCGTTTTTTTTCTCATTCGTCACTTTTTTCTTTTTGTAAGACTGCATTTATATTTAAAGGGACCGTTTCACAGGGACAGCAGCCTCCTTGGTGTCAAAACACTTATTTCCTAATGAACACTACACTATGCTCAGACTCCCTGCCTCTACTTTGCTTGTATACAGAGGTGGAAAGAGTAATAAAATTTTGTACTCAAGTACAAGTACTGTTACTTCAGTGAAATTTTACTTAAGTACAAGTAAAGTTACCATTATAAAAATCTACTCAAGTAAAAGTAAAAAGTAGCTCATTAAAAAATTTACTCAGAGTAAAAGTTACCGAGTTACTTTTTTATTTTTATTTTTTTAACAGCGGGGTGGATGAGGCATTCTAGCATAGTTCAAAAAAGATGAGCAGATATAAAATCTCAAACTAGTTGTTTTTAACTGAAGGAACACCTTTGCATAATAAAGCTGTTGTCTTTCTTGTGCTTGAAAATCAAAGTGGTCACTTAAATATGGTGTTACGTCCCAGTCTAGGGTCATACAGCAAAAGACTGGTTCAGGGTTCTATTTTAAACTGTATGGAAATGGTGGTATATGGCAGAAAGAACTAGATCCAATCATTAACTGGTGAAATAATGAGTTCCCTAGCAAGGCTACACTCGATGCTGCGTGAAAACGCTATGGGAACCAGTTTGTCGCGTTGCCGGTCGTTGAAGCATGCTGTGAAAACACGCCAAAGTTTTTGGCTATATATAACCTCGACAGGTGACGTCATCTGATTAGATGTAGGTGGAGGTTATAAAAACAGGTGAGCCGGCAACGACCTCAGATCATTTGTCTTCAGCCTTGTTGTGAAGCGTGCTTGTGATAAACCAGCAAAATAGGAAGGTGTTTAACTCACCGATTTGACGAGTTTAAATCCCTCCGTGTGTGATAATCCATATCGGAGTGCGATCTCTACACTGCTTCGACTAGTGCTGCGCGCGCCGCGCATTCCGTGAGAAGCTGCGAGCCGCCGCGCGTTCCTGGCTTAAAACTCGTGCATCTGACAGAGCTGCGGCAGACGGAGGTAAGAAAACTCCTTTCTTCCGCGCTGTCATCACGAGGATTCCTCTCTTTTTTACCGGAGATGAAAATAGCCTTAAGCACTAAAACAAGCAGTAGACGGCAGCTTCTGTCGGGTGGCCGGGGGGCGGAGCCTCAATGACGCGCTCTCTCCCCCCCCACCCCCTCTCAGCTCTCTTCATATGAGTTAACCCTTTCATGGAGTAGGCTGTATTCATGCTGTGTTTTTCATGCCATCGACTTATTTGTTTATTTAAATATAGTCGATATGGAAACGCGGCATTGTATATGACGCCCAGATAGCAGAGACGCTTCACAGGCTATCTCTCTCCTGGGACATCATCCTCCCTGGTAAGCTTATACTTCCTTTCTAGCTGTGTAGACTTTTATCTGCCCTAGAGGGAAAAGCTTTCAGGCAGTGGGTCAGCTTGGTGATGCACTGCACACAGGAGGTCAGACTGATTTAAAGAATATATATATATATATACATATGCGTGTATAAAATAAATGGGGGTGGCCCCCCCAATAGGGAAAGGCACCCAGAATTCCTTTTTAACGAATATGTGTTCTCCCTGGCACCCCCAGGAGGTCGGTGTTTTGCTCCGCCACCACTGGTGTTCGGGCAACACCAGTCTCCAATAGGCTGTTAGTTCTTCGGTTTTTCCTGCCATGCTTCAGGATGCCGAACATCTAACATCCCCCCCCCGTTTAACCAAGCTGCCGAAACTTTTGCCCTTTTAGGAGAAACTGGCAGCGTGGAAGCTACTGCCAAGTATATCTCCTTGGGTACTAAGCACTGGAGAGAGGAACTACAGGATTCAGTTCTCACTTCACCTTCTGTGTTTTCAATGGCGTGGCCTCCACTTCCATGAAACCAGAAAGTGCGCATCTGCTGACAGGCTGCCGGGGAAGGGGGCCATGGAACATGTTCCCCCACCAGACAGTGAGTCAGGCTACTACAGTCGGTATTCTTGGTTCCCAAGAGGAACGGGGGCTGCGTCCAATATTTCAGATTCTGCGGGCTCTCCCGCTACCTGAAAATCAATGAATACAGTTCAGTTCTTGACTGTAAAGGTGATTGCTCTCAACCCTACCAAGCGATTGTTTCTGACAATCGATTTAAGGACGCTTACTTTCATACAGAAACATTGCCACAACACAGGGAGATCCTGAGGTTCGCTTTCGGGGGCGAAGCTTACCAGTATCGGGTCCTTCCATTGGTCTAGCTCACCCGCACACACACAAAATGCACGGATTTAGCCCTGGCTCTTACGGGAGTCCCAGGGCATCCGGTGGCTAGTGCTTCGACATCAGCATGTCGTCCTAGCTCATCTCTGTCCTCAGGACTGGGACCCAACGCCACGAAAGCGTGCTCTTTCCTGTGCAGAGGACAACACATTGGGTGCTATATGGGATTCCGTCGTAAGCGGGCACAGCTGTCTCCCGCTCGTATCGAACCCATTCTCAACACCCTCAAGGAGAACAAGCTAGACCAGAAAGTGACCATCACTTTCAGACATCCTAGCTCTCATGGCAGCTGTATCCACGGTGACACCTTTGGACCTTCTGCACATGAGAGCATTCTAAGTTGTGGCTAAGAACCAGGGGATATCACTAGGGCCAATCCCCAATATGGGTTACGCGCCAGGTGCTTCGTACCCTTTCTACGTGGTTCAGACCCCGGTCTCTACTCTGGGTCCCACTCTAAGTTCATCTTGTCGTCGCTGAGGCTAACGACAGATGCTTCCCTCATAGGCTGGGGTGCGGTCTCTGATGACTGTCCAGCCCAAGGGAGCTGGAGAGGCTATCTTCTCGCATGGCACAGCAATTGCCTCGAAATGATGGCTCTATTTCTGGCCCTAAAGCACTTCCTCCAGCAGTTGAGAGGCTGCCATGTCCTAGTGCGGGGGACAACACTATGGCAGTCTCATATATTATCGCCAGGGCGGACTGTGCTCGCGCCGCTAACAGCTAGCGCACCAGGTTCCTGTCCCTCAGAGCGATTTACATTCCAGCATGGATGCGGGAGCAGTAGTACTGTCCAGTCTATCTCTGACACACGGGGAATGGTAACCCCACTCCGAAGTAGTCAGGGAGAGATGTTCATGTAGCAAGGCGGACCTCTTGCCTTCTAAGATATGCTTCGCCTTTTTACTGCTCTTCAGATTTACGTCCACCGCATCAGCTAGTGGCGTAGGTCAGAGCAGCTTCTACATGTTTTGGATGAGAGATGCTATTGCCCTCTCCTATGAGGCGTGTGGGTTCACTTCGCCTCTGGGAATCAGGGCTCTTTCAACCCTGGGGATTGCCTCATCTATTGCATTAGCAAGAGGAATTCCCCTGCAGCAAGTATATGCTAAGCAGGTAAACCCAGTCCACTGCCGAATTGTTTCAGTGCTGGAGTTTCCCTCCTCGGGTCTGTGCCCTAGTACTCTCAGGACGTACGTGACTGCATCCTCTCTCAACTATCTTCAGAAAGCTCCATAAACCCAACAGGCACCCTATTGCTCTTGAAGCCTTCTGTCCTCCGCGCTTACAGCTTCGGAGCAGGAGAGACTTCACTTGTAGCGTCCAGCTTGTGCTCTTCAGATCTACGTCCACCGCATCAGCTAGTGGCGTAGGTCAGAGCAGTTTCTACATGTGCTGGATGAGACATGCTATTGCCCTCTCCTATGAGGCGCGTGGCCTCACTTCGCCTCTAGGAATCAGGGCTCTTTCAGCCAAAGGGATTGCCTCATCTATTGCACTAGCAAGAGGTATTCCCCTGCAGCAAGTGTCTGCTAAGCAGGTAAACCCAGTCCACTGCCGAATTGTTTCAGTGCTGGAGTTTCCGTCCTCGGGCCTATGCCCTAGCACTTTCAGGACGTGCGTAACTGCATCCTCTTTCAACTATCTTCCAAAAGCTAAACTATAAACCCAACAGGCACCCTATTGTTTTTGAAGCCTTCTGTCCTCCGCGCTTACAGCTTCGGAGCAGGAGAGACTTCACTTGCTGTGTCCAGCTTGTGCTCTTCAGATCTACGTCCACCGCATCAGCTAGTGGCGTAGGTCAGAGCAACTTCTTCATGCTCTGGATGAGAGATGCTATTGCCCTCTCCTATGAGGCGCGTGGGCTCACTTCGCCTCTAGGAATCAGGGCTCATTCAACCAGGGGATCGCCTCAGCTATTGGATTAGCAAGAGGTATTCCCCTGCAACAAGTGTGTGCCAAGCAGGTAGACCCAGTCCACTGCCAAAATGTTTCAGTGCTGGAGCTTCTGCAGTAAAAGCTTGTCCTTGGGCTTGTGCCCTAGTACCCTCAGGATTTTCTTAGCTGCATTGTTGAAGCCTTCTGTCCTCCGCCTTTTACAGCTTCGGAGCAGGAGAAACTTCACTTACTATCCAGTATGTGCTTTTCAGATTCACGTCCACCGCATCAGCTAGTGGCGTGAGTCAGAGCGCCACTATACTGGGTGGGAGACGCATATTGCCCTCTCCTATGAGGCGCGTGGGTTCACTTCGCCTCTGGGAAGCAGGGCCCACCCAACCAGGGTATCATCCCAGTCTCACCAGCAGGAGGTATCCCCTGCAGTAATTGTGTGGCGCGAAGGGTTGGTTCCTCCCCGCACACATTTCTTACATTTATAAATCTGGATGTTCATGCTACTCCGGGCTCACTGCCCCCGAGTTAGCTGCCCAGGCATAGCTCTGAGACCTTCTTGGCTTTGTGCGCACACGCTACACAACCTTGGGGTCCAGACACCTGTAGTGCGGCGGCGTTGGTATTCTCGTTCCCATAGCGTTTTCACGCAGCATCGAGTGTAGCCTTGCTAGGGAACGTCTCGGGTTACATTTCTGTAACCCTGTTCCCTGAAAGGCGGGAACGAGATGCTGCGTCGCAATGCCGCACTACCACGTGACCGGACGGCTGTTCAGACAAATTAATCTGAGGTCGTTGCCGGCTCACCTGTTTTTATAACCTCCACCTACATCTAATCAGATGACGTCACCTGTCGAGGTTATATATAGCCAAAAACTTTGGCGTGTTTTCACAGCATGCTTCAACGACCGGCAACGCGACAAACTGGTTCCCATAGCGTTTTCACGCAGCATCTCGTTCCCGCCTTTCAGGGAACAGGGTTACAGAAATGTAACCCGAGACGGTTTGTATACACACACACACACAACAGGAGGAGGATCAGATTCAGGATGGACCCAGGCCAAAATAATAAACAAAATGGTATTTATTTTTAGTAGCTAGATTACCTGCAAAAAAAAAAAAAAAAAACACAAACAAAAATACAGGTACCTACCCGGACTCCCTAAACCTATATAAACTATATAAACTATATAAAATAGAAACCTAAGCTAAACTATATAAAATACCTGGCTCAAAAAAGTCTCACAGTCTAATATTTCATTGGATTGTTTTAGCTATGATTAAGCTTTGGGACTGTTTTGATAAAATTATATATACATAATATATATAAGGTTATCACCCCCCCCCATCATTCCGTACAATAAGGTAGTCAGCTATCTTCATTTTATTGCCACATAACATCCTGAGCAAATAAATTCCCAAATAAATTCCCTCTTCCAAAAATAAATGACAGCCACGCCCCTGCTACTAGTGAGTGCACAGACATACAGTGAAATTATCTATAAATATATACAAAGACCAACCAAACCAAAGGGACAAAGCAATAATCAAAGTCAATTGGAGGCAAAAAGTCAAACTAGAATACACAACCAAATGTCAAAACGCCAAAATCACAACCTCTTTCCTCTTTCCCGCGTCTCTCTCCAGTCGCGCTAGTCGATGACGTCACTCAGGGCGGAAGCGACCGTGTGGAAGGTCAGGAAGATGCCGATGTCAGAAAACCTGGAGTGGAGTCTGGAGCGGCGCGCGACCAGGACATGATACACACACGCGAGTGCAACGGAGCATTTATACAAAGCATAACATTTTTATTATTTTAGCATTTTCATTAATTTATTTTTTACTCAGTAGCGAAAATGATTTAAAATGTAGCGAATTACAATACTTCAAACAAAACGTACTTAAGTAAAAGTAAAATTACAGATTTTTAAAACTACTTTAAAAAGTAGAAATACACAAAAAAGCTACTCAATTACAGTAACGCGAGTAAATGTAATTCGTTACTTTCCACCTCTGCTTGTATATAGAAAAAAGAGCATGTGTTACTTTGTGCCAAATTATGAAGGATCAAAAAATTAAAATAAAAAGTATAAAAAAAGATGTGATTCTAGTATGTTCTGTCTTGTTTGACACAGAGATTTAAATGGAGCCCATCTTATCTGACTGTCATGTGCAGATATCACAGGTGTTGCGTGGTGTTATCTTCATGTCATGGTGGCCGTGGAGCACAGTTACATAACACACATCCATTTGATGTTTTTTCCAAAAAGAAGAAGAAGAAACAACAACAAAAAAAAAAGCTCGCCACAGAGAGTCTTTAGACGTATAAAAGAGAAATGTAAAGAAGTGGGCAAGGAAAAACAAGGCCATCAGAGAATTGCAGCTGTCGCTTAAGGAGCCGTGTCTGGGCAAAGAGAGCGAGAGAAAGACAGACGGAATGCAGAAGAAGGAGCCAAGGGTCATAGACGACCACAGAGCTATTGAGGGTGTTTGTTTAACTTGAGATGTTTAGATCAGATTCCAGTCAGATTCCCCTCTGATACACATCCACTCGAATACACACTATATCTCAAACCTACTGTACAACAAAGCACCAGCATATACTGTACTGTACCTACACTGCTAAGGTTTCCTTGTGAGCTCATTCACACAACCTAAACACGGACATGTGTGTATTATTGTGGACACATTTCATCACCACTAAGATCTAAAAGCATGCTCTCTCTCTCACACACACACACACACACACACACCTCTCTTTCATTACATTATGCTCCCATGCGTCCTGTGATTCACACTGGTCGACTTACACAATGCTGACGTCTGCAAACATGACTTTCATTCATTCATTCATTCATCTTCTACACCGCTTAATCCTGTGTTCAGGGTCGCGGGGGCGGAGCCTATCCCAGGAGACTTCGGGCACTAGGCGGGGTACACCCTGGACAGGGTGCCAATCCATCGCAGGGCACACACACACATACACACACTCACACACCCAATCACACACTACGGGCAATTTAGGAACGCCAATTAGCCTAACCTGCATATCTTTGGACTGTGGGAGGAAACCGGAGTACCCGGAGGAAACCCACCAAGCACGGGGAGAACATGCAAACTCCATGCACACAGAGACGGGAATCGAGCCTGGCCGGGGAATCGAACCCAGACCCTGGAGGTGCAAGGCGACAGTGCTAACCGCTACACCACCGCGCCGCCGCAAAGGATTCTTACTGTACGTAGATATAAAAAAATATATATATTTGTTTGCTAGATCATTATTCTATTTAAATCTTTCCATCTAATCATACTTGTTATTGAGAATGTACAGACAGTTTCAGATTGCGTAATTGCCTCTATGAAGTCAGAAAAGGAATAAATATTTATGTTTACACTGGTCGCTTCTGGATGGTTCGCACTGCCGCTTTGCATCTCCAGGGTCGATGGGCCGATTGCTTCCAATGTATGTGTGTGTATGGAGTTCGCATGTTCTCCCTGTGCTTGCCGGGTTTCCTCCGGGTACTCCAGTTTCCTCCCACAGTCCAAAAGACATGTAGATTAGCCTAAAAGCAGTGTGTGAATGAGTGTATGAATGTGTGTATGTCTGTGTGCCCAGGGTTAGGGTTATAGTTATCACTGGGTGATAGACTGGCACCCTGTGTACCCTGTCCAGAGTGTACCCTGCCTTGTGCCTCTCCTGAGATACCCTGAGATACCCGTACCCTGTACGCAGGATAAAGTGATATAGATGATGAGTGAGTGAGGGAGCGTTTGCTTTTGTTGTTTGCAGACTTGGCTACTGTTTGACACGACCTATAAAACCTCTTGAATTTATAGTATTTATATGTTACGCAAAATCAGACTCATGCAAACCGGATGGCATTTGTGTCTGTGCTTGCTGTCCTTCACTATGATAAAGCATGACACAATGACACACTGTGTGTGTGTGTGTGTGAACTGTTGGTAACATAACAATCTAAATGCGCAGTCAGGTGGCGAACATTAAGGATGGCATTAGTCCCAATAAAGTACGTCTAAAATACTAAAGCAAGAGGAAGACAAGGGCAAAACTCCCTGTCTGTGTGTGTGTGTGTGTGTGTGTGTGTGTGTGTGTGTGCGTGTGTGTGTGTGTGTGTGTGTGTGCGTGTGTGTGTGTGTGTGTGTGTGCGTGTGTGTGTGTCTGTGTGTGCGTGTGTGTGTGCGCGTGTGTGTGCGTGTGTGTCTGTGTGTGCGCGCGTGCGTGTGTGTGTGTGTGTGTGTGTGTGTCTGTGTGTGCGCGCGTGCGTGTGTGTGTGTGTGTGTGTGTGTGCGCGCGTGCGTGTGTGTGTGCGTGTGTGTGTGTGTCTGCGCGTGTGTGTGTGTGCGTGTGTGTGTGTGTGTGTGCGTGTGTGTGTGTGCGTGTGTGTGTGTGTGTGTGTGTGTGTGCTTTATTTTCTTTTATGTGCAGCATCTCCCCTAATTCACTCTAAACCTTTAACGTGTTTCCACACACCAGTGGTCTGTTCATTTTATTTTGACCCTTAATGTCACTGATGTAATTGTGATTGACTGGCAGGATGAAGAAGGAAAATTTGTCTCATATGAATTGTGATGGATTGTAGGATGAAACTGATTAAATTGTGCTGATTGATTCAACTGGCTCGCAAAAGAGAGAGAGAGAGCGAGCGAGAGAGAGAGAGGGTGAGTGAGAGAAAGAGAGAGAGCATACAGTGGTGTGAAAAACTATTTGCCCCCCTCCTGATTTCTTATTCTTTTGCATGTTTGTCACACAAAATGTTTCTGATCATCAAACACATTTAACTATTAGTCAAAGATAACACAAGTAAACACAAAATGCAGTTTTTAAATGAGGGGTTTTATTATTTAGGGAGAAAAAAAATCCAAACCTACATGGCCCTGTGTGAAAAAGTAATTGCCCCCTGAACCTAATAACTGGTTGGGCCACCCTTAGCAGCAATAACTGCAATCAAGCGTTTGCGATAACTTGTAACGAGTCTTTTACAGCGCTCTGGAGGAATTTTGGCCCACTCATCTTTGCAGAATTGTTGTAATTCAGCTTTATTTGAGGGTTTTCTAGCATGAACCGCCTTTTTCAGGTCATGCCACAACATCTCAATAGGATTCAGGTCAGGACTTTGACTAGGCCACTCCAAAGTCTTCATTTTGTTTTTCTTCAGCCATTCAGAGGTGGATTTGCTGGTGTGTTTTGGGTCATTGTCCTGCTGCAGCACCCAAGATCGCTTCAGCTTGAGTTGACGAACAGATGGCCGGACATTCTCCTTCAGGATTTTTTGGTAGACAGTAGAATTCATGGTTCCATCTATCACAGCAAGCCTTCCAGATCCTGAAGCAGCAAAACAACCCCAGACCATCACACTACCACCACCATATTTTACTGTTGGTATGATGTTCTTTTTCTGAAATGCTGTGTTACTTTTACGCCAGATGTAACGGGACACGCACCTTCCAAAAAGTTCAACTTTTGTCTCGTCGGTCCACAAGGTATTTTCCCAAAAGTCTTGGCAATCATTGAGATGTTTTTTAGCAAAATTGAGACGAGCCTTAATGTTCTTTTTGCTTAAAAGTGGTTTGCGCCTTGGAAATCTGCCATGCAGGCCGTTTTTGCCCAGTCTCTTTCTTATGGTGGAGTCGTGAACACTGACCTTAATTGAGGCAAGTGAGGCCTGCAGTTCTTTAGATGTTGTCCTGGGGTCTTTTGTGGCCTCTTGGATGAGTTGTCTCTGCGCTCTTGGGGTAATTTTGGTCGGCCGGCCACTCCTGGGAAGGTTCACCACTGTTCCATGTTTTTGCCATTTGTGGATAATGGCTCTCACTGTGGTTCACTGGAGTCCCAAAGCTTTAGAAATGGCTTTATAACCTTTACCAGACTGATAGATCTCAATTACTTTTGTTCTCATTTGTTCCTGAATTTCTCTGGATCTTGACATGATGTCTAGCTTTTGAGGTGCTTTTGGTCTACTTCTCTGTGTCAGGTAGCTCCTATTTAAGTGATTTCTTGATTGAAACAGGTGTGGCAGTAATCAGGCCTGGGGGTGACTACAGAAATTGACCTCAGGTGTGATAAACCACAGTTAAGTTATTTTTTAACAAGGGGGGCAATCACTTTTTCACACAGGGCCATGTAGATTTGGAGTTTTTTTTCTCCCTTAATAACGTAAACCTTCATTTAAAAACTGCATTTTGTGTTCAATTTTGTTATCTTTGACTAATAGTTAACGGTTTTTGATGAGCAGAAACATTTAAGTGCAAAACATGCAAAAGAATAAGAAATCAGGAAGGGGGCAAATAGTTTTTCACACCACTGTATATACTGTATAGAGGATATATTTCCTAAGTGAGGTATAAAACCATGAACCACACTAAAGCAGTGCAGTATTTAATTACATCAATACTCAGTTTTATTTCATCTTATTCCTCATGTACAGTACAGTGGTGCTCTTAAACAGGCTTTGTTGTTAGCTAGCATCAGCATAAACTACAACAAATATAATATATAAAAGGACCGTAACATTTATGTAAATTAAATTTGAAACATTATGTAGTAAACATCTCCAGTAGTAAAGAATCAGAACACAGCACAAGTCTTCCACTTCCCTCCTGACCAGTTCGTCTAAAGCTCTTTCACCAACTGCTGACGAACAGCGACGTGACAAAAAGATTGCGAGCATCTGATGTGTTTTTGTTGCTTAAGGTAATTTATAGTCATTGGCGTGAGTGTCTTCTCTGAAAATACACCCAAATAACATTGAGACGAGGTCAGATCAACACTCCTGTCATTTGGAAAAAAGGGAAATAATAACAATTTGGACTTTATAATTACAAACTACAAAACAAAATCCAAAAGAATTAATTATCAGTTTGTATTTCAAAGTATTAGATATACAAACCATATCTGCATAGGACACCCAAAGCAGTACTGTGCTGGTTCTTATTCATGAACATGATTTTAATAATTATTGTGATATTTTAAAGTATCCCAAAACACTAGAGGACGGCGAAATAATCGGGCCGATTTTAGCCATTTTTTAATAACGGCATCAGACTTTGCCTGAACATATCAAGCCGAATAACAGGGACACCTGCAGTCTTGTTGCTGTGAATCGAACTGTTGTTTTTCTCCTTTACTTTCCCTGCATACAGTACAGTAGTAACGCTGCATACAGTACAGTAGTAACGCTGCATACAGTACGAACACACTGCCTTAAGAATTTTCGCGATAAAAACTGAAATTTTGCAAGAAATCTGCCTTGCGAAGCATTTTCGACATACAGTACGAGCGATCTAACCGAACTACTGTAAGTTGTGGGTACATGCAGGAGGCAAACAAAATGAGTCTACACATTTTTTATTATTGTTTTTTTTGCATTTTGTGCAATATTTAGTGAAAACATAGTACCACGGGTCCCAAGAATGGCACAGCAGCGAGGAATACAGCAACCTTCAGCACCGGGTGCCAAGAGGAGTCATAAATTCAGGTTAAGTGAGGTTTAATCTCTATTTATTTTATACTAGATGTGCCCGCAACTTTGTGCGTGTGGAATTTAATTGCACACTCATAATCGTGTTTTTAAAAATGTACAACGCCATCTGTTGAATTTTTTAATTAAGTAAAATTTGTTCGTGTTACCGTGAAGAATGAAAGTGTGAGATCACGTTGATTAAGTACTGTAGATTTCAAATGCACACTCAAACTCCTGTTATAAAATAGGTACAGTATAGAACCATCTGTTGAATTTTGAGATGAACTAATGATTTTTCCAAGGTCAATTGTTTTTTTAATGATATAAGGGCATTTACCATTTAAGTTTCAAAGTAGCATATGTTCTCTTCCCGTGGGTCAATTGTGATATAGCAAAGCCTATATGTTACAGTACCTCAGCCCATTAAAGCCCATTCAATTTTATTCAGTAGTTGTTGCAATTATATAATTTTTCTGATTTATGACCATATTTATGTTGATAAAAAAGGGGCCAATTGGTAATATAGTTTTTTTTATTTCAGTTGACATTGTAAGCCACCCTCAATTCCACTTTTTTTGGACTGACAGGTTTTGCATGTTATGACATGTTCACAATCATAACTACAAGTTACTTATCTGGGTTAAAATTTGCCATGGGTTTGTGCAACCACTCATTCATTTAGAACAGGGATCTCCAGATCCAGTCCTGGAGGTACTGTAGAGGTCTGCATACCCGCGGGACTCGACAAGATTTTTTGCGGCGCGGGAATAAATTTACAAATAAAACGCGGTAGCGGTCGGACACTGGTGTAATTTGGACGGGAGCAGGTGGTCTAATAACTAGAGATGTTCCGATACCATTTTTCCCTCCCGATACCGATTCCGATACTTGGGCTCAGGGTATCAGCCGATACCGAGTACTGATCCGATACCTGGGTTTGTATCTGTACAGTATGTGTGTGTGTATATACAGTATATATATATATATATATATATATATATATATATATATATATATATATATATATATATATATATACACACACACAAAAAAAAAAAGAAATCACTTCGGCGGCAGGGATGCGAAGGCGGGCTCTACGCGGAAGTGAAGGTGCCGCGGGAGCTCGCGCAGCTCGTTCACGCGCTCCTCTCGCGGAGATCAAAGGCGCCCCCCTTTTTAAAGTCTATGGGGCGCATCACATCGCCCCGCTCTTGTGCCACTGTCTCTCATAAAATCCACCGCGTCGCAAAGTCCAGCTTCCCAACAGTCAGACCCCGAGCTACACTCCCCGCTGTGTTTTATAGCGCCGGGATCATTAGCGGCGATAGCTCATGGGCCGTTGCCTGATTCTGTGGCCCTGCTACTTCACATACCTAAAGAGGGGGGAGGCCGCCTAACTAGTGAGCGAGGTGCGATATCAATTTGGGCGCACGCCCATCACAGGCGCACGCCGTGACACTCTGTAAGTAAGCTAAGCTAGCAAAGCTAGCGGGCATAAATAGGTTATCGGCAGCATTTCTGATACCAGTATCGGAATCGGAACAACCCTACTAATAATATACCATTCCCGACGTCCTTTCTGAACAGCATACCTGGCAGATGTAATTTTTGTTTTCTGCTACACCTTTCCTAAGCTACCGTGTTGACAAAAAATGTCACATTTATATTTTGAATAAAAATAATAAATATGCTACAATGTTGTACATTGTTTCTACATTTTCCCCCCTGCAACACATTTTCCGTTTTAACCATTTTTGACCAGAAGATTAAAAATAAAATATATTGTTGTACAACCTAAGGTTTTTTTGTTATCCATCCCTTTCGGTTTAAATGTGAGATTCTGGAAACACATAGACATTTAGCGGGAGCGGTCGGGTCGGGAAGAAAATTATCCTAAGCGGGCAGCGGGTGAACAAAGAGTGATATACTGTATAGCGGAAGCGGGCGGGTGCGGGATAAAACCTGGCGGGAGCGGGACTAAAAGAACAGTCCCGCGCAGACCTCTACCTGGAGGGCCAGTGACCAGCACAGTTTGTAATTCACTAACACCTACAGTAAACACACCCACTGAACCTAGTAATTAACAAATTAGTTAAATCAGCTGTGTTTGAGAAATAGAATCACAAATCTGTGTTTGAGAACACTGGCCCCCCCAGGACTGGATTTGGAGACCCCTAATTTAGAACAATGGATGTGATGCTAGCAGAGAAACATGCGTGGGATCTGGCTCTGGAGGAGGGCAAGCAGTTATTCCGCTGTATTTGTTGAGGTCCAAAAAAAGGAAGAACGCCAGAGGCCTTGTTTTAGCAGCTATTTCTAGCATTGCTATGAATTCCCTGTGTTGCCGTTACTGACTGATGATGTCAGCATTCTACACACACACAGAGGGAAAAGTCCCAGGAATTTTGATCCGATTGTTCTCAAGTCACATGACCATGTATTGTAGTATTGTAGCCAATCTAGGATCAATAAATTTTAAAATAAATTTTATTCAATAACAACCTTGTATTTTTTTTTTATTGCAATCTTTAAAAAATGGTTTATTTAAGTTAAGCAATGTTGTATAGTATTTATTAATATTATTAAACCTTTATTTTATGAGATGATGGGAAAAAATAAATCAAGATAATATACTGATTGGCCAACAAAATGCTTTGATGCATGTAAAATAATAGTTGAATTATCTGGACAAGATTACTGATAACTCTGATGATTACCTTCTCAAAACAGCAATTAGTAGAGTTAATGTCAAACATTTATGCAGATACCGTACTGTGTCTGTTTATTAATGTATTGCATGGCTCAGCTGATTTGATGTTACTCTTTTTGGTGGTTTTCCGGGATATAGAAAGGAAACATTACACGCTGCAAGTTTGCCTCAGATGCAGCATTTAGAATAACTGGTGATCAGCTTCAGGTCAAGGTTGGATGAGGACAGGGTGAGTTTTAGGACTGCAGAGATCCTCACAGAAAGAACAAAAATGTGTGTGTGTGTGTGTGTGTGTGTGTGTGTGTGTGTGTGTGTGTGTGTGTGTGTGTGTGTTCATTCAGAAGCCTGACCTGCATTGGAGTTGAGATCTTCATTTTCAGACTCTGTGCCATTCTGACTGCTTGCTCCATGGATGCTGTTCATGGCCATCAACTTCATCTTCTGAAGCTTCATTGCCTCTGCCATCGCTGCTGCTGTCAGACCTGAAAACATAAACATGTGTCAGCAATCTGCATTCACATGGCTTCAATTACAGAATGCTTTGTGATATCTACAGTTCAGGGTTTTGTGTTTTTCCACTATGTGATTAGTTTCAGTGCTGTGAGTAGCACTTGAAGTCTCCTGTGGACAAAAACCGAAAGACTTTCTCCCACTGACTTAATGTTCATTGGACCCCTGTCTATGAGTGTGTGTGTGTGTGTCCCAGGAGGACTTCCCCACTCTTACACACTTCCTGAGCCCTACCTTCAGCTCATCAAGGACTCCACAACCCCAGAAGCCATCATCACTCAGCTCAATTAAGCCCCTAATTAATTCAATTAAACAATAGAGGGGCTGCATTAAGTGATTCATTAAGTGACGTTGCAGGGTCTTCCTTGCACTATGCTACTAACTTCTTTACAACCTATTCTGGTGGAAAAAAGAAAGTGAAAGCTTATGTCCTTCAACTCTTTTTTTGTCCCCAGGTTCAGAATCGATGTCACCTTGATCTAATTCATTAAGAGTATCGCCTCCGGAATACGTGCCATAGTACAGAGAAAAGAACTGGGGTTTTTCTTCTTTTTTTTTTGGAGCTTGGGTGGCACACTTTTATTCATTTCTGCTCTTCCATGACAGCTCTTAAACCAAATACTTATAGTAAAATTATTTATAATTTAAAACAGGTGGGAGCAGAACCATGCTTCGCACAAGTATATGGACAAAAACCATAATGCTATATTGCTCCAAACAGGACATGGCAAAGGTGAAAAAATGAGTCTAGATGACTGGGTATAACACGTATGCATTTAGATTTACGTTCATTTTATTTCTCTAATTTTTCTAAACTTTTTTTCTGAAATGCTGATGTGTCTTGTTTAAAAAGACTTACTTAGAAGATAAAACGATAACGATATGTTTCGATATGGTTCGATATTTTTTATTCCCTGTCAGAAGAAAACGCTGGTCGCGAAGCTAGTTTGATTGCTGTCATGCGCACTCGCTCTAGGACCCGGAAGTAGTACGGTCGCGATTCAGGAAGCACTTTATTACACTTATTACTTATTACACTTATTACACTTTATTAAGCATTTCTTACAGTGTCTTTTAATTTTGCACCTTAAATGTTAAGAGATAATTGTTAAGTGTTCATTGTGACTTTAGACTTGTTTACATTTTAATTATTTGAGTTTCCCATGGTTGTTGACATTTCTGTCTTAATAACTGATGGGACTATGATCATAGGAAGGTTAAGTTTAAAATAAAAATGTTTAAATATAATATATTCTTCTACTGGTCCTTATTTTAAATGGGTCATAAAAAATATCAATAATTATCGATATCGACTGATATGAAACACTGATATCGTGATAGTTTTCAGCCATATCGCCCAGCCCTATTAGAAGATCATCTGTTAAACTGAATTGTTTTCCCTTAGCAGTCAAATGTTCTTTGTAAGTTTGTGCTGTGTTTCAATTGCTTTCAAATTCAGTATATTAGACAAGCTAAGTCATTCTCCTGTAAACACACACAAAAACACTTGCAAACAAGGCTAGTGACCAATATGGCACATGATGTATGTGAATTGCCAGCAGAAAGGAAAAAAGGAAGGCGGACAAGAAAGACAATAGACGCATTATCTCATGCTTCTGGAGGAGAAAGCCCGGAGATCAAACAGCATGTGCAACAGTAATTGATGTTTGAGGGAAGTCGTGACCCACAGAAATGGGAGCAGGCACTTGAAAGCCGAGAGCAGTTTTCGTTGAGGTTGGACAAACCAATTGCTTATTGTTTGCCTTTAACACGGCCCTTCAGAGTCCCACACCTTTAAACTCCTGTTTTTGAACACTAGAGGTCTTTGACACTCAACAGATGGGCTGAGAACACCAGGTTCTGATAGGGGTTTACGGGCCCATCCTGTTTCTTGAACCTGGCAGCTCCATCTCAGCTAAACTTAATAACAAATTTTGTGAAGATATGAGAAAGGACTTTTGGGGTTTTAAGGTCTGTGTGTGTGCAGTGTGTGTATATCAGAGTGGTCAAATATGAGTAGTTTGGATTCCTTTTGTGTGACGTTATTAAATCAGCCCCTCTCTTCCTTCAAACCTGGTCAACAATGTCCGATTTAATTAAAATGTGTTACGAGATGCGGGTTCTAGAGGTAAAAAGGTCTAAAGGAGCATCTTTTGATCTTGAAGTGAGTGTTATATCAGTAGATTGATTTCAGCTTTCAAAGGGTCACTGTTTTGGCAGGTTGGTGAGTAGGGCTTTTTTGTGTGTCTTTGCAGCATTAATGAAATTGCTGCTTCTTAGGGGTCAAAAGTGACCAAGGTATGCACCACCTGACAAAGCTGCTTTCAGACATCTCACTTCCTTCTGAGTCCTAATGTCTTGGAAAACCTACAGTATAGGAAGCAGATGCAACTGCAGACTTATTATTTGGCGTACAAACAAGCAGACTAAAGCACCATGATGATGAACTGTGGATATGAGGTAAGCATCATGCAGATGATAATGAGACACCAACAACAGCAGCTACAACAAATGCTTAAGTGTGAGAAAGTGAAAAACTAGGACTTAAATAGTGGTGCTAATAAGGTACAACAAAACACAGGTGAGAGTGATTAGTGTGACATAGGACGTGCTGGGGCTGATACTGTAGGTAGTGGAGTTCTGCACTCTTTGCTGCTACGATGACACTTAAGGAGAAAGTCATGACGAATAAAATAGAACAAAGAACATTTATTACATGTATTTGTAGGACTCCAAATGATTTCCAGTAGTTTAACTTTGATGTCACTACCCCTGCTGGTGTTAGGAACCTTTCCGGAGCCACTCAAACTATCGAAAACTACACAGTAGTGTGTGTGTGTGTGTGTGTGTGTGTGTGTGTGTGTGTGTGTGTGTGTGTGTGTGTGAGAGAGAGAGTTTGAGTGTATGTGGGTGAATGTATGCGTTCGTGTTGTCGTGTTGTGCAATGTGTTGCCATCCTCTAGGGTGTTCCCTACCTCATGCCCTTATGGAATAGGCTTCAGGCCCCCATGATCCGAACAGGATAAGCAGTACAGTATAGACAATAGAAAGGAAGGTTTTCTTCTTTAAAATGTTTGGGAAAATATTTTTTCTTTTGAAAAAACGTTTTTTTGTAACTGTATATCATAATATTAAGTCATTCAAAGCACAATGCAAATAAAAGCTCTGAATTTTTTGTCTTTAAAATTTCTAATTGAAAAATGTACTGCAGTAACAGTTGCAACACTGGATTAGATTAAGTGCAGCAGTGTTTAATTTCACTGATCATCTTAATCAGAGGAAGCTCATAGCCTTGTAATTTACATATCTTCAGCAAAAATCAAATCAAATAGCTGATAATGATACAAGACAAATTTCTATTTAAAAAAAAAACAGAACAAGAGAGACACAGTAGGCATGAAACACTGAAAGAGGCACAAAGTTGCACAGCTACTGTACTGTACTGTACTCAGAAATACTACAGTATCAGCGTCAGGAAAGTCATTTATATTTTGCACAAGGCAAGTCATTTTCTTGAAGAAAAAAATGTATTGATATAAATAAAGGAAAAAAATAAATAATAATAATAATTGGATGACTAAATAAGGAATATATATATATATATATATATATATATATATATATATATATATATATACAGGTCCTTCTCAAAAAATTAGCATATTGTGATAAAGTTCATTATTTTCTGTAATGTACTGATAAACATTAGACTTCCATATATTTTAGATTCATTACACACAAACTGAAGTAGTTCAAGCCTTTTATTGTTTTAATATTGATGTTTGTGGCATACAGCTCATGAAAACCCAAAATCCCTATCTCAAAAAATTTGCATATTTCATCCGACCAATAAAAGAAAAGTGTTTTTAATACAAAAAAAGTCAACCTTCAAATAAGAATAGAGGCAGAAGAGGGTCGGTCTGGACAGTCATCCAAGCCTTCTGTTTCTTGCGCACTCAACACAGTGTTGAATTTTGCATTTCTCTTTTTCTTTGGGGAGGGAGGGTGGGTGTGTAAGTGTTCCTTTTCACTTTGTCTCAGGGACAAGTGAAGTATCAGATTTGTACCCAATACAGCATGAAACAGAGAAAAAGAGATCGGAAAGGCCAGTTTTCCTTTTGAGTCTTTAAAGAGTAAATATAACCCATATATAACCAAAATATAACCCGGCACCCAAATGTACTTTTTGTACGTAAACTGAGACAGTGGAAAGGACAAAAAATGAAAGGAGGAAAAGAGAATAAGAGAGAAGAGAGTAATATTGTATTTACTGCAGCTCTGGTATTTCTGAATAAAAATAGGATGCAAACCCAACAAAGAGGGTCGGCCGGCAGGTGAAACTGAACCCTCATAACTTTCAGTGCCGGCAAATGTGAATAGAGAAAGAGAGCAAGAAATGGGGCAGGCGAGGGGAAAAGGAATAAAACCCTGAAAGAAAGGAAACTATTATTTCTGGCCCATTACCAGGGATATTGTACAATAAACTAGAGGATGGAAGACATACATCTGTACAATTACAGTTAAGGTTTATCAGAATATCACTGAATATAGATTGTACATAAGATTATAACAGAGTATCAGGATACAAAATACGTAGTGATACATTTAACTGCAATACAAAGTCAGAGAGGCCTATCGTAGTGCTTGGAAATCTTAAGTTTCCAGTAGTTTTCATGTTTAAAGGCTTTTTTTTTTTTTTTTTCGATTTTAGAGTTTTCATCATTAACTCGAGAGCATGCATGAGAGAGGAACTCAGCTACAAATTTTCCTTTTGAAACATTTATACACTGGCCACAAAAAGTCACAATTTCAGAAGGGTCAAATTATTGGGCTGCATCAGGCAATGAAAAGCACTAAGGAGATTTGAAATTACTGGCACTGAATGACCAGGTTCATCACATCAATAGATTTTTTTTCTCCCTGATGGCACAGGCATAGTGCAGGACTCGAACCGTAAAAGAATGGATCTGGGAGCACGAGGAATCATTTTCACACATCAACTGGCCACCACAATTTGTCTCATAATCAAAGATAAATGTGATTGATTGAAATCTTTTTCTAGGTCAAATAATGTATAATAATTATTTTATCATTTATGCAACATACAATTTTATTTGAACAATTTTAATATTATATGGCATTTGATTCATTCATATACCTATTTTGATTGTCTTTTTAGAATTACTACAGAGGATGAAATAGGCCTGGGCGATAAAACGATAACGATATGTTTCGCGATAGACACGTGATCGATATCAATAAAAAATTTGTTCCTTAGAACGTTCGATATTTTTTATTCTCTGTCGGAAGAAAACTTCTTACATTACAAAAAAATTTCTTACATTTTCTTTTAACTGTGCACCTTAAATGTTAAGAGATAATTGTTAAGTGTTCATTGTGACTTTAGACTTATGTTTACATTTTAATAATTTTCCCACGGTTGTTGACATTTCTGTCTTAATAACTGAGGGGACTTTGATCATAGGAAGGTTAAGTTTAAAATAAAAATGTTTAAATATAATATATTTTTCTACTGGTCCTTATTTTAAATGGGTCATAAAAAATATCAATAATTATCGATATCGACCGATATGAAACACTGATATCGTGATACAGTTTTCAGCCATATCTCCCAGAACTAGGATGAAACGAACACACACAAACATGGATATGCAAACAGATATGCACACTCAGCAGAAGGGGGTATCCTTCTAACCTCCTGCTGGTGACAGACACCACAGCACACCCCAAAGGCCCTGCGTAGTCACTCCCCAAGAGGACTGAGCTGCCCACAAGGGGAACCCAAAACCTACAGTAGATGTTTTTTTTTCGTGTTAATGATTTAAATGTTAGGGCAGATCAATGTACATCCAACTGAGACAGAGTGTGTCATGGTATACACACAATATTTTACAATATTTCACAATAGTACAACAAAACTGACTTTGAAAATCCCATATTCTAAAGAAATCCAAAAAGCAAAACCTGACTTTATGGGGACCTGAATGCTTCTCCTGATTTTTTCCCATAATCATTAAAGGGGGGCTGCCAGATGAACTAGTTAATTAGTGCACAAGGATCAGAAATACACACTCGCAAGGATGCCTTTCCAAAGACATGCTGTTTTAATATGCATGATGTACACTCTCTCCCTCTCACACACACATTAAAGCCACAACACTACCAAAATAATATCTTCCCACTTGTGAAGCGAACTTTGCATATCAAGTGATACCGTACAGCGACTCAAGATCACTCTCTCAAAGTGATCTACTGTCCCGTACAGCACCTGTATATCTTTAGGTTTAAACGAAGAAAATCTGCTTGTAGAACGTTCAGTTCAAGTATCCACTAATTTCTATTTTATCCTGCTCTCCGTTTATTAGAGAGAAGGATAAGGGATAAGAGAGCATTTATTAATGTAACAGAAGTGAATAATCTCTGTAAGTGTGAGTGGAGTGGGCAGGGTGAAGATGAAGTGGTGGGATTGAATTCTAGTGTTTGGTCTGTAGGCGTTCTGATCTGTACGTGTCATCAACACTGGCCCTAAAGGAGCTCTGGGTGGTGGGTGGTAGAGACAGTCAATTAATAATCTGGCATCAAGACTATGTGTGTGTGTGTGTGTGTGTGTGTGTGTGTGTGTGTGCTACTCTTTGTGTAAGAGTGGAATATACACAATTTTGTAAGAAGTGCACTTAAACCTGTGATAGCATATATACAGTATGTACAACACACACACACACACACACACACACACACACTAGCAATCAAAATTGCAATCAGCAATGATTTCTAGGCATCCCTTTAACCCCAGGAACTCGTTAATGTTTCATGGAAAGAGCCACTAGAGTCCTCTCGGGCTGACTCAGAATCTCACAACTTAGCAAAAATAAATGGGCCAAGTGTTCAAAGAGTAAAGAGGCGCTGCTCACTGGGCAGAAAGTTAGTGGAGAGCACTTTTCCTCTCTCCCTCTCTCTCCTGTACCCCCCCCCCCCCAACTGCCTTTACACACTTTCCCATCTCTCTCCTCTCGTCATCTTTCTCACTCCTCCTCTTTTCTGTACTCCCCCCCCCCTCTCTCTCTCTCACATTTCTCAATTTCCACCCCCATCCTTCCCTTAATACATTTCAAGGTGCTTCTCATCATATTCTTTAATTACTAAAACGGTGTTTCACACAATAACGGTGTTGTAGACAATATTTCCACTCCAGGGTGTGACACACAGCAAACAGTGCAACAGCCGTGAAGCATGATAATGAGTACTTACAGTACAAGTAAGGATTAATTATAATGTATAAAGTTTTAGGAAACCCACAGTAACTGATGCTACCACCAGCACCAGTCTGAGGAACATGCAAAGACATCTTGTAAGGTAAGTAACGATTCATAAAAATATATAGTCATTCTATAATTTGGAGTAGATTCGTTGCCCTTTGAGGATAATATAAACTACTACAACTACAATAAGTTGGGGATATTGTGAGAGACTTAGTGGATGTCACACATACGGTGTTTGTTTCACTTCAGACATTTTTGGGATAGGGAGGCAATTGTATTGGGGTGATAGACACACCACATTTGGGTTTTCCATGTAATGGTCTGATTGTATACATTGTATTGTATGATTGTATATTGGGATCTAATCCCAAAAGACAAATTTTTCAATATCGCATCAATTTCAACATTCTGTGGGTATAAAAAGCTGGTATTGTCAGGAAGTCATTCCAAGTTCATCATTCAAACAGCCATGTCAATTAATGGACGAGCAGCGCCACCTGGCCATGGCGCGCCTTCGGGTCGGTGGCAGGCAGATGTTGCTCGTGAACTTGGTGTCTCTCGAAGTGTCATCAGCAGACTTGCATCAAGACACAGAACTACTGGCAGAGTTCATGACAGACCCTCTACCCTATGCACTCAGACATCGTTATGCAACTACCACACAGCTGCAGGCCTGTTCACGAGATACGAGGGGTACTAGGGTTTCCAGACAAACCATTCGCAACCGAGCCACCGCTTTGGCTTGAAGGCCAGATGACCGGTGCAGGTAACTCCACTGACACCAAGACAGTGGACGCCGTGAACGTTAGCAGTGGGCACAAGACCATGTGACCTAGACAATGCAGCAGTGGTCTACCGTCCTGGTCACTGATGAGTGTCGGGTCACCTTACACAGGAGAAGGTGAGGTGAGCGATACGCTGAGGTCAACATGGTCCATAGGGTTTGCTTTGGTGGAGGAGGTGCAACAGTCTGGGCATCACCAGTCAGAGCAAAACAGATCTGGTTATTGTACATGGCTCAGTCACTGCACGTTCTTACCTCAGAGACATCATAGAACCCATCATCATCCCCCAATTTCGCCAGCACACCCAGAACTTTCTGTTCATGGATGATAATGCTCCACAGAACTGTCACAGCTCGACTTCAGGAAGATGGAGTACCTCATATGGTCTGTCCATCAATGTCCCCTCACCTGAACCCCATAGAGCACGTCTGGGACCAGTTGAAGCACTGGATGATTGTACCCCACCCACTCGTTACCTGGCATGACTGCGTGTAGCACTTATGGAAGAGTGGAACACATTGCCTCAGAACAACATCATGAGGCCAGTGAGCAGCATGAGACGTCGCTGTCATTGCGGCAAATGGTGGAAACACTCGCTACTGACATTGTCAATTTTTGTTATTTGGGGCTATCCAATATTTTTGTTATTTTGGGGTAATAAATATTAAAATAATGAAAATGTTGTTTCTTCTCATACATTATTAGTAATATCAAAGGGGACTTTTACTTATTTCATTCAAATTCAGAGCAAATAGGAAAAGCACTCATGTAAATTACAATATCCCTTATATAACTTATAAGAGTAGTGTATATTTATTCTAAATAATCTCTTCAAAAATACATTTTACCTACTAAGGGAAAGCATGTACTGTATCACACAAACATTCTGTGCTTCACTTGTTGGTTTCAAAATAATGAATAAAAACCATTAGAATGATTTAATGGAATTTATTGAATATGAATAGAATTTTGGTCCCAAAACCAAAATATCTTCAGTGTACAGTATACCAAAACCTGATAATTGGTAAAGTGTTTTGTTTTTTTTAAATACATACAGTATTCTAACTTGTTAGGAAGATGGGGTCAGAGCGCTGGGTCAACCATGATCAGCACCCTTGAGCAAATAGGGTTAAGGTCCTATCACTGATAGCTTAGCAGCAGTGCAGGGACTTAAGTCCCCAACCTGTTGAATCAGTAACCCATAGTCTTAGCCTTTCCCCTTTTGGATGGGACTGAACTTTAATTGCCTCTATATGTGAATGTTCATGGTGCCTGTTATTCTCCTGCCTTGCATTCAGGCTCCAGGTCCACCACAACAATCCATAGCTAAAAACTATTAGCGGCATTTAAGCAGAAATAAACACAGTTAACTAAAGTATAAACACAGAGTCTTAAGCAATATGAGAGGAAAAGGAACACCATGTCCGGAAGCTATATAAACGCAAGGTAAAGTTCCATAGGCTATTTTATTGTGTACCTCAATGTAGTAAAGTGATCATTCCTGCCAATGGGAAGCGTATTAAAGACAGCACAGTAGCTTTAGCATTGCCGCCTTGCACCTCTGGGGTCTTGGTTTAACTCCAGGCAAGGTTTGATTCCTGTCTCTGTGTGCATGGAGTTGCATGTTCTCCCTGTGCTTGGTGGTACTCCGGTTTCCTCCCACAGTCCAAAGACATGCAGATTCAACTAATTGGTGTTCACTAATTGCCCATAGTGAGTGATAAAGTATGTGTATGTGTGTAACCTGCAATGGATTGG
>CM060125.1:630900-928400 GCA_030522415.1 Channallabes apus | reverse complement strand
TTAATTACCAGTAAAGAGAGTTCAGTCTTGTTCTAGAAAGTAGAAAATAAATCCAACCTTGTGTCCAAACTTTTGACCGGTGCTATCCGGGAGCTGAGGACATGTTTATCGCTAGAAGAGGACAACAGATTTTGAAAAGACAAACCAGAAAAATGCGTCCAGGTCTTTTCTATCCACTTGACCCTGCTTTGCAGATCAATAGAGGAACTGACGTACGTAGAAGTGATGAGAACTTAAAGTGATGCAGCCAGGCCTGTATTCTACACAATGGAAATAAGCACTTGGTTGTTCTAGGTCTTTCTCTCTCAACACATTAGAATTAGCATGTGCTCTTGTAATTATTCCTTTTTTTTACAGACTCCCCCTGCAATAAATGGATCTTTTTCAGACGACTCCTGTGAGAGTGTTTGAAGTTGCATAGGCTGCACTGTGATCCAAATAAAAATAATAAAAGTAATACAGCTCCCCCTCCATGCTATAAAATATGGCCTTCATTAAATAGGGATTGCAGGCCACCCACCTATTCACCTAGGGATAGGGACGTGTGTGTGTGTGTGTGTGTGTGTGTGTGTGTGTGTGTGTGTGTGTGTGTGTGTGTGTGTGTGTGTATACAGTATGTGTGTGTGTGTGTATGTGCGCATGTGTGTGCCTGCTCATGATGGCTTTATACTACACTAAATGCCTAAAAAGTCAGCATTTGGATTTAAATAAGCAAATACTTAAGAGAGTTTGGTTGGATAATTACTGCAGTGATTAATGTGTTCCAACTGGAGACAATTATTTTAACCCTAACTGATAGAGTGAGCAGCTTCTCATTTCTTAAACAACAAATTCAGATAATGAATCCCATATCCGTGAAAAAAAAAATGCTGTACTGTAATGATCTGCTTCAAGCAAAGGGAACCGTTGAGGAGATTGCTGAAATGACTGGAAATGGGTTAAGAACTGACTGTCTAACATGTTATTAAAACATGGAAGGAAAAAAAAATAATGAACGACTGTATGTTCGAAGATCACAAACGCTTGGTGCATCGTTGCATCGTTGGCAGTAGATATCACAGCTATGTTTCATAGTGACAGTAAGAGCATTTACTGTACGTACACACACAGTGTGACAAGATCTCACAGGACTGGGACTAAACAGCTGTGTTGCCATAAGAAATCCACTTGACTAATCAAATCAAAGGAATCAGTTTGCTAGGAAGAATAAAGTTTGCATTTTGGAGTAATGGAAAAAGTGCATGTGGATTGATGAGCCATATTTCAAAATGATGGTGCATCAGGGAAAGCGAGAAGCACACGAGGGGATGCACCATCATGCATAGTGGCAACTGTACAAGCCTCTAAAGGCAGTATTATGATTCACGCCCCGGCTCAGCAATGTTATGTGGCAATAAAATGAAGTCAGCTGATGACCTGAATGTACTAAATAACTGCTTTTCCATCTATATACAGGGGTGTGAAAAACTATTTGCCCCCTTCCTGATTTCTTATTCTTTTGCATGTTTGTCACACTTAAATGTTTCTGCTCATCAAAACCCGTTAACTATTAGTCAAAGATAACATAATTGAACACAAAATGCAGTTTTTAAATGAAGGTTTATGTTATTAAGGGAGAAAAAAAAACAAATCTACATGGCCCTGTGTGAAAAAGTGATTGCCCCCCTTGTTAAAAAATAACTTAACTGTGGTTTATCACACCCGAGTTCAATTTCTGTAGTCACCCCCAGGCCTGATTACTGCCACACCTGTTTCAATCAAGAAATCACTTAAATAGGAGCTACCTGACACAGAGAAGTAGACCAAAAGCACCTCAAAAGCTAGACATCATGCCAAGATCCAAAGAAATTCAGGAACAAATGAGAACAAAAGTAATTGAGATCTATCAGTCTGGTAAAGGTTATAAAGCCATTTCTAAATGTCACGCTCTCAGTGCCTTCGCGCTGATCAGAAACCTTTTGACATTTCCTTTCCCACGCTGTCAGACTCTCATCACGTGGTCATGCTTTCCCACGCTGTCATCGCTCCTCCCGGACCGCCCCGCCGGCACACCGGTTTCTCATCTGGCGCTGATTTCACCCAGCTTATAAGGAAGCGCAGCGCGCTGCCTCGCGCTGGATTATTGTGTGTTTTTTGGCCATAGTTTTCTCGCGTTTCTGTTCATGACTTTTCACGTTGCCGACCTCGCTTGCTTCTCGTTTTCCCCCTCGCCTCCCGATTTGGATTATTGCCACGCTTGGATTTAACGGCTTTGAACTTTCGCTTTCGTTTCTCGACCACGGCTCAGCTTCACGTTTTTGCTCGACGCCCTCGCTGACTGATCACACGGCTTTGATCTCTTGCTCTCCTCCTCGACCACGGCTCAGCTTCACGTTTTGGCTCGACGCCCCCGCCGACTGATCACACGGCTCTGATCTCTCGCTCTCTACCTGCAACTGGGTCCACTTTCACAGTTCACGTTCTGCACCGCGACAGAATAATCCAGCAAGCACTATGGACCCAGCAGGGTTAGACGGAATGCGACGGGCACTGGAGACCCAAAGTGTGCTCCTCGGAAAGAACCAGGAGGAACTCATCGCCACGAGACAAACCCTAGCTGACGTCATCTCCCAAGTACAACGGCTCCAGGTACCTACAGCTCAGACCTCACACTCCGGAACACCACGAGAGCCACGCCTACCAGCCCCTCCCACCTATGGTGGAGAACCAGGAACTTGCAGGTCCTTCCTCTCACAATGCTCACTGATTTTCGAGCTTCAAACCTCCTCCTTCTCATCAGAACGTTCCCGGGTGGCCTACATCATCACGCTACTAACTGATAGAGCCAGGGAGTGGAGTACAGCCCTCTGGGAGGCTCGCGACCCATGCTGCGAGAACTTCGACAACTTCTCCAAGGAGATGAGGAGGGTCTTTGATCGCTCATTCGCCGGCAGGGAGGCGGGAACAAGGTTATTAAGACTTCATCAGGGATCCCGCTCTGCTTACGACTATGCCATCGAGTTCCGCACCCTAGCCGCTTCTAGTGGATGGAATGACAGAGCCCTAGCGGATGTCTTTCTGGAAGGGCTATCAGAAGCTCTTAAGGATGAGCTCATCTCCCGCGAAACCCCCACGGACCTCCACGAACTCATGGATCTCGCCGGGCGGGTCGACTCACGTCTCCAGTTAAGACGGCACCCCAGAATAGGGCACACGCCTCCTGCCCTGCAGCAAACCAGTCAGGAGGAGCCCATGCAGCTAGGCAGGACCCGCATCTCTGACGAGGAGAGACGCCGACGCCGCCTACAAGGGGCTTGTTTTTACTGTGGAGCTTCAGGACACAGGCTTAAAGACTGCTCATTAAAAGGGAGGCCCCCCCTAGTCAGACTGGGAACACTAGAAGGCTCCCCTCCTGATAGATTTCCACAATCACGTCCCCTACTTCCCGTAAACCTAATCATCGGTGGTCAGGCTCACCCAATTCAGGCACTAATTGACTCCGGCTCCGATCGAAATTTGATCAGCGCGAATACGGTGAGAGCATTAAAGATCCCTGGCTTACCACTAGACGCTCCGCTCGCCGTTCAGGCCTTGGATGGGAGCCGGCTTCCACCCATCATACTTAGAACCCCACCGTTAACCTTAAGAACGTCAGGGAACCACTCTGAGGAGATCTCCCTCTTCATTATGGAGAAATCACACGCCGCCTTGGTCCTCGGACTTCCCTGGCTAGCCCTCCATGGACCCCAGATCGATTGGAACAAGCAAGTCATCACGGGTTGGAGTCCCTCATGCTCCACGACATGCCTGCACTCAGCACTCCCTCCAACTCCTATCCTGGCCACGCCCCATGAAACCCCGGACATCTCCAGCGTACCCACCGAATACCATGATCTTGGGCAGGTCTTCAATAAGACCCGAGCCATGTCACTTCCGCCGCACCGACCATACGACTGTCCCATTGATCTTCTCCCGGGCACCTCTCCTCCGAAAGGCAGACTTTACTCTCTGGCACACCAAGAAAGAGAGGCCATGAATAAGTATATCACAGATTCCCTCGCCGCCGGAATTATTCGTCCATCCTCCTCGCCCGCTGGGGCAGGATTTTTCTTCGTCAAGAAAAAAGACAAGTCCCTTCGTCCATGCATTGATTACAGAGGGCTTAACGAGATAACCGTCAGGAACCGCTACCCGTTACCTCTCATGGCCACTGCCTTCGAACTTCTCCAAGGGGCGGACATTTTCACCAAGCTCGACCTACGAAACGCTTATCACCTCGTCCGCATCCGGGAGGGCGACGAGTGGAAAACTGCCTTCAACACACCCACTGGGCATTACGAGTATCTGGTGGTTCCGTTCGGACTGACCAACGCCCCTGCCGTATTCCAGGCCCTCATTAATGACGTTCTCCGTGACTTCTTGAATTCCTTCGTGTTCGTGTATTTGGACGACATTTTGATTTTCTCTCGTGGCCTGGAGGAGCACCGGCACCACGTTCGCCAAGTTCTGCAGAGGCTCCTAGAGAACAATCTCTTTGTTAAAGCCGAGAAATGTGAGTTCCATACAACTTCCACAACGTTCCTAGGGTTTGTCATCTCTCCCTCCAGACTGGAGATGGAACCCGCCAAGGTCCAGGCCGTCTCCAACTGGCCCACGCCAGCCTCTCGACGTGACCTCCAACGGTTCCTGGGGTTCGCGAACTTCTATCGCCGCTTCATCCGGGGTTACAGTTCTGTCGCCGCCCCCCTCACCTCCCTGACGTCCCCCAAGACACAGTTCTGCTGGAACAACGAGGCAGACAAGGCCTTCACGGACCTCAAGAAGCGGTTCACCTCAGCCCCCATACTCACCATACCCGATCCATCTCGCCAGTTTGTGGTAGAAGTGGACGCTTCCAACACTGGCGTTGGGGGAATTCTCTCCCAAAGATCCCCGCGAGACAACAAGCTGCACCCCTGCTCATTCTACTCCCGCCGTCTATCTCCAGCTGAGAGGAATTATGACGTAGGCGACCGAGAGCTCCTGGCCATCAAGTTAGCACTAGAGGAGTGGAGACATTGGCTGGAGGGGACCGAGCTTCCCTTCATAGTGTGGACCGATCACAGGAACTTAGAGTACCTGCGCACCGCCAAAAGACTCAATGCCCGCCAAGCTCGGTGGTCGCTGTTCTTCTCAAGATTCAATTTCACCCTGTCCTACCGCCCAGGTTCTAAGAACACTAAGCCTGATGCCCTCTCACGTCAGTTCTCCCTCCCACAAGATCCCACACCATGCCAACCCATTCTACCATCTCGTTGTCTCGTTGCCGCCTTAGAGCTAGACATCGAGACCAAAGTCAAGCAGGCATTGACTCAGGAGCCCGGCCCAAGCAATGTCCCCCCAGATCGCCTCTTTGTTCCCCCCGGTCTGCGCCCGCAGGTCCTGGAGTGGGGTCATGGATCCAAGCTGTCCTGTCACCCAGGCTCTGCCCGAACGCTATTTATCATACAACAGCGTTTCTGGTGGTCCACGATGGGGAGGGATGTCTCCAGCTTTGTGGCAGCCTGCGACATTTGCACCCGCTGCAAACCCAACAACCGTCCTCCGGCTGGCCTCCTCAGACCCTTACCCATACCTCACCGTCCCTGGTCGCATATTTCGCTGGACTTTGTAACAGGGCTACCCTCATCTGACGGAAACACTTGCATCCTGACCATTGTTGACCGCTTCTCCAAGTCCGTCCACCTAGTCCCGCTCCCCAAGCTCCCGTCCGCCAAAGAGACCGCAGAGCAATTGATATTTCATGTTTTTCGTCTTCACGGCCTCCCCACCGACATAGTTTCAGACCGTGGCCCTCAATTCACCTCACGCTTCTGGGGGGCCTTTTGTAAACTCATCGGAGCCTCTCCTAGCCTATCTTCTGGTTTTCATCCCCAATCCAACGGCCAAACAGAACGAAAAAACCAAGCAATGGAAGTATGACTACTCGTGATGCCACCACCTGGAGTAAGTTTCTCCCGTGGGTCGAGTACGCTCACAACTCCCTGCCATCTGCCTCAACGGGCCTCTCTCCGTTCCAGTGCTGCCTGGGCTACCAACCACCACTGTTCCCCACTCAAGAGGAGGAGGTAGAGGTCCCCTCGGCACAACACTTTATCCGCCGCTGCAAAAGTACATGGTTACGAGCCAGACGATCCCTGCTGCAAGCATCCCGCTTATACAAGAGACAGGCGGACCGTCATCGCTCCAAGACTCCCAGGTATCACATAGGAGACAGAGTCATGCTCGCCACCAGAGACATTCCCCTAAAGACACTTTCCCGCAAGCTCTCTCCCCGTTTCATCGGACCCTTCACAATTACCAGGATAATCAACCCGTGCGCTGTCCGTCTCCTACTCCCATCGTCTATGCGACGCATCCACCCCACCTTCCATGTGTCCCAGCTACGACGCATTGTAAACTGTTCTCTAAGTCCACCCTCCCACCCTCATCCTCCTCCCCGTATCATCGATGGCAGTGAGGCGTACACAGTCAGAAAACTCCTGAAGGCCCGCCGGCGAGGCAGAGGAATCCAGTTTTTGGTGGATTGGGAGGGCTACGGCCCTGAGGAGAGAAGCTGGATCCCAGCCAGATTCATCCTCGACCGAACCCTGATCACGGACTTCTACAGACGCTGCCCCAACGCACCCCGCGTAACGCCTGGAGGCGTTCGTTAGAGGAGGGGTACTGTCACGCTCTCAGTGCCTTCGCGCTGATCAGAAACCTTTTGACATTTCCTTTCCCACGCTGTCAGACTCTCATCACGTGGTCATGCTTTCCCACGCTGTCATCGCTCCTCCCGGACCGCCCCACCGGCACACCGGTTTCTCATCTGGCGCTGATTTCACCCAGCTTATAAGGAAGCGCAGCGCGCTGCCTCGCGCTGGATTATTGTGTGTTTTTTGGCCATAGTTTTCTCGCGTTTCTGTTCATGACTTTTCACGTTGCCGACCTCGCTTGCTTCTCGTTTTCCCCCTCGCCTCCCGATATGGATTATTGCCACGCTTGGATTTAACGGCTTTGAACTTTCGCTTTCGTTTCTCGACCACGGCTCAGCTTCACGTTTTTGCTCGACGCCCTCGCTGACTGATCACACGGCTTTGATCTCTTGCTCTCCTCCTCGACCACGGCTCAGCTTCACGTTTTGGCTCGACGCCCCCGCCGACTGATCACACGGCTCTGATCTCTCGCTCTCTACCTGCAACTGGGTCCACTTTCACAGTCCACGTTCTGCACCGCGACACTAAAGCTTTGGGACTCCAGCGAACCACAGTGAGAGCCATTATCCACAAATGGCAAAAACATGGAACAGTGGTGAACCTTCCCAGGAGTGGCCGGCCGACCAAAATTACCCCAAGAGCGAAGAGACAACTCATCCGAGAGGCCACAAAAGACCCCAGGACAACATCTAAAGAACTGCAGGCCTCACTTGCCTCAATTAAGGTCAGTGTTCACGACTCCACCATAAGAAAGAGACTGGGCAAAAACGGCCTGCATGGCAGATTTCCAAGGCGCAAACCACTTTTAAGCAAAAAGAACATTAAGGCTTGTCTCAATTTTGCTAAAAAACATCTCAATGATTGCCAAGACTTTTGGGAAAATACCTTGTGGACCGACGAGACAAAAGTTTAACTTTTTGGAAGGTGCGTGTCCCGTTACATCTGGCGTAAAAGTAACACATCATTTCAGAAAAAGAACATCATACCAACAGTAAAATATGGTGGTGGTAGTGTGATGGTCTGGGGTTGTTTTGCTGCTTCAGGACCTGGAAGGCGTGCTGTGATAGATGGAACCATGAATTCTACTGTCTACCAAAAAATCCTGAAGGAGAATGTCCGGCCATCTGTTCGCCAACTCAAGCTGAAGCGATCTTGGGTGCTGCAACAGGACAATGACCCAAAACACACCAGCAAATCCACCTCTGAATCGCTGAAGAAAAACAAAATGAAGACTTTGGAGTGGCCTAGTCAAAGTCCTGACCTGAATCCTATTGAGATGTTGTGGCATGACCTTAAAAAGGTGGTTCATGCTAGAAAACCCTCAAATAAAGCTGAATTACAACAATTCTGCAAAGAGGAGTGGGCCAAAATTCCTCCAGAGCGCTGTAAAAGACTCGTTGCAAGTTATCGCAAACGCTTGATTGCAGTTATTGCTGCTAAGGGTGGCCCAACCAGTTATTAGGTTCAGGGGGCAATTACTTTTTCACACAGGGCCATGTAGGTTTGGATTTTTTTTCTCCCTAAATAATAAAACCCCTCATTTAAAAACTGCATTTTGTGTTTACTTGTGTTATCTTTGACTAATAGTTAAATGTGTTTGATGATCAGAAACATGTTGTGTGACAAACATGCAAAAGAATAAGAAATCAGGAGGGGGGCAAATAGTTTTTCACACCACTGTAGTTTTTCTTCCCTGTTAGCACAGGGGTATTCTACAGGACTCGAAGTGTGAAAGAGTGGTTTTGGAAGCATGAGGAATCGCATGAGTTGGACACCACAAGGACTCGAAATCATCGCGTGTTTGGGATGTGCTGGAGATGATTTTACAAAGCTGTTCGACTTTCACAAGATCTCAGCCAAAAATGAATGAAAAGTGCAAAAGAGGACACGACATTGTAATTACAGCTAAAGGATAGACAATGTATATTCATTCTAGGGCTGCACGATACAGTATATCGAAAAAATATCGTTATCGCGATAATGGCATGCACGATAACCATATCGCAAAAATACTTTATGTGCCAAGCATTTGTGTCCAAATTTGACCAATCAGATGGGCCCTTACTATGTTTATACCCACTTATATCTTTATATATATATATATATATATATATATATACTATTAATATCTTTATACTTCATTCTGTTGCGAACTAACCCCAGATGATCAGAAGACTTAGCGATTAGCCGTTAGCCCTTTGTAGCGTGGACGGTAAACCCAAACACGGAAGCAAGCGAGTAGGCAGGATAACCACGCGAATTAGTCTAAGGACTCTCACAGAAGGGGAGCAAGGGAAAAACACACATTTAACCCGCGTCCTATAAACACACACTCGAATCAGAAAGTAAACAATCTGCACCGACATGCGCGAACTCAGTGACTAAGCTCTATGCAATGCTTTGTTTACTTCACTTATACTTCCGGGTTCTCGCCCGCATTACTTCCGGGTCCTAGTGCCGGTCGCGGAGCGAGTGTGTGTGTGTGTGTGTGACAAATAGTATTTTTCTATTTAATTTTTGTTTAATAATTATTATTTTTATTTTAAAAAAACAAACAATCCAAAAAAACAGGCAAGCCAAAGAGAATATTTAGTTTAAAAGATGCTCTTGTTGTAAGACACTATTGATGAGTGTTACACGGTTACATGTAAATAAACAGTAATGTTTGAAAGTAATTCATATTGTGTTGGCAGGTTTATAGTAACAGCAAACCAGAAGTCAGAATATCTGCTGAGGGGTTTAAGTCATTCATAGTGTTTTGAAGTCTAAATATTTGCAACTTCCTTGACATATAGTTTCTTTTTAGCCTGAATTAGATTTAATTACATCAGACGAATATCTATTACCTGTTTATTTTAGTATCATCATTACATATAAATCAATAATAAAAAAATAGGCAATAATAATAAAAAATGCATTTCTCTAGGGAAATGTTATATCGCAAGAAATATCGTTATCGCAATATTCAACAATATCGCATATTTTCCTAATATCGTGCAGCCCTAATTCATTCACAACCTGTTCGTCAATATGTTCCTCAAAACAAACACATCAGGCAAAATCAAGTGTGTTTGCAGGCAGTGGTCATGTGATCAAGAAACAACATTGACTAGACACGGCAAGAGCCAGATATAACAATCAAAAACAAAATCAATATCTGTGATCACATGAACAATAGCAAGACATGGCAGTGACTAGTAACTATACACAGAACGTACTGTATACTGCGAGATATGCATGTGGTGTGAAAGTCCTTATTTACTGCGGCACAGTAAAATGGGTGACATGTTTTCGTGTGTTCATATTCACTTCAGTATTGAGATGAGCATCAGCGGATGAGAGTCTGTGATGGAGATGAGTTCTAATCCATGGCCATATTTGAAGGCCCCTTGAGTTCTGGGTGGGAATAGGAGTGTGTGTACTTTACATCTGCTCTTTCTATGTTGGTGCTGTTGTTTACAGCAAATGTACACATACATGTCAATAAATGTAAATACACCATGCTGAGATAACTACATTCCTAACAGAGCTCTCTCCCCCCCCTCCCCCCCCCCCTCCCCTCTCTCTCTCTCTCTCTCTCTCTCTCTCTCTTTGTGTCTTTTCCCAAATGAAAGACTTAACTTCATCAGAATGCACAATATACACTGGGTCAGCCCATATGCCACTAAACAGACCTCCATGTTTTATTTATCCCCACACTCTCTTTACACACACACACACACACACACACACACACACACACACACAATAATATGCACAAAATAATGCACATGCTTACTTTGCCCTTTTAGGCAAGTGTGTCTAAGACACTAAAAACAATAAAAAAAAGAAACACAGAGCAGACTTGTGCCTTGTGGAGCATGTGTGTGTGTGTGTGTGTGTGTGTGTGTGTGTGTGTGTGTGTGTCTGTGTACAAAAGAAATACAGGATATATAAAACATGGCGCTGAACATTTCCTTCTGGTTACTGAGGATCAGGTTATAATTAGATTTTGGTCCAGGCATATCATTAACTAGTCAGTTATTGTGTTTCAATTATTATTGAAACAGAACAATGGAAGAAAGGGGGATAGAAGGGGTGGGATAAGCAGATGGAGAAACCAGTCCCAAATGGCACCCATCATTCATCAAAGTCACCATCCAGGCCGAAAACTGTTTTCAGCCATAAAGAGAGAGAGAGAGAGAGAGAGAGAGAGAGAGAGAGAGAGAGCATCCTGGTGTGAATATTGTATGTGTTCGTATTTAGAGTAAATGTATTTATGAGAAAAAGAGAAAGAAGATGAGAAATAGGAAACAACAAGACAAATAAGTCTCTTTTGACATATTGGCATTTTACACCACTGTGATCCAGCAGTTCTGTATTAACACTTGAACTGGAACAGAGACGAGTGCGAGTCAAACAACTTTGCATCTAAAGGTTATTGTTCTAACTGTAGCTCCTGATCTGTCAATGCCGTTTAGTCCACTATCTAATCTGTACTTTATAAAGCCATGTTTATACAGTACAGTAGGTTAGAGTGGTGAAAGATCTTTGGCTTCAGGCCAGATTTGAGTACTTATGCTCTTACCTAAGATGAGAGAGCAAGGAAGGAAAAACACACACACACTAGATATACATCACACTTTCTTTCTACCTCTGGATCTCCTTCTTCTCCCACCTGCTGCCTTATGATGTTTCTGTCAAGAGCAATCTGGGAGACGAAATACAAGATAAATTCTACAACACATACACTGTATTCTGCTCTTCCTCCCCTCCACACGTTCCCTCTAGTTCAGTTCGCTTTCTCGTCCACTCCGTCACTAGTCTCACCCTCTACCCGACCAAGCTCATCCTCTCTCTCTATAATCTCTCGACAAGTTAAAAAAACCTCTCTACCTTACCTGAGATAAAGATTCTTTCCTCTCATTATGTCTCATGCTTGCTGGAGGAAGTGCTTGTCCTGATATTTATGACATTATGTGAAAATATCGGTCAAAATTGTTGCTAATAACATCGAGAAGAAGAAAAAACGAGTGCTGAAACACTAACAGGTTACACTTAGTAATCCTCACAATTATCACAAACTTATAAATATATCTGGAATAATGACCTCCTTAACCACACATGCACCAATTTGTGAAATCATAAAGAGTTCATGTCATCCCGATGAGTGACTACATTTCGACTACCATCACTGAACCCAGAGGTTAGCTGTTATGGACTTGTCATGAGTGCCATTGCATACTGTAGGACACACGAAAATAAGTCAATCTTTAACGACAAAAAAAAAAAAAAAAGAGTTTGCTTTCTTTATGGATGGAGACATAAATATTTTATGTGAATACCCAGGAATGACAAATCATCTATAGAAATTAAACAGGTTTTATGCCAGATGCCCTTCCTGACACAACCCTCCCTATGATTGAGATTTGTGTGGGACCGGCACTGAGAGTGCACTGACTTGTGAAGTAGCGTGTCTTGGGTCGTGTGAAGTAGCAAGTTTGGGAATCAAATCCTGGTTTTCTGCAAGAAAGGTGGGGATACTCCGAAATATACTGTACACAGCTATGAGTTAATTATATATCTTCTAATGTACATATTAAGCAAAGAATAAAATTCTTTCTCTTTTGGACATGAGGAAAGCAGAAAGTAAACAAGTCCATCCGAACTACAGTACAATATTTCAACTGTAATATATGTGATTGTCGGCACAGGGGCGTTGTGGTAAACATCGGCGTCTTGCACCTTCAGGATCTTGGGTTCTAGTGCATGGGGTTTGCATTAGGGCTGCACGATATTAGGAAAATATGCGATATTGTTGTTGAATATTGCGATAACGATATTTCTTGCGATATAACATTTCCCTAGAGCAGTGGTTCTCAAACTGTGGGGCGCGCCCCACTAGTGGGGAATACAGACATGACAGGTGGGGCGCAATGAACCGGAGGAAATAACAGGAAAGTACCTATTCTAATTCATGCTTTTCTTTATTGATAATGAAGAGCGTACGCTCAAAACTAAACAATCACACACAAATAAATGGATCATTAATACAAGTACATTTAAAAAAACATCAGTTGTGGGCCGGGAGAAAAAGTGGAACCATAGTGGAACAATAACTTCGGGCCAACTTCAGCAGCGCTGCTCGAATCACAAACCTGCGCGACCCGATGGGCAGCGCTGCGCGACTCATAAACCATAAGACAGAAATAAACCGCGCCGACCATCAAAATACATTTTCTGGGATGCGCACATACAAACCAGGCATGGCAAGGCGGAAACAATAATAAACAGTCCTGACATTTTAAATAGTTTGTAAATAAAAACATAGTGGGTCGCATTCGAGCGGCGCTGCGCGATCCACCGGGCTGCGCAAATAAACCAGATCATCACTGCGCTATTCAGGTAGTCGAGCTGCGCTGTATTTGCGCAGATATTTGGTTCAATCGGGTGCCGCGGTTTCGTCCCACTTTTGATGTGTTTGGCTTCACATACACTTCGACAATGGAAGAAGACGAGCAGTGAGCTTGCTTATATGTGACAAAACCAACAACGAGGAGATTGTAAAGAGAAAAGCTGCCTCGTCTGTGGTGTGGAATTAGTTTGGGTATAAGAAAAGTGATACGAATGAGATGAACGTGATCCACTTTAAACATGTGGATTGCGCAACCCTGGACATTAACATTCTTTTCCTACTCGTACAGCTGCTCTTATTGTTCACATATTCTTCATATATTTTCTATATTGTGTATTGTTGTACAGTTATTTTATTTTAACTTTAGTTTTTATATTTTATTTTATTCTTTCCTAGTTAAATTTACCCCCTATTTTATTTTTCATATTTATTTCCTATTCATAGTCTTTTATGTTAAGGTTTGAATTAAATAGAATTTTTTAATTTGATTTGCAAGGTACGCAAGTTCACTGTTTTAACAAGTGGTGGAAACACGTCAAACCTCTTCTATCATCTGAAATCCAAGCATCCAAACGAATATGGCCAAAGTAAAATAAAATGCGGCAAACCTCAGCAATTCACAGTTTATATAAAATTACATTATGTAAAACAGTTTCTTTTTGTTTGAATTTTTATTTATGCATTTTCAGATACAAATTGCTATATTGTGATTATATATATATATATATATATATATATATATATATATATATATATATATTGTTATCGAGGTAGAAAATAGCTTCTACTGTGATAGAAGATTTTGGTTATATCGCCCACCACTAATGAAGCCTAACTTGCTTCATGGTGGGGATGGTGGGGGCAGAGGAGAGACCTGTGTGTGTTTTGTGTCTTATATCGCTGGCAGCAGACCGCATGAGACCCAACAAATTAGGAAGACACTTAGAGACAACACACGTTAATAAGCCACTCGACTTCTTTCAAAGAAAGCTGGCAGAATACAGTCAGCAGGAGAATCACATGGTAACATCTGAATCAGTGGACAGCAAAGCACAAATGGCTTCATTCAAAGTTGCATACAGAATTGGCCAGTGCAAAAAAACTACAAACGATTGCTGAGCAGCTAATAAACATGGGGTCAGTTATGCAAAGATAAGTGACAACGTAAGCCTTTTATAACAATTGCACGTGTATTTTATCTGTTTTTAACTTGGTGTTGTTTGATCTTATTGGTTTAGAAATTGATATTTCAATAAACAGTAAACTTGGCCGATTTCGTTATTATTTTGTTGACAAGTGGGGCTTGAAAATTTGCTCACCCCCTTAAGTGGGGAATGACAGAAAAAGTTTGAGAACCACTGCCCTAGAGGAATGCATTTTTTTTTTATTATTGCTGCCCATTTTTTTTTATTTATTTATTTATATGTAATGATGATACTAAAATAAACAGGTAATAGATATTCGTCTGATGTAATTAAATCTAATTCAGGCTAAAAAGAAACTTTATGTCAAGGAAGTTGCAAATATTTAGACTTCAGAACACTATGAATGACTTAAACCCCTCAGCAGATATTCTGACTTCTGGTTTGCTGTTACTATAAACCTGCCAACACAATATGAATTACTTTCAAACATTACTGTTTATTTACATGTAACCGTGTAACACTCATCAATAGTGTCTTACAACAAGAGCATCTTTTAAACTAAATATTCTCTTTGGCTTGCCTGTTTTTTTTTTTTTGTTTTTTTTTTAAATAAAAATAAATATTATTAAACAAAAATTAAATAAAAAATACTATTTGTCTCACATACACACACACTCACACACACACACACACACACACCGTGACCGGCACTAGGACCCGGAAGTAATGCGGGCGAGAACCAGGAAGTATAAGAGGAGTAAACAAACCTCATGCAGCTTAGTCACTGAGTTCACGCATGTCGGTTCAGATTGTTTACTTTCTGATTCGAGTGTGTGTTTATAGGACGCGGGTTATACAGTGGTGTGAAAAACTATTTGCCCCCTTCCTGATTTCTTATTCTTTTGCATGTTTGTCACACTTAAATGTTTCTGCTCATCAAAAACCGTTAATTATTAGTCAAAGATAACATAATTGAACACAAAATGCAGTTTTTAAATGAAGGTTTACGTTATTAAGGGAGAAAAAAAACCTCCAAATCTACATGGCTCTGTGTGAAAAAGTGATTGCCCCCCTTGTTAAAAAATAACTTAACTGTGGTTTATCACACCTGAGTTCAATTTCTGTAGTCACCCCCAGGCCTGATTACTGCCACACCTGTTTCAATCAAGAAATCACTTAAATAGGAGCTACCTGACACAGAGAAGTAGACCAAAAGCACCTCAAAAGCTAGACATCATGCCAAGATCCAAAGAAATTCAGGAACAAATGAGAACAAAAGTAATTGAGATCTATCAGTCTGGTAAAGGTTATAAAGCCATTTCTAAAGCTTTGGGACTCCAGCGAACCACAGTGAGAGCCATTATCCACAAATGGCAAAAACATGGAACAGTGGTGAACCTTCCCAGGAGTGGCCGGCCGACCAAAATTACCCCAAGAGCGCAGAGACAACTCATCCGAGAGGCCACAAAAGACCCCCGGACAACATCTAAAGAACTGCAGGCCTCACTTGCCTCAATTAAGGTCAGTGTTCACGACTCCACCATAAGAAAGAGACTGGGCAAAAATGGCCTGCATGGCAGATTTCCAAGGCGCAAACCACTTTTAAGCAAAAAGAACATTAAGGCTCGTCTCAATTTTGCTAAAAAACATCTCAATGATTGCCAAGACTTTTGGGAAAATACCTTGTGAACCGACGAGACAAAAATGTAACTTTTTGGAAGGTGCGTGTCCCGTTACATCTGGCGTAAAAGTAACACAGCATTTCAGAAAAAGAACATCATACCAACAGTAAAATATGGTGGTGGTAGTGTGATGGTCTGGGGTTGTTTTGCTGCTTCAGGACCTGGAAGGATTGCTGTGATAGATGGAACCATGAATTCTACTGTCTACCAAAAAATCCTGAAGAAGAATGTCCGGCCATCTGTTCGTCAACTCAAGCTGAAGCGATCTTGGGTGCTGCAGCAGGACAATGACCCAAAACACACCAGCAAATCCACCTCTGAATGGCTGAAGAAAAACAAAATGAAGACTTTGGAGTGGCCAAGTCAAAGTCCTGACCTGAATCCTATTGAGATGTTGTGGCATGACCTTAAAAAGGCGGTTCATGCTAGAAAACCCTCAAATAAAGCTGAATTACAACAATTCTGCAAAGATGAGTGGGCCAAAATTCCTCCAGAGCGCTGTAAAAGACTCGTTGCAAGTTATCGCAAACGCTTGATTGCAGTTATTGCTGCTAAGGGTGGCTCAACCAGTTATTAGGTTCAGGGGGCAATTACTTTTTCACACAGGGCCATGTAGGTTTGGATTTTTTTTCTCCCTAAATAATAAAACCCCTCATTTAAAAACTGCATTTTGTGTTTACTTGTGTTATCTTTGACTAATAGTTAAATGTGTTTGATGATCAGAAACATTTTGTGTGACAAACATGCAAAAGAATAACAAATCAGGAGGGGGGCAAATAGTTTTTCACACCACTGTATGTGTGTTTTTCCCTTGCTCCCCTTCTGTGAGAGTCCGTAGACTAATTCGCGTGGTTATCCTGCCTACTCGCTTGTTTCCGCGTTTGGGTTTACCGTCCACGCTACAAAAGGCTAACGGCTAATCGCTAAGTCTTCTGATCATCCCGGGTTAGTTCGCGACAGAATGAAGTATAAAGGTATAAATAATATAAATATATATAAAAAGATATAAGCGGGTATAAACATAGTAAGGGCCCATCTGATTGGTCAAATTTGGACACAAATGCTTGGCACATAAAGTATTTATCGCAACTCCTTGCGAATTGGTTATTGCGCATGCCATTATCGCGATAACGATATTTTTTTTATATATCGTGCAGCCCTAGTTTGCATGCATTCCCCTTGCTTGCCGGGTTTCCTCCCAGTACCCTGGTTTCCTCCCATAGTCCAAACACATGCAGATTAGGCCAAGTGGCATTCCCAAATTACCAATAGTGTGTGAATGTCGACCGGAGGTCACCATAAAAACGGTAATAAATACGATGGTGATTACCACTGGCCTCCACGGTCCCTAGTTGGACCACAGAGGTTTATAGATGGATGGAATATATGTGACTGTCTGATCTGTTTACTGAACAGATGTTTGATTAAATGTACATATAATGTAGATTTAATGTAAACTCAGCATAGAACTCTTGTTACTTTATATAATAAATGTGAACTATTGTACTACATTTAAATCCACTACATGTGGCAAACTTCTATACACTATGTGTTTCTTTTCCAGGGTGATCGCCTACCTCCCTGCGTCACACAGATCAGGACATAGGGGATGAGGAAGAGTGTGGATGTACATTTTAAATAGTAGCTACGCCCGGTCCCTGGCCAGCAGAAATAATAACAGGAGTCATCTGAAATCAATCAGCAGGGCCGAGCTAACTGACTGCTCTGGCTACTCATGCCGCACCAATCGATACCTGTGCTGGCCATTGTTGGGCCAAATTGCTGCTACTGTCAGCAATTTAGCAAGCCAAAGAGAAGGGGTAAAGAGGACAACCGAGTGATATGAGAAAGAAGTGACTTGTGTGCTAAGAAAAGTACGAATTTTTACAAGATGCGTAAATGTGCACGAAGGGAAATGGAATCAGGGATTTGATTTAAGTGTAAACAGAAACAACTGTCAGAAAGAGAAAAGCAAACGAGAAAGAAATTGATGAAGAAGGGAGAAAATAAGAAATGGACAGGGAGAGCGAGAGAGAGAGAGAGAGAGAGAGAGAGAGAGCAAATGTGTACGTGAGAGGGGGAAAAAAGAGGAGCCCACAGAAATCCAATAGTTTAACCTCTTTTTGAGATGCAGTAGTGGCCAGTGAAGGACAGGATAGAAAAAAATCAATAGAAGCTGATTTTGCGAATGTTGGCAAGAGGAAGGGGGAGGGCGCAAGCCAGCATAGATAAAAGAAAGAAAACAACAAATACCCAAAGCACTTCTGTTCAAACAGGACAAAAAGGAAAGTATTATGAGACAGAGTGCAACTTTTAAACGTATAATAAAGGATTGGCTAATTTGCCTTCTAATAAATCTCATGGATTTTAGACTATAAAACGATTCAACTATTAAAATGAATGTTGGCCAGTGAATGTTTATTTGGCAAAGCAAGGTGATCATGTGTAAAATAAAAGGTAATACAGTACAGTAAAGTAATGTAAAATAAAAGATAATATTAGGGCAAGAGCAGGGTGGGAGTATTCATTAAAAAAGGGCAAGAGAACAAGGAAAGACCAGTAAAATAGGCCAGAATATCTGTCTGAATGCTTAAAGAGTGAGCATACTGTAGTGTTACATGAGAAAAGTAGGAGTAAGAAAGGGGAAAAGAATTAAACAAGAACAAGTGCTGGTGCAGGGCATGAGCAGGAAAAGCACCGAGGAACAGCAACTTGAAAAGCAAAGTGAGAGACGAGAGAGAGAAGTGAGCGGAGAGCAGAGACCGTGCTGTACCTGTAGGAGAGAGCAGGCCTGGGGACAGCAGGCCATGGACGCTGTGGGACAGAAGCCGGGAACCATCCTGCATGGACATCCCCAGAGAACGCTTGGGAGGACGGCCAGGGCGAGAGCTGAAGAGACACAGAGAAGAAAACCTTATGTAAATCTTTGCTGAAATGCTTAAAAACTATATATATATATATATATATATATACACACACATATACACACAGTGGAACCTTGGATTGCCAACAAAATTCGTTCCAGAAGCGGGGTCGTACACTCGTAAATCAAAGTGAATTCTCCCATAAGAAATAATGGAAACTCAAATTATTCATTTAACAACCCAAAAAAATCACTGCAAGAGGAGGGGGGTGTGTGTGAAGGGGCATGGTGTCAAATTTCACGCGCGCGCACACATAACAGCAAGCTGACCCAGGGAGAGAAAGAAAATGGATCTTTAACCTCTCTAATGAGACTTTCTTTTGCTTTACACACACGCACAAACACAAAATAAAAAATGTTTTATGCGCGCGCACACACGTGGCCACAGTGATATAGTAAACAGTACACGCATGCACGGATGTTGACTATACCGGTGAGAGACGCGCAAGACCGAGCAGGGGAGACGATTACCCACAATTCCGCAGCGCAAGAAAGAGAAAAACTATTGGCTCAGTTGTGATCATGTGACGCTCAGCATCAAAACAAGAAGTGCATGCGTAATATAAACGGAATAATACGGAATATAAAGTAGGACTGTGCTGCAAAATCTCTTTCTGATTTCAATGTCAGTATAAATAATTAGATGTATTTATTTCTTTGGTTAATACTGTGTCACTGCCCTCACTGCCTTATACGCTCCAGTCTGAATAACAGATTACATTTTTAAAAATATAACTAAATAACTGAGTACTTAAATGGCAAACCTAACACCATGGTAACCATTGTATTTGTTGTTCGCAGCAGTAGGTGAACTCACTCACTCATTATCATCTACACCGCTTTATCCTGTATTCGGGGTCACGGGGGGCCTGGAGCCTATCCCAGAAGACCTAAAGCACAAGGCAATGTCCACCATGGACAGGGTGCCAATTCATCACAGGGCACACATACAGTATATACACACTCACACACTCATTCACACACTACAGGAAATCAAGTAGCCTAATCTGCATGTCTTTGAACTGTGGGAGGAAACCGGAATTCCCGGAGGAAACCCACCAAGAACAAGCAAACTTCATACACGCAGACCTGAGGTGGGAATTAAACCCGGAACCTAGAGGTACAAGGCGACAATGCTAACCACTACGCCACCGTGCAGCTGCAGCAGTTTCAGTGTGTGGATAGAAGAGTGTTATTTCACCAGTTTAGAGAAATGAAATATAACACAGGACTGAGCGCTGACAGTTACAGTAGCCTTCTTTACAGCTTAGTTGTGTTTTATCTTTAATATCACGCTTACATATACACACAATAAATCAGTCGCTACTGAAAAAATCCTTTTTCCACATATTGTGTTGGACAGAACGCGGGTCGGAAGAGCCGCAAAAAAAACTAAAAAACAGAGGGGCCACTAGTTATAATGCCTGAAACATAAGTGGGTTAAAATGGGGTATTTTTCCCAGTCATTTTTGGCTTCTGCATTATGATTGGGTAGGAAAATGCACGATATCAAGACAGCATTCCAGAGAGGTTTATTTAAAACTACAGATATGAAATATTATGTTTTAGAAAGTAAAAGAGCAGGAAGAAAAGCAGGATGTGAGCAGAATATCAGCTGGAAAATTAACAGACCTTTAAGACATACAGTATATATAAATATAAAAATATAAAAAGGATTATATCTGGGTGTTATATTTACGTGTTTGCCTACAGTATGTGTAAATTAGTGTCATGTATTATATACTGTACTGATTATTATTAATGACACTGAGACACACAAAAACACATTAAAGGGTCAGACAGGATTTGTAAATGTGACACAGAACAGTAGGATAAGGCACACACTGTACTGTATGACTTGCAGTTGGTGTGATCAAGGCAATATATGATAAATGGCAAATATGGAATGTGGCTAAAAATATTAGACTAATCAGGTATCCTGTGTTGTTTCCAGGTGACATTTTCAGGCAATACCGTCCTTGATTCCTCCTCCTCCTGGCAGTGAGGCATTCAGAGACATACACACTACACACTACTCCTCAAGCCCTTAAAATAACAGTTGGACAGCAGCGTGTAAGAGATGAACAGAGAACGGTTCTGTCGAAAGGAGCAGCTCTACAAGCGTGCAAAAATGGTAATGATCACCTTGAAAAACGTATGCCTCAAGGTGACAGAAGTGGGAGAGAGAGAGAGAACAAGAAGGAGAACTAGAGAGTGTATGAGAGAGACATCTGATAAGAAGTCATATCTTCTGCAGGGTACGAGTCGAGTCGCACTGAGGCTATTTCTCTTCTCAGGTTCATAAAACAGAACAGAGGTTTTCTGCAGTCTTCGAAATCACACTTCCACAGTTTAAACAGAAACTAAACACACGATCAAAATGTATTCAGAAATTCTGCAGCACACAAACTTGTGTATCTCTGTAAGATAATTATAATAATATATAATATAATATAATATAATAATAATTACTTATAGTATAACCGGTGTAGTGCATAAGCAGTATGCATTCTACAGACCACTGCTAATCAATGCAATGATTTTAATAATAATAATAATAATAATAATAATAATAACCGCTGCCTCGTGCCGGGAGTCTCCTGGGATCGGCTCCAGGTCCCCCACGACCCTAAATACAGAATAAAGCGGTATAGAAGATGAATGAATGAATGAATGAATGAATAATAATAATAATAATGACATCATCTTATTATTAGGTACAAAAAGCAGGTTCTAGTGTGTGCATTAAACAAATGTGTAATATTATTTAGTATAGTTTACATTTTTTTGCACAGCTAAGAGACTAAAACACAAACAGACCCACATATGAGCCCAGGTAATACACCATATACAGTAGATATAGATATATATGATACAATGACTGACTTTGGACTCATTATCTTTGCATTAATATTTAATCTAATCCTTCCTCCAAAATGATGCAATAAGAACTGTTATTTGTCTGGCCAGGAAACATTTCCAATCCTCGACAGTCGTGATGTTTTTGTTCTGTTAGCTTGTATGACCTCTGTGATCCCTAAGCTGCTGGTTGTAGCAGAACCATGATCACTGGTAAGTGTTTTGAGCTTTTTCTATCATCTTTGAAGCACTTTATGTACTGTACATGTGGGCTTTGACTAGATTCTATGTTCATTTCAGAGAAACAAATCTGCACAGGAATGTGTATGTCTCATGTTTGTCTCTTTCTCCTGGTTAGGGTCGTGGTGGATCTGGAATCTAAGCCATGAACGCTGGCTGTAAGGCAGGAATACACCAGGGACAGAACTCCAATCCATCGCAGAACACTGATGTGTGTGTACTTGAACTGGGAGATCACACACACACCACGGTCCTTCCACTAGCATCCAAGACCCGACATTTAGCCCAGCAAAACCTCCAGTACGAGAAGACAGCAGCCGCAGGACTGTGACCACTGATCTGCTGATCTGCTCCCCTGGGTTTGTGGAGATCATGCAGTGTGTTTAGCCCATTTCACACGGCCTGGTCAAGGTGGGAGAGTTGCATCTGCATTCCACGCTGGGAGACAGGGGACGTCGCTGTCGCAGAGTAACTCATGAGGACCAAACGAAATCTGTGGTGAGTAATTTAGGAACGTGTGATGCAGCCCACCACATGCGTGCAGCAGAAGCTTTTAAAAAATAATACAACAATTAGCAATTAACCACTCGTTAACCACTGGCGAGTTCATCTTAGGAGCTTTACAGCGTAATCTCTGTGTGAAAGTGTCATGTTACACGTATGTACAGTAATAATGCCTACGGTGATTTACTGCTATTGTTTAACTACAGAAACAAAATGTTGGGAAAAAAAAAACATACTGTATGTCTACAATGCAATAAATCATTTATTTGGATATTGTACAGTATGTTATTATTCCTGTCCCTATCTGAGAGCTGAGATGACGTCACTTTCAGGGAACTTCCTACGGGTATTTTAGGGAATTTAAGCCTGTCTACTTAAAAGAAAGAAATGTACCTACACACACACACACACATTATATATTCACATGTTTAATCAAATTACAATTAAAAAAATCCATGATGGCGGCACGGTGGTGTAGTGGTTAGCACTGTCGCCTTGCACCTCCAGGGTCTGGGTTCGATTCCCCGGCCAGGCTCGATTCCCGTCTCTGTGTGCATGGAGTTTGCATGTTCTCCCCGTGCTTGGTGGGTTTCCTCCGGGTACTCCGGTTTCCTCCCACAGTCCAAAGATATGCAGGTTAGGCTAATTGGCGTTCCTAAATTGCCCGTAGTGTGTGATTGGGTGTGTGAGTGTGTGTATGTGTGTGTGCCCTGTGATGGATTGGCACCCTGTCCAGGGTGTACCCCGCCTAGTGCCCGAAGTCTCCTGGGATAGGCTCCGCCCCCGCGACCCTGAACACAGGATTAAGGGGTATAGAAAATGAATCAATGAATGAAAATCCATGATATTCTGTAAATTAATTTTCACAAAGAAATAATGAAGCATAATCTGTCTAAATTACTAAATAATGTGTCTCCGTTTGCAGAAAAGAAAAAAGACTATTAAAAATATAGTAAAAGGGAAACTTACAGCAGGTTAGAAAAAGGTCAAATCTCAGCTAGATGTTGTGAGATCCCACCCAGTTGAGCCACACGACAGACATCAGGAGCATTCGCGGAGAATTAAGCAGATATTTCCGCTGCCGTTTAAAAGTGAGGAGGAAAAAGGAAGCTTCCTCTGGAGCACGTTCGGCCTTTCAGTGGACATTAAATGTGTTCTTCAATAATAAAGGAATAAGTGCCAAAGTGTTTTTTTCCACACTCAAAATCTGTGACTCATTTATTCTTTGCATAGAAACAACGTTTACAAGCCCAAGTTGTTAGAACTACGAGTTCGTTTTTTTTTTTTTTTTTTTTTAGATGGTTGTATACGAAACAGGCGCTCAGCTCTCTTGGGACTCTTAAACCTATTTTCTTATTTAGCTCTGCTTTAGTTGGGTATTGTTAGAGCTTGAACAGGCCTTTCCTTGCTCACAAACAGGTGCTTCCCTTAAATAACACGCCACCATCGTCTCACTTCCAAGAACTAACTGGATTAAAACAAACACTGTGTGCTGGATACAGTAATGTTGGGTAAAAAACAAAAAAAAAGTGCAAAATAAAAAAACCTTTTAGTAGTGATGGTTTTGCTTTTGGTATGATCACGAAGGACAGAGTGATCTCTGCGGGAAATCTGTGAAATATACTGAACAGAATATCTTTCTCATTTCCTCTATGCGTAATGTGTGTAATGTGAGTGATTTTTTTGTGCATGCTACAGTAGTTAACTGAAACTCTCACTGTATATGCAACAATTACATTGTGATTATTTTGCCACATATTAACTGTGATATGTAACTATCAAATGTACCACTTTTTATCCGAATATATTCATCCAGTCTAACAGCAAATAATTAGATTGATAGAATGATCTCATTATGATGATGTCATCAGAAATATATAAATAAAAATAAACAAATACGTACATTTCTAACAAACTCTACATAAATTCCACCTGTAATAAACTGCAGCCTTTGCGATTAAATAATTGCACAGCTCTACAGTATATTATCAATTTTGATGTGATTAATTGTGCAGGACTACGTACCTCTATTGCAAACTAAGAAAATAAAAACATCTGAATTTGTTGTAGAGTGCTGTTACACTGCATTATTCATAAGAACAGCCTATTATGTTTATACAGTTTATTTTATAAAGCTGAAATTAATTATCCTTTTTTTTTTTTTTATAACATTTTAATTTGGAGGTTATCACTACATGTTTGCTTTTTTCATTTTAGACCAAAGAAATGAAGACCGTGTAGCATTTAATAGTGTAGTACATTTCCGCATTGTGTTTAACGCTTGGAAAAAAAATCCCGTTTAATCGGACAGAACGAGTGACCCAGAAATACTTCCATTTACAGTGATATAGAACAGATATAAATAACTACGGCGGATATTCACTTAAACGATCGGAACGTTTTAAGCTAGCTACTGTACACTTGGCGTCATGAACAAACTGAATACAAGTTTAAATGACGAAAAATCTTACATTAGCACAGAACAAAGAACGCGATGGTGATGGAGAAGAAAGAAAAGAACTTAACAGTTGGACAAGACAGGATGGATATGGATAATACATTAAAAGAAAAAATGCAACCCACCTCTCCTGCAAAGGATTGTGCAAGAGGGGAAGTGGAAAGGACACACACATGATGTACTGTATAAGAAACACTACTGAAGACATGAGCAAATAGGAGAAGAACAAGAGGCGTTCCACATACGCATAAAATCAGGTGCACTACAACTCATTTTGCGTAATTATAAACAACATTTATTAGAATCCAGGTTACATTAATATGCTATGGAGGTATAAATTTAAGTATACTGTCATTAAGTACCCCGTCTGGTGCCCCAAGTCTCCTGGGTTCGGCTCCAGGCCCCCTGTATACAGGATAAAGCCGTATAGACGATGAGCGAGTGCGTGCGTGTGTGCGTGAGTGTCATTCTGGTTTTTTATGGGAAGGTGCAGTGATTTCATGCTAATATACAGTAAGTTCCCAGGCTCCCAAAGTTTGGAATTAAAAACAAAAAAAAATTTTGCAGATGATAAGACTCCCCTAAACATGTACTTAATATTAAGATAAAAAAGAATAATGAATCGAGTAACGAATAAAAAGCATGTAGATCAACTACACATGTCCTGGCTTACTGAACTGAAGGTGTACATTTTATTTTGCACCAAACAACAACTTTAACAGATAAGCTATTCATTCTGTTCAGTCTGTAAGAAGTGTCTTTTAGTCGCTGGGATTTGCGAGCTTTGTGAATGTTTTTGCTCTCCTTTTATCTTATTACGCCTCACTCACAGGCATAATGTGGTAAGTGCTTCAGTCTTCCTTACAGTCAAGACAGACTGAAAAGCTGGGGAACTGCACACACACACACACACACACACACACACACACACACACACACACACACACACAGTGTCCCATTGGGCTAGATGAACAGATGGCTGGGAAAAGTCATTCGCACATTGCTGCACGTTCCATTCGCCAGTGAAGAAAAAACCCTGTCAGTGTGCCGTCACAGCCAATCACTTCGCTCTAAATCCCTGGCGGATCTCTGCTGGGGACCTGCAAAAACTGGGTTACTAAGCACTTTTCTATTCCCTCCCAGTCTTGCAAATGTGCCCTTGTCATCTCATAAACGGCCTCGTTCAATATTCATGGCCCGGCGACACCTGCTTATCTCACTAAAAATTATACGGGCGCAGGAACAAAACACCAGAGTCGCAAATCAAGCCTTAGTCGCTTCTTAGGCGGATCTTGAGGATCGCGGTGGAAACCAAAGTTAATTTGGTACAGAATGTAGTTAGTATGAGTGTACATGTGGACATGAGGCAATAAGGACCGAAGTTGGAAAGTTAAAGAGAGTCTTGGACAGCGAGTGGCAGAGCACCAAGACGGTACAGTGGAAGAACAAAAATCAGAGTTTAAAAAAAAAAAAAAAAGTTTAATGAGAAGCGGTTTCAACAATAACAAAGATGGCAGCTGAGGGGGGGGGGATGTACAAGTCAGGGTGCCTTTGAAGATATTTAATTAAAATCTAATCCTGCATTCTTAAAGACTCACATAAATTAAGCTGTCAGTCAGGAGATTTATGCATTCACATTTGCATATTGCATACAATTCATCAATTACTCATGTTTGAAAGGCTTGAGTATCCCAGGGAGAGGAGCTGCCAGCATGCCAGCCAGAGAGAGAGAGTGTGTGTGTGTGTGTGTGTGTGTGTGTGTGTGAGAGAGAGAGAGGGAGAGAGGGAGGGAGGAGGGCTTCTGGTACCCAGTGATGCCCAAGAGAAGTCAGTCTCCATATGTCCATGCAATCAACCAACACTGCTGAAAGACCCTCGCACAAAGATTTGCACACATACAAAACAAAAGCCAACTGTCAGTATTTAAAACATTTTATCACTAGTTAATCAAAAGAGGAAGTTTCTAGAGGAATGTCATTTGCGTTAGATCCCAGATCAGTACCAAGACAACGGACTTGGGAGGTCTTTTAGTTCCTTTAAAATATCAAAGCTAAACGTTGTTGACAAAAAAGCTTAAAAAAAAAAAAAAGAAAGAACGGGAGATATTAGGAGAAAAAAAGAAAATCTGAAACCTCACGCTCCCCCCTGATGAAGTGTTGGCCCAGTTCAAACACTCGTAAATATGATTTATACGTCTACGAGCACATCTCCGTGAGCACATTAGGAGTCAAGCTCGCACACTGCAAAGTATTCATACTGTATTATAACGCATTAACAGTGTGTCCTCTAGGAGGTGCTGTCGCACGAACCATACCAGGATTTACACAGTGAAGAAGTAAAACAATATATATAGCGGACATGCTGTATATATCTTATATAAACTATTCAAAAGAGGATATAGCAAGTCTTTGCATTTATGCCAGTGGATGAACAGCGGCACCATTTTACACAGCGTAGCGAAACGAGAAGAACTGCAGTGTTGCTCAGCTGCTTAAATTAGCACAACAACTATACCGGCGTTACACAAGTTAGTAAAGTATTTGCAAATAACATAAGTAAAAAAATTTATTAATTAAAAAAAAAAAAAAAAACACCAGTGGTTATTAATAGTTTAAAAGTAAATGAAATGAATATTAAGTTTAATTATAGTTTGTACTATAATTTTTTATCTTTTAGATTCCTGGAAAAGAAAAGACGTCCAGAAACTTGTTTGAGGAGAAAATGAAGACAGGAAACAAATCCATTAAGCCTGCAATGTTTTGCAGCTGTAATTTAGCTTTTGCTTTTATTATTAGTTTTCAGGTTTAAGATAATGTTTTATCATTTTTAAATATAATTTTTTAAATAATGTAATTTTTCTTGCTGACTCTATATAACTAATCATACGGTAATTGATAGTAACCAGATACGATGCAGAAAACATCTGTTCTAAAATGTTTTTTTTTTTCATCTATCTGGATCTATTAATGCTAAAGTGCTGATGATCGTACGAAAATAGGTATAACTCAATAGCAAAGCAAAGACGATCAGGCTTGATGCTTCAGCTCATTGTTATTGATGCGCTACAGGTTTAGAAAAGAAAATCAGGCATGCAAGAGTGGCATGATTTGAGTTGTATTTCAGCTGGAAAATTAAGTGACATTTTGGAGACCTCTTATGGAAACTTGTTTAAAAATGAGCATACAGTAATTGGTCCACTTTTATACTGGTGAAGACATTACAATAAAACTTCATGTCATTGAAAACTTCGTTTTTTATCACATTGTGGAAATGTCTTATTAATGTCTTCATCCTCATCACTGTAGCTTTTCCGGTGCTCCAGGTCACAACACAGGTTTTCTCTTTGAAATACTGAAAAAATGGAACAGTGCATCTTTAAGTATAAATAAATGACCAACGTCGTGAAAACTGGCTGAATCGGGGGATTAGCAAATAAAATAAACAATTACTGTAGAGACACTAGCAGTCAGTCTGTTGTAAGTACAATATAAAAAATGCAATAAAAGTTTAATCTACTGTAACAAACAATAATGTGTAGCATGGGTATATTATTATCATGGCACGGTGGTGTAGCGGTTAGTTGCATATCCAGCGTCGGAGTTTGATTTCCGCTTCGAGTCTGTATGCATGGAGTTTGCATGTTCTCCCTGTGCTTGGAGAGTTTCCTCCGCGTGCTCAGTTTCTTCCCACAATCCCAAGACATGCAGGTTAATTGGCATTCCCAAATGAAACACAATAGACAGTTTCTTTCTTTTTTTATTTTAGCTTCAGTTCCCATTTAAACTGGGAAAAAATGCATGAACCCACATAAGCCTACACAAACACATGCACGACAACACAGGCAAGGTCACACCCGCTGCTCGCTGGCATATACAGTCATACAGTGAGTTGAACAGTTTAGGAAGCAATCCAATATGGTGAGGATTACTGCTGTAGCCCCCAACACTTTTAATTTGGATGAGAAGCTTTGGTCGGGACATTGCGTACAATATGTGTGCCTTTTTTTTTTTTTCACAACAGCTCACACTGTGTTCCATTATCTTGATTGGTGATTGTTTTTCTGAAGACCATTGTTACCAATAGTGGCTTGGCTATAGGGCACAATGTATCCCGGGTGATGAGTCAAATATCAAGACAACTGTCTCCAACCACCTACTGCTGGTCTCAAACACTTCTGACATGGTTAGAAGCAACAAAAAAAAAGGGGGGGGGGGGGGTATTAAATCTAGGCAATTTAATGGTAAAATGTGTATATTTACATATAATATGATACATATAATTTACAATACTCAGATTTTTTGTATTATGATTCTTTTTCAAGTTTTTTCAAGAATCAATCACGTTCCAACCAGTGAATTTGTGGCATGCGAGTGATTACTGTGGACTTTTGAATTGTTTCTGTGTACTGAGAAAATATCAGGAAAAAAAAGTATAAACTAAAACAAATCTGAATATACACAGAAATTCCAGTTCTCATTTTTAAACACTCCAGTTACTTTAATTTATGTTTTATGTTTACTCAATTTGTAAATAAGATTTATACATATTTTCTCATACATTTCATACTCATTTCCCTAATTTTCTTCTGATTGTGTAAAGCTGCTTTGCAACATAACCACAGGAAAAAAGCGCTATACTAATAAAATTGGATTGAATGCAACAAAATTTGTAAAATATAATCAAAAATTATTCCTTATTCCTCAATACATTATATATAAAATGTGATATATATACCCATATATATATATATATATCACGTGATACAGATTTAGCTTTGCATTTGCAAATTAAAAATTTTGGGGGAAAAAAGTATTCAAATTTAATTTAATGTCTCTTTATTTGTTAATTCTTGCTGAAAGGTAATCATACATAACCTCCAGATGCAGTAAAAAGAGATTAACCTTAAAATACTTAAGTGTAACGCGCTAATTGTAGTGATGATATAAAGACTGGTCACAGGGCTAAAGAATGAGGTCATACCTGCTGATCTCTGATTGGCTGATGAATAATACCCATCCCCTGAGACCCTGTCTGAGAGAGGTCAAGAGTTTATAGTGACAGAGCTTCATCTATTTGGTATCATCACACACACACACACACACAAAAATGTACACACACACACACACACACACACACACACACACAGACCAGGCCTCCACCCCAGTCCCACAACAGCCCTTTTGTTCACATTATTAACTGAGAGAATTCCTTTGCTTTGGATTTTATTAAAAAGCGCAATGAAAGTGCACACAGAGAAGCGTTTTGAGTGGTGTAATGAAGCATTGCTTCAAGAAGGAAGAATGAAACATTATAGAGAGAGAGGGAGAGAAAGAGAGAGAGAGAGAATGTATATTCCCATATCTCCTAAAGAGAGGAATCTTGGATATCTTTAAGTGCTGCCTTCACCTGACACTACGTAGCTTTTATCCTAAGTATCCAAGGCTCATAATTCCACTGCTGGGTGCCAGTGCACAGCCACTGATGGTATTGAATAAATGTCAAAAGTCTTCCCCCACCAACCACTCTGAGAGAGAGAGAGAGAGAGAGAGAGAGAGAGAGAGAGAGAGAGAGAATTTATGGTGGATTGTGAGGAACGGGGGAAGGGCCATTTTTTTGCAGCCATTATCTTTTTCCATCAATCAAGGTATCATGAGTGCATCCTTTTATTGCACATGGGAGACGTCCACACGTTGTGCTTTGTATGTAAGCAGTAATATCCAAGACACAGACGTCTTCTGAGACTTCTTATAAAAAATTTTAAAAAAGAATGGGAAGCCGCCACACCGTCTCAGAAATGAAGCTCCGAAGAGAAAGTGGTGGTTGTGTTAACAGAACGTTTATGTTGCAGTCGACTTTATGTCAGAAGTGGAACACCAGAGCTCAAAGTTGACTGGTGCATATTTTCCTCTTTAAACTGTATACGCAATATAAGATGTAAACTGAACATCTTATATACCTGTATGTTGATTCTAAAGCCAATCTGTACCTGCAGCATACTGTACTGTACCTCAATAAAGTGTGAGCAGTGTGACGGACCCCTCGGAAAGTACTGGAACATCTTACTGAGAGACATACGGTGAAATCACAGCATGCAAGATGAGAAATCATACTTAAATTATTTTAGTTCCAGATACAACAAAACATGTTATAACAACTAGTAACATGCCATCTTTAGCAGAAACCACACATACAGTACAGCTGAACCCATGACTGACATACAGTATGTTTCTTCTTTCCCAGATTCGTTGTTTAAACAACTAATAGCTGTGAATGTTTGCTCTAGGTTTCTCCTATGAAGACTAATTTAGTTGGTTAAAAAGATCAACTCTAGATGAAGAGCAGAGAGCTGTCTAAGGGAGAAACGCAAGCCATTTTGAAGCGGTGAAAAGAGGAAAAAACACAAGTGGGACCTCGGCAAGTTGCAATAATGGCATTTCCCACCATGACACAAAGTGAGAGAAGAATATGTCGGCCTCCTCTAATGTGATGCTTTTCATTCGCTCTGTCAGAGCAGGTAAACGTCTACTGTACTTAACCAGTTTTTACAGTTAGAGGATTGGGAAGCTACAGTATTGTTACTGGTTTACTATAGTGAAATTCTAACAGTCAAAATTTTGGACTACATGTGCAGCTTTTGGACAAAATGTGAAAATGTGTCCATATTTCAAGAAAATACAATTGACTTAAAAAAAAATATTTGTTGCATTATGTCAATTATAGTTGGGAAATCAAAATAGGAATCTGCAGGTCAGACTTTAAAAAAATTGTAATCATCCAAAAAAAAAACCCATTTATAAATTCATGTGTAATATCTAAATGTCTAGATCTTAATTAAATGCTGTTATACATTAATCCAACCCTTAGAAGCAAAGTATTTATATTGTTAATGATTTCCTTGTCATTCATAAAGTTGTCTGAAAAGTTTTGGATTTTTTAATTTTTTTTTAATAAAACTGTAGCAAAACTACAAAATATTTTTGAGGTATTAAAATTCAAACAATGCAATGTAATAATCCATTCAACATATATACAAACAAAGAGATCGTCTACTTTAATCATATTATTAATTTATTTCTTTATTAAGCAAAAATAACTGCCAAAAAAAACGATTAGATACCTTATAGTTATTTCTAAACATCCAAAATCACAAAATATACAAAAATAATTTATGAAGGAGGTCGCTCTACATGAAGCAGTTATTGTTTCCACCCTGAGGCTGAATATTTCCACATCAGATCTCGTAATGCTAATATCTTTTACAACACATACATTTGGTGACTATAACTGTATAATTGTTATTTGTTAATGAGTGATATGTAATTCAGTGTTCAATAAATCACATTTTCTCTTCCTCTCTCTTATGCAAGTTGTAAGAGCTTTAACTAGTTTAACTGTCAAATACACAATAGAGGGCAAGTGGCTCCACCTACTAATAAACATCTGCTAACGTCAAATCCAAACGAAAAAAATTTTATTTCAGTGTTAAACACTGAACAATAAACCCATTCAAAATATTACATAAGAACATGTAAAAGATATATAGAAATGAACATCTCAGATTTCAAGAAAAAGACTTCATGTACTGTAATATACTATTTTGGAAATGATGATAATTTTGTGCTTATTTGAGTGAAGACGGAGCAGGCAGTTCTCCTATTTGATCATCAACAGTGCCTCTCTTTAAGACAAAAAAAAGTAAAGCATATTCGCGCACATAGCGAATACCATAGTCGAAACTGGTATTTGAGAAAACAACCCCAAGTTGACAAAAAAACACTGACCACTTAAGCACTGTCCCCCTGTTTCTCCCAAGAGGAGTCCTCCCCTTCTAAACTGTGCTTGACCCTCATCATGGGCCTGCACCAAACTCACACACACACACACACACACACACACACACACATTTATATTAAAAGCCGTCTCTCAGTACTTTTTTCCAAATTGCTTCACTCCTTTATCCTGACTCTACGAGCTTGCTTACCTTCTCATTCATTTCTTTCTGCTTCTCCTGTCATCTATCTCACTATGTCTCTGCAGATCTGTATTGACTTTACAATGAGCACATCACGAGGTTGTGATTTAGCACAAGCAGAACAAGATCAGAGAAAAGGGAGAGAAAGCGAGAGAGGGAGAGAGAGAGAGAGAGAGAGAGAGAGAGAGAAACATCAACAGACAGTATGTTTAGACACAGATTATTATGGCATCCTTATAAATAGGAACATGCAGCTGTAAAGTGCTGCACCTTAAGTATTCTGTCTCTAAATTAACCCCTGGTTTAGAGAGAAGGAGGGGGGTCAGGAACGACAGAGTGAAAAGCATCAGAAGAGAGAGTGTGTGCAATAGAGAGAGAGAGAGAGAACTTCAGGAACATACATGTGTGGTTATCTAATCTAGTTCACCAATCATCCACACCATTAAAAACACTGACAGGTGAAGTGAATATTCATTACTTTATTACAATTCCACCTGTCAGTGGTTGTGATGTATTAGGCAGCAAGAGTCGCTACTCAAAATTTGATGTGTTAGAAACAGGAAAAAATGGGCAAATTGTGACGGCTAGAAAACCAAACTGCGGTTCTTGTGGGGTGTCCCCCCGGTTTGCAGTGTTCAGGACTAGGGCTGCACGATATATCGAAAAAATATCGTTACCGCGATAATGGCATGCGCAATAACCATATCGCAAAGAGTTGCGATAAATACTTTATTTGCCAAGCATTTGTGTGTCCAAATTTGACCAATCAGATGGGCCCTTACTATGTTTATACCCGCTTATATCTTCCATAAATATGGAAATATATATATAATCCATAAAAAGGAAATACTAAAGAAATAAATTTAACTAGTAAAATTAACTGTGCATAAGGGCATAATAAAATATTGCAAAAATATAGGATTAAAGTGACAGTGGTCACTTTAATCCTATATTTAAATATAGACTTAATGATATATATATATATATCATTTATATCTTTATACTTCATTCTGTCGTGAACTAAGCCCGGATGATCAGAATACTTAGCGATTAGCCGTTAGCCGCGATTAACCGTTAGCCCTTTATAGACGGTAAACCCAAACGCGGAAGCAAACGAGTAGGCAGGATAACCACGCAAATTAGTTTAAGGACTCTCACAGAAGGGGAGCAAGGGAAAAACACACATATAACCCGCGTCCTATAAACACACACTCGAATCAGAAAGTAAACAATCTGAACCGACATGCGCGAACTCAGTGACTAAGCTCTATGCGGTTTGTTTACTCCTCTTATACTTCCTGGTTCGCGCCCGCATCACTTCCGGGTCCTAGTGCCGGTCGCGGAGCGAGTGTGAGTGTGTGTGTGTGTGTGTGTGTGTGTGTGTGTGTGTGTGTGTGTGTGTGTGACAAATAGTATTTTTTATTTTATTTTTGTTTAATAATATTTATTTTTATTTAAAACAAAACAAAAAACAGGCAAGCCAAAGAGAATATTTAGTTTAAAAGATGCTCTTGTTGTAAGACACTATTGATGAGTGTTACACGGTTACATGTAAATAAACAGTAATGTTTGAAAGTAATTCATATTGTTTTGGCAGGTTTATAGTAACAGCAAACCAGAAGTCAGAATATCTGCTGAGGGGTTTAAGTCATTCATAGTGTTTTGAAGTCTAAATATTTGCAACTTCCTTGACATATAGTTTCTTTTTAGCCTGAATTAGATTTAATTACATCAGACGAATATCTATTACCTGTTTATTTTAGTATCATCATTACATATAAATAAATAATAAAAAAATAGGCAATAATAATAATAATAAAAAAATGCATTTCTCTAGGGAAATGTTATATCGCAAGAAATATCGTTATCGCAATATTCAACAACAATATCGCATATTTTCCTAATATCGTGCAGCCCTAGTCAGGACCTATCAAAAGCAGTCCAAGGAATTCCCCAAGCTGATTGAGTGTCTATGGCATGTGCTGGACAAACAAGTCTGACCAATGGTGGAGTCCACTCATACTGTAAGTTAAAGGATCTGCTGCTAACATCTTGTGGCCAGGACACCTACAGAGATTCTATCTGGATTCCATCCCTCAACTGGTTAGAGGTGTTTTGGCAGGACAGTAGAAGGGGACAAATGTACTGTAATATTAGGCAAGTGGTTTTACTGCTATAGCTGACCAGTCTTAAAAATGATAGGTCAGATAAAATGAGGATTACTATGTACTTCATAACATATGAGCAACTATGTGTTTGCATGTGTACAGTATATCACAATTGCATAATAATCACATGGCAATTACAGTATTTACACAATATCTATATTATTCAACTCACATTATCAATGTACAAGTGCTGTTCAAATCAAACTGGGATGATGAAATTTCTTGTAAATGATTGATTGACGTTTACAGAAGACGTCGAGCACATTACGGTGCTGAGACTCTTAGCCGTATTAAAACCTTTTGAATTGTGTAAACGTTTTCAACAAGGTCATACGCAAGAACTAGTGAAACACTCAAACACATTAATGAAGCAAGTTTAGTTTAGTCAAGTTTAGACTCTCATAACTGTGTTTTGGTTATTCTGCACAATCAAGAGTCCCGGTTTGACTTGAACAACCCCCACAGAAACAGATTGTCTGAAGTGTATTTGAGTTAAACAGCCACGCTATAAGGATGGTTATAATGGCCTGTTATCTACAAATGCAAGTCTGTGGTGTGTAAGAGAAAGCCAATATTCAGAATCACTAACACACATACATCCACTCAGGCACATACAGTACAGTACAGTACATACACTCATACAGTACAGTACAGTACAGTACATCCACTCAGACTCATACAGTACAGTACAGTACATACTCTACACAGTCATGGAAACCCATGAATCAGATTGTACACACGAGTGATCCTTTTCACAACTTTTTTTGTCTTGCCACACATTTTGCAGTTGCTTTTCACATCACATAGAGATAACAACACTTTAAGAGTGTGATTGTTGAATTACACTTGTTAAACTCTTCTTACCAGAGCCCAAAAAAGTGTTGTATGGCTTAATTAATCTGATATGTAATTAGACACTCAGGATTTTGGAAAATTTCCTGTGTTTATACTCGTTTCTTTTTTTTTTACCTAGCCTGTCCATTTTATCTCTAAATCAATGATATTTTGGAGAGATTATGAATCTCAGAAGCTAAACACATGTTACGATGTTTACAAAGTCATTATATTTTACACTGCTAGGACTAATCTTATAACAGACTTGCAGTTAATTCATTAGTTTGTACTGATTGAAAACGTCCAGTGGAACGGAACAGCAGTGTGAGAAAGGGTTCAACTGACGGCCGAGTGAGTGATTCGATTATAAAAGATTAGGCAGAATTTAACAAATTTTATTTGTACAAAGCCGACAAAATGCAAAGTGCAAGTAACATAAGACAATGTGGTGGAGCGGCAATAAAGTGCAAATGGCATGTTAACTGTGTAAAATGGAACATTAGGCAACGGTGTAAATAACATGATGTGAAATAGAAACAGAAATAATACTTTGCAAACTGTTTAAGGTTAGTCCATGTGCAGACTCAGGGATGAGCATGAGCCAGCCATGAAGTGGTGTACGCTGATCGCAATGGGGGTTGAAGGATGTGGGATTGGTGGAGCTGTGAGGAGTTCAGTACTGTATTTGTCACCACCTGCTTTCGGATCAGAGACTGAGCAGCTGATGTACCACATTAAGTACCACATGTACCTTTTCACTAAGTCTTCATTATAAACTTGTTTCTGAAATCATGTCACATCAGTGGCTCACAAAAAAGCCAATAGATATTACTCTCTCTCTTTGAGCTTTAACCACGCGCTCATCGTTGCACACTTTATTCCTCGTTTTTGAATCTCATTTCAATTAAATCTGCATCACCATAATAGTATCACTTTCTACAGCAATGGTTTTTTTTTAATCGCCTTCATGCCCTAGGCTCATCTCTACCACTCAGAGGCATTATGGGAGCCAGCGGAGAGAAAGGATGGAAGGAGGGATTCCATTTGACACGGAGGATTGGGAGTTGGCCTCCAGACAATGGAGGGAGGCTGGCACATGGATTAAAATCCCCGACATTATCAACCTGCCTGCCGATTCTGGGAGGGAACAACAGGCCTCTGCAAAATGCCAAACCAACCTGCTGCTCTGTGCCTCACTGTGGATTATTGTCACTCAACTTTCAAAGCGAGTGGGAAAGAAAGAGAAAGAGGAGGGAGTGGAGTACATCTTATTTATTCAACACCCCACACCCTAATCTGTTCCCAGCTTGAAAAGGGGTGAAAAATGTCCTGGGAAGATGTAAACATTTACAACTACTGGCTCTTGGACCTTCAAATAGACTTCTAAACTCAACTTGCCTTTCTTTCAAACACAAAAAACAAACCTGTCCAGTATTATTTTTCCTTTTCTTTTGAGCCTTTATTCTGACCCCTCATTACACGAGTCCATTAGCCTCTCATTACACCTCTCAAAACATTAACCTAAATTAGACGGTTTCCCGGAGGAAACAGTATAACTTCTATTCTAGTTCTTCTGAAGTTCCTATGAGAAAGTCTCCTCGGGAGAGTGGGGACTATCCTTCAAAGCAAAGGTCTATGCGAAGACACAGTAAACAGCATGCACTGGAAGCCACATAAAATCAGATAAGAAGTGAACAAGGTGGTGTCTGATGATGCCCCCATGTCCTGTGTTGAGAATGAATTTGGCTGAATTCAAAGTGCAATGCTTCAGGAGATGGAGTGCATGTCACTTTGATCAGTCTTGTGGAACTATTTGCAGATCAAGGCTTGCAGGAAACCATGACCTCCAACAATGCAGTGAATAAAGGTCATAACATAAAAACATAAAAAGGACACGTTTCTTATTCTACCAACATGATACATGACCTTAGATGAATATTTTATAAAAACCTTTATTCTCAACTTGAGAGCGTTTGTTAATGTATTTATCTGATTATCACAGGATTACAGTACAGAGGCATATTCACTGCGGCGTAGGGTTCAGGGTGTCCTGTAGGTCGTTACAAAAGCCAGGAAAAGGTTTGTTAAGATGAATTGGGTCAATAGTTAGTGATTAGGGTCCAAAAAGCCATGAGCAAGACTCTTATACTGTTAAGTTAGAGTTCTTTCATAAGCAGTGGCTGCAGACTGGGTGCTAATGCTCAGAGGCTCTCAAGCACATTGATAAATGCCAAATGTAATCCCTGTGTTCACAATTGGAATCATAATGCTTCTAGCAAGGTCCAAAGAGTCACCTTGACCCCTGTGCCATTCCCCACGGATTTATTTTTTTTCCAACAGCTTTTAAATGCTGGCAAAAGAGACAAATGACAGGTGAACCAATAGACAATGTGCTACACCTGAGTGATGCAATATGCATTAAATACACCGTTCCACTAGACAAAACAAAAGTAAAACAAGTAATAATAACAACAAACCACACCTTAATTCAATTGTTAGATAAAATAAGATCCATTATACAGTATGTGTACTCGGGTTAAATGCAATTGTAATGTTTTCATCCAAAACAAATGCATTGGCTCTGTAAAAAAAAAAAAAAAAAAAAGGGATTATCATTTTTAATTAAATAGGTGATCATATTGTCCATCTTATATCAGCTTCTGTCCATGTTTAGTTTAGTTATGATAACTAATCTCCATGCTCTCGCAGGTCACCATGGCAATGTGTGATCAATTTCCTGAGCTGGCCCGTGCATCCCCAGGGGCCATAAACATTCATTATCGATGCTCAACGACAGCCCGGCGTGTTTGGAGAACACATCTGAAAGCATAGCTGGGAACAAGCAGTCACTAAGTTCAAAACAGATGTACACACTTGGACACACACACACACACACACACACACACACACACACACACACACACATAAGTGGACACATTGTTTATGAGCATATGTTGAAACAGAACTGATGTTGAGGTGGAGATGAGGGTAATAACGGTCCTCTGTGCTGCTCTATAATGTCTGGAGTTTATCTTTAACTTACAATGTAAAAGCAATACTTTACTGAGCAAATCTCATCTGAACATCAATCTTTAAAATCGTAAACAACTCAATGGCTCCAACCAGTATCTAGAAAACTAACTTGGAGCAAGCTATGTTTCAAACATTATATACAGTAAGCCTAGCAACAAACATTACATCATTTTTACACAATGTTTTTCATTTCAGGTTATACATCATCTTAACTGTATAATCTACTGTAAGTTAATGTACAGTAGGATTGACAGGACTGTACTTGGCAGTTGAAGGTTAAACACATTGCTCAACCCGAAAGTGGCAACATACTGTAGTGGTGCTGGTGTTTGAAGCTGGGACCTTCCGATCAGTATTTCAACACCTTTACCATTACGTCACCCCACCTTCTTTTAAAAATTACACTATTTTGAATAGATTTATGGATTTTCTAATAGACCGCTTAGGAAGACATGCTGTCTCGCTGTCTCGTTCTACTCTTGGACCCAACTAGTGAATTAGTCCAGAACCCAGGTACAAGGAAACAGGTTTGAAATTAGGCCAATTTAACTCAAACCACAGTAACACACACACACACACACACGCACACACACACACACCTCCCTGGCAGTTAAGCGCTGACCATGCGTTTTGTCCACCTGTCAGGCTGTGGACAAGGTTAAACATACAAGAGAGCAGAGGTTCCTTGAGCATGGCTAACGGTGCAGTAGCTTCTCGATTTCTCTATGCTGCTTGTTCACAACACATCTTCTTCTTCTTCTTCGTCTTTCGGCTGTTCCCTTTCAGGGGTCGCCACAGCGAATCATCTGCCTCCATCTAACCCTATCCTCTGCATCCTCTTCTCTCACACCAACTAACTTCATGTCCTCTCTCACTGCATCCATAAATCTCCTCTTTGGTCTTCCTCTAGACCTCCTGCCTGGCAGTTCCAACCTCAGCATCCTTCTACCGATATATTCACCATCTCTCCTCTGAACATGTCCAAACCACCTCAATCTGGCCTCTCTGACTTTATCTCCAAAACATCTAACATGGGTTGTCCCTCTGATGAACTCATTCTTGATCCTATCCATCCTTGTCACTCCCAAGGAGAACCTCAACATCTTCAGCTCTGCTACCTCTAGCTCTGCCTCCTGTCTTTTCTTCAGTGCCGCTGTCTCTAAGTGATTCGTGAAAAAGTTTCAAATTTTGCTAATAATTAATGCATAGCCCATATTTTGCAGATACATTGATTACGCACGATAGAAGATGGCCAGATTGTGGTTTCTAAATTGGCTTGGCATTTCTTCAAACTAAAGTCAATGCTCTCAAAACAATTAACACAGCTGTTGCGCTGCAAAATGAAATAGTGCTCTCCTCTTATAAAATAAATATCGACCTCAAAACCATAGACCTGTCATTTTGCAATTAAATAATGCATTTAGCTATAATTATACACGGGCACTAATTGAAAAACAGTTTTCAGACAATCCCACAGACCTATGATCCTATGCTCTATCCTGATAATTGTATAATCAATGTAAATAAATTATAACTGCCAGTCGAAATACAGTTTGTAGGGACTAGGTTAATGTAATTTATATATTACCTTTGAAACGTTTAAGCAAGGAACTTTGGAAACATATGTTTTATCAAATGAAATATGGAAAATGAAAAAAGTAAAAGCAAAATATTACCTTAAAATATCTTATTCCCAACAAATCTTAAACCCTTTCTAAGTTCGCGTGTTTAGCATTATTATGATGTCTCCATAAAATGTAAAGCATACCTTTCCACCCAATAAAAGTCCTAAAGTTCCTGTGTGTGTGTGTGTGTGTGTGTGTGTGTGTGTGCGCGTTCCCCATAACCATGTGTCTGCCTGCTCTGTATGTTCTTATTAGAGCAGACATACGCTTATGGTTAAGAGAACTGTGTAATGTAACCCAGATGCTATATGTATTCCCGCCTCAAATTAATATGCTTAAAACAAATAATTCTGAAGTTGGCAAACAAAATGTAATATCAGGAAACAAGTTGTGCTGCATGGAGTATGGAACATGGCCTATGGCGGCGCATGGGGAGTAACACATGATCAAACATACTGTATGGGGATAAGTCACGTAGAATTAAATGTAAAAAGACCTAGCAAAAAGCAAGATACTAGGACTGTGTGTGTGTGTGTGTGTGTGTGTGTGTGTGTGTGTGTGTGTGTGTGTTCCTCCTGACATTGTTTATCAGAAAGAGACAAAAATAGATATAGATCGGATCAAACATTGGCTGTGTTAAATACATCAAAACAAGATGAAAAACAGCTACAGTGTTGGGATGTGTGTTGGTGGAGCAAAATAACTGGTTAAATTAAGAAACAAATCATAATCTGTAGATAATAAATGGTGTTATGGTGTTTATGGAACTGTTGGATAAAAATAATATCACACATGAGGTTGTCTTGTATTATTGGCATGTACTGTATATGCACTGTATATGTACTGTATATGCACTGTATATGGACTGTATATGGACTGTATATGTACTGTATATGGACTGTATATGGACTGTATATGGACTGTATATGTACTGTATATGCACTGTATATGCACTGTATATGGACTGTATATGTACTGTATATGGACTGTATATGCACTGTATATGTACTGTATATGCACTGTATATGTACTGTATATGGACTGTATATGCACTGTATATGGACTGTATATGGACTGTATATGTACTGTATATGGACTGTATATGCACTGTATATGCACTGTATATGGACTGTATATGTACTGTATATGCACTGTATATGGACTGTATATGCACTGTATATGCACTGTATATGTACTGTATATGGACTGTATATGGACTGTATATGCACTGTATATGTACTGTATATGGACTGTATATGCACTGTATATGTACTGTATATGCACTGTATATGTACTGTATATGCACTGTATATGGACTGTATATGGACTGTATATAACAAAAACCTCATAATAAATGACCTATGCTCATACAGCAGCTCATTTCATGCTACACTGAAACAAAAATACAAATGCTTAATACTGTAGGTGCTCGAACCCTAACGCCTGGCAATTAATCCATATAGATGACAACACTCCATATGTATAATACATGCCAATTATCCATTCAGGAACAGAGCTGAAATTAATCTAGAGGGCTAATAATTAAGATTAAGGCTAATTTAAACAAAACTTCACAGGCCTTGGACTTTATGATTTTGCTAAGACGTCCAATTATGCCCTTAGTGTGTCTGTAGGGTCATTATAAATCACAAAATTCTAAATAAAAGTTGAGCTAGGTCGAATCTGGATTGCAATTTGCTAGTTGAATAAATTTGTCATTTTATTAAATGTGTTCTAGTTCTGTTTTTCTAGCAATTATTTTGAAGTTTGTTAAAATTATGATATTGTTAATAATTATTATTATCATAATACAAAATTGTACTTCAATAGAAGTTCAAATACACAATATTGCACTAATTAGGGAAAGTTGGGCATTTTGTATGATGTTAGAGAAACACTAACGGGATCAAGTACCACAGCTCCTTATGCGTCAGCATGTCACTTATACAAGCTGTGGAATTTAGACATGCAACCAAGCAGCTTTATGTAAACAAAGTTCGCCACATCACCCATAAGCCATAACCTTAAAACCATCCGTCTAATACAGGTCCTTCTCAAAAAGTTTGCATATTGTGATAAAGTTCATTATTTTCTGTAATGTACTGATAAACATTAGACTTTCATATATTTTAGATTCATTACACACAAACTGAAGTAGTTCAAGCCTTTTATTGTTTTAATATTGATGATTGTGGCATACAGCTCATGAAAACCCAAAATCCCTATCTCAAAAAATTAGCATATCATGAAAAGGTTCTCTAAACGAGCTATTAACCTAATCATCTGAATCAACTAATTAACTCTAAACACCTGCAAAAGATTCCTGAGGCTTTTAAAAACTCCCAGCCTGGTTCATTACTCAAAACCGCAATCATGGGTAAGACTGCCGACCTGACTGCTGTCCAGAAGACCATCATTGACACCCTCAAGCAAGAGGGTAAGACACAGAAAGACATTTCTGAACGAATAGGCTGTTCCCAGAGTGCTGTATCAAGGCACCTCAGTGGGAAGTCTGTGGGAAGGAAAAAGTGTGGCAGAAAACGCTGCACAACGAGAAGAGGTGACCGGGCCCTGAGGAAGATTGTGGAGAAGGACCGATTCCAGACCTTGGGGGACCTGCGGAAGCAGTGGACTGAGTCTGGAGTAGAAACATCCAGAGCCACCGTGTACAGGCGTGTGCAGGAAATGGGCTACAGGTTGCAAATTTTGCTTGTCATTCGGAAATCAAGGTGCCAGAGTCTGGAGGAAGACTGGGGAGAGGGAAATGCCAAAATGCCTGAAGTCCAGTGTCAAGTACCCACAGTCAGTGATGGTCTGGGGTGCCATGTCAGCTGCTGGTGTTGGTCCACTGTGTTTTTATCAAGGGCAGGGTCAATGCAGCTAGCTATCAGGAGATTTTGGAGCACTTCATGCTTCCATCTGGTGAAAAGCTTTATGGAGATGAAGATTTCATTTTTCAGCACGACCTGGCACCTGCTCACAGTGCCAAAACCACTGGTAAATGGTTTACTGACCATGGTATTACTGTGCTCAATTGGCCTGCCAACTCTCCTGACCTGAACCCCATAGAGAATCTGTGGGATATTGTGAAGAGAAAGTTGAGGGACACAAGACACAAGAATCTGCAAAAGGATTCCAGACCAAGTATTGAGTGCAGAACTGAACATTATCTTTACATTACTGAACAGTATGCCACAATCATCAATATTAAAACAATAAAAGGCTTGAACTACTTCAGTTTGTGTGTAATGAATCTAAAATATACGAAAGTCTAATGTTTATCAGTACATTACAGAAAATAATGAACTTTATCACAATATGCTAATTTTTTGAGAAGGACCTGTATTGTGTAGGTCCCACTCATGTTGCCAAAACAGCTCTGACTCATTGACGCATGGATCTGAGGATATGCTGTGGTATCTGGCACCAATACATTAGCAACACATCCTTTAAGTGCCACAAGTTCCAAGATGGGCCTCCATGGATCAGACTTGTTTGTCATGTTCCTCAAACCATTCCTAAACAATGTTTGCAGAGTGGCAGGGTGCATTATCCTGCTGAAAGAAGCCACTGCTATCAGGGAAGACCACGGCAACAATGTTTAGGTAGGTGGTAAATGTCAAAGTAACATCCACATGAGTGTCAGCATCCACTAGTACCCTAATATGCCTGGTGCATATTGCACATGCACACCATGTTAATGACCATGACCATGTTAAAGGCTCACCAGTCATGCTTGCTTGGAACGTCTTTGATGTGTACTAACCACTCCATACCAGGAACACAGCACAAAGAAATCCCAAGCTACAAACAGACAAATATCCCCAGGGTGCCCGAACAGACCACCAGAGAAAGGCAAAATCAAATGGCCAAAGGTCTGTAAGATGACAGCTTGAAAAAGAGAAGATGAACAGTTCTGCAAGCAGCCAAATCTCATCCACAGCTGAGGAAATCAAATCATGCAGGGAGGTCATGTTCTGGACAAAGTGTTAACGGAAGCGTTTGTGCGATTTCACTGATTTACAGTTCAAAAACCACCATCAGTATGTATTCCAACCAGAAGCTGTAGCTGTATAAAACCATCTACAATCCTCTGAAATGCACTGCTACCTGTACCTTAGGGCTGGCCATCAAGAACATGGACTTCTCCTCTTCACTACCTGACACCCTGCACCCATTACAGTTCACATACCATTCCAATGGCCTACACACAGCCCGGAGCCATCTCAACAACAGGAAGATACTTATGTTAAAATGCTGTTTGTCGACAAGAGTTAATCACTTAACATAATCCTTTTCATACAGTACATACCACCAAGTTGGAGGGCTATGAACAGCTGTGTCAGTGGACCTCCAATATCATGATCGGCAAACAAAAATCAGTACAGGAGGGCAGATATGTTCCACCCTCTCTCCCCCTCAATACTGCAGCATTGTACATCAATGACTGCATGGCCACTTCCAACTCCATCACCAGGTTTGCTGACAAAACCTGGGCCTGATTTCTGTTAACAATGAGATAGACGAACTGAAGAAGATTAGAAGCTAAGAGAACAACCTCCTCCTGAACGTCCGTCAACAAAACAAAAAAAAAAGTTGATTGTAGATCATCTATAAAGATTAGCGAGCCTGTTCTTAAAGAAGCCATGCAAGATGCCATGATGCCACTTTTTACCACTACTGTACGTCTAGCAGCTCACATATATTTTGGATCATGAGCAAATACCTTTTGTTGGCCTTTCCATCACTTTTTTAGGGGTTAATCTTGGTTCCAGAACATTTGTGACTCATCTCTATATTTCTTTGAGAATTCTGGCTGCTGAGGAACGGTTTGCATCTTGTGGAATGGAAGACTGTTTGAAAGTCTTCTCTGAGTGGTGGATAGTGATCGTGATACAGGACATGGGTAAACATGAATGTTATTTTTGGGGGTTATCGTCATAGTGCTCACAATGTTTCCATCATTAATTTCTGTTGTTTTCCTTGGCTGTTCTGGTCTGGTTGCAAATACACTAGTGTTTTTTTTTTCTTTCTTTTGCTGGACATGTCCAATGCTTGTGCACTGGTGCTGCCCCTCAATTTCCCTCGTTTTCAGATTCAAAATGTCTGGCTTCTTCCTATAAACAGCTCTTACTGTATGTTTTCATACTGGTTTGTCCTTTCATACACGTCACAGACACACTAAGGGCTCTAAACAAGAACAGGCATTCCCATATATTACTTGCAAACCTGGGCGACAAAAAACACATACAAGTGTGCCATGCTCAAAGTCGTTTAACAGATCTAGATGTAAATATGAGGAAACGTCTAGAGTGTGATATATCGTCTCATATTCAGAGTTTCACCTCAAACTTAAACGTCTTCAAGGTATAGCAAAAACAATCATACAAAAACATGTGCTTGTCATTCCAGTACTTTCAAGAGAGCAGATTTCTTTTAGAGCCCATTGTGTTTCAAAAAAGTGCCGTTTTATGGCCCTGTGGAGTACAGTACAGTATATTCAAATTCAGGTGATCGATAGCCAGTCCTGTAGTTAACAGAACACTGTAATGCAAATGTGGCACTGCGTTTATCAATCGTTGCCTGTGCTACTGCTGTCCCTGCAAGGGCACCCCCCTCTCCCTCTATACTCCTCAGCAAACAGAGTAAAGACACCATGCCACAAGCAATTCTGCTCCGGAAGACTGCAGGTTTTTGCTGCCCAGCAAGGCACATGGGGAGAGAGAGCAGGAAAGAGCAGCACGTAAAGGTTTAAAGGCATAAACCCGATGCAAGAAACGTTATCCTTGAGTAATTTACATTTGGATGGCAGAGTAGAATTTCATAGTAATTATGTAGTCAATTATAACCGAATGACATTTCATTAGCTTGATGTTAACTTGAGACACCTTTTATAAAAGGAGCAGCACGTAAGAGTGGTATCAATCAGTGACAGTGATCATACAGTATGGCGCTTTTCCACTGCATAGTACGGCACGACACGGTTCAGTTCAGCTCACTTTTGGGGGGTTTTCCACTGGGAACAGTACCTGGTACCTGGTCCTTTTTTTAGTACCACCTCAGCCGAGGTTCCGAGCGTGCCGAACCGTTACCAAAACGTGACGTGTAAACTCCGCTGGTCACTGATTGGTCGGAGAAAATCGTCATTACTGCGTCACCGAACTTGTGACACGAGACACAACAGAACCGCTATATTTAGAAACAGCCAGAGAAGGATCGGACGCACCTTTTTGTATTAACCAAAAACTTTCTTTGGCTGCCATCAGCCTCTTTTGAAACAAACTCCTTCGTCTCGCTGTTAAAAACATCCACATGCCGAGAATGAAGAACACCATGCCGTCGATATGCTCCATTGTTGTGTGTTTGTTTGTGGCGCGTTTACGATGATGTCACGACAGTAGAGGCGCCGCGACTATAACGACACGTGAATAATCCCGCCCACTCTAAAGCGTTACTAAACTGCAGTGGAAGCGCAAACCGAGCCGAACTGAACCGAACCGAAGTGAGCTGTACTGAACCGTGCTGTGCCGTACTATGCAGTGGAAAAGAGGCTTTAGACAGACTCTAAAGTAGCACAGTCCCAGGAGGACAGGAAGAGCCCTGTAAATATATTTTGATTGGACAAATCTTAACTGTAGATCTTAACTAATCACAGGACATGCTGAAGTCAGGAAACTACCGCAGCAAACTAGCAAAAAAATAAATAATCAAGACGTCACATGCCGGTTTCACAGCACAGATGATAACCCTGGAGTCTCATTTTATCACTTTCCCCCAACTCACCATTTCCTTAATCCTTCAGGACATATTTGGATAGCGCTACTAATCAAACAGGAAAGGGCAGAAATAGAAAGCCGAGTAAAAGTTTTAATATTCAGCGGAGCTATTTATATGTGAAGCCAACTGTGCGAAAACCTCAGGGCTGCTCCTAATTGACACCAACTGCACGGCGATATCCCTCGGTTTTGACTTCATTTTTAAAAGCTAACCAAAGCAACGTTGCCGTGTTAATGAAGTCACTTCTTAAGGTCTTCAGTTCAGCTGCCTCTGAGAAGCAATTTTATACTTTCTATGCCAGAGATTTGCACACCGGCACCTTAATCTATACAAGCTATACTGAATGCGTCAAAGCTCCAGGTTCTGTAAATAAAAAATTGAAGCACTAGTTACAAAAAGAGATGCTGGAATATGTGTCAAAATAAACTAAAAAGGATATGTAAGAACACCCACACAAACAACAGAGTAACCCGAGGCCGTGACTGAATCACTGACACTGGAGCTGTGAGGCAACGACTCTAATCACCGTGACGGCGAGCACCCCTTCACCAACAACCAAAAAAAATCTCAACTAGGCACTAGACAGCTTTGGAACAACGTCTATTGTTGTTGATATTGTTTCTGCTGCTCAAAGACAAGTGGAAAGAAATAGTCTTCATTACCACATCTGTCTTAGACCTAAGTTTGTTCTCTGACCACAATGTATGTTGTCTCACGCATACCTCAAAAATTGCACTTCTCAAAACTAATTTATGTCCGAGATTCAATTTTTTTTTCTCAGTAAATAACAAGCCTAGTTTTGGTCAGCCTGCAAGAGGTTATTTATACTGTATATCACCACAGCAACCATCACCAACACCTACAGCATGTGGTGCTCGAATAGTGTTATTACTGACAGAGACAGAGATCATGTGGTGTTATTGAGCACACAAAAAAGTGACTTATGTAACAACACTCCTGTTTGCTGACAAGTGAGTGTGGCACCCATATTTGAAAAGTTCACTTGTTAATAAATCCAATCACAGTAAGCCTCTTGCATTTCAGATCGTTAATTAGCTTGCGCAGGACAACAATACCTCCATATTAGGCCTGGGCGATAAAACGATAACGATATGTGTCGCGATAGACACGTGATCGATATCAATAAAAAATGTGTTAAACGTTCGATAACAGAAATAAACAGAAATAAAACGTTCGATATTTTTTATTCTTTGTCGGAAGAAAACAGTTCGCGAAGCTAGTTTGGTTGCTGTCATGCGCACGACCGGCTCTAGGACCCGGAAGTAGTACGGTCGCGATTCAGGAAGCACAAACGGAGACAAGATGGCGTTGACATTGGCATCCGCCCACCCGCCAAATGTGGGTAATAACTTTAGTCTCACTAGCCACATTGGCGGGTAGTTTATTCTTTGGTATGACAATTGTTATGTTTGCATTAATATGCACAACTAACATCTATAATATTACTTGCTTTTTGTGTGAGAAATGGAGGCATGGAGAAAAACGGTATTCTTCTTTTACTGCATTCAGTGCACACGACACATAGTATACAGCGCGGTATTGCCCCCTGGTGGCCCGCCAGGGTAGTTTTCTCTAAAGGCATCTGATATAATAAACGCATTGCACTATTTTATTACACTTTATTAAGCATTTCATACATTTTCTTTTAATTTTGCACCTTAAACGTTAGGAGATAATTGTTAAGTGTTCATTGTGACTTTAGACTTACAGTATGTTTACATTTTAATTATTTTATTTTAATTATTTGATTTTTCCATGGTTGTTGACATTTCTGTCTTAATAACGGATGGGACTATAATCATAGGAAGATTAAGTTTAAAATAAAAATGTTTAAATATAATATATTCTTCTCCTGGTCCTTATTTTAAATGGGTCATAAAAAATATCAATAATTATCGATATCGACCGATATGAAACACTGATATCGTGATACAGTTTTCAGCCATATCGCCCAGCCCTACTCCATATACAGCTATATACCATATTAAATATGTTCAGAGCTGTATCTTAAACATTGTGCTTTATGATGAATGTTTTATGGAATAATCCATCGTGTTAGCAATAATGAGAAACGACCACAAGGTCAGGAGGAGGTGGAGCTGAGGGGGAGATACAGTATGTCGAGCAGGATAACTGCCTTGTCCACGTTGCATGTAGAAGTGTGTGTCTGTGTGCATTTGTGTGTGAAAATGTAGTAAATCGCATGCTACAGACAGCCCCTCAGGGAACCACTACAAGCAAGTTGTGTTCCGTCTTCATCTAGACAACCCTGTGTGGCTATGGACACACGAATGCACACACTTTTAATAAGCACACCCCTGAGGAATGACCCAAAACAAATATGTCTCACAGTAAACAAGTCAGATTCACAGAGTCCCCAACTCACAACCCACAGCACCCAAATGATCCAAAGGACACCGCAGCACAGCCAGAGGGCTTTTAGAGTCATGCACTAAGGGGTCAGAACCACCCCAGTGGCACACGGTGAACCTAAAACATAGGTGGGTTTAATATGAATGCTTTTAATGCTATGGCGGATGTACGTATGTGCGTGTGTTGTGTATGTGAGTGTGAGAGAGAGTAGTCAGAAGAGAAGGACTGCTGCAAGGCACATCAAGCTTACAGAAACTTAACATTAATAACTACTCTATACAAATATTATCAATATTTTTTTTTTCAGTTTATCTTCTATCAGGGTGGCGCGGTGGTGTAGTGGTTAGCACTGTCGCCTTGCACCTCCAGGGTCCGGGTTCGATTCCCCAGCCACGCTCGATTCCCGTCTCTGTGTGCATGGAGTTTGCATGTTCTCCCCGTGCTTGGTGGGTTTCCTCCGGGTACTCCGGTTTCCTCCCACAGTCCAAAGACATGCAGATTAGGCTAATTGGCGTTCCTAAAATTGCCCATAGTGTGTGTGTGTGTGTGTGTGTGTGTGCTCTGTGATGGATTGGCACGCTGTCCAGGGTGTACCCTGCCTCGTGCCCTGAGTCTCCTGGGATAGGCTCCAGGCCCCCGCGACCCTAAATACAGGATAAAGCGGTATAGAAAATGAATGAATGAATGAATCTTCTATCAGTTTTTAATATTCCCACCTCTTCTCTTCTACTGTTTTAATTCTCATTAGAAATTAGAAAATAATTTTTTTAATTTGCTACTTTGCTAAAAAAGTAAGAAAATAAGTAAGACAAGAAAAGAACGACTCAAAACATGACTCCTCCCTGGAGATTTAACTAAGGATACCTGGAAAATAAAGTCCATACAGTACGTCCCTGTTAAAGCATGGAGCCGAGAATGAGTTCGGCAGTGATATTTACTTCAGTACGATGCTCAGGCCTTTAGTGTACCTCATCTTGCAAGCCACATCATGTCTTCTATTTTTTTAACTGTGAAAACATAATTATAAATGTTTCTTGAAACCACCCATAAATAGAAACTCAATTAACATACCCACTTACATCCTATGACAAGCAACTGGAGCATATGGGGATGAAGGTGGCAACATTATTGTCATTTCAACTGAATATCTAACATCCAGAACTACCGCACAGGATCCTCCGTTTATTTTGTTCTGTATACAGGAGGGTTCAATCTTTTTCAGCTTTCACAGTAGGTAAGGCCTTATAAAAAGCCACTGACCCTAAAGCAGAGGTGGAAAGTAACGGATTACATTTACTCGCGTTACTGTAATTGAGTAGTTTTTTTGTGTATTTCTACTTTTTAAAGTAGTTTTAAAAATCTGTAATTTTACTTTTACTTAAGTACGTTTTGTTTGAAGTATTGTAATTCGCTACATTTTAAGTCATATTCGCTACTGAGTAAAAAATAAATGAATGAAAATGCTAAAATAATAAAAATATTAAGCTTTGTATAAATGCTCCGTTGCGCCGCGTGTGTGTATCATGTCCTGGTCGCGCGCCGCTCCAGACTCCACTCCAGGTTTTCTGACATCGGCATCTTCCTGACCTTCCACACGGTCGCTTCCGCCCTGAGTGACGTCATCGACTAGCGCGACTGGAGAGAGACGCGGGAAAGAGGAAAGAGGTTGTGATTTTGGCGTTTTGATATTTGGTTGTGTATTCTGGTTTGACTTTTTGTCTCCAATTGACTTTGATTATTGCTTTGTCCCTTTGGTTTGGTTGGTCTTTGTATATATTTGTAGATAATTTCATTGTTTTTGGTTTAGGGAGTCCGGGAAGGTACCTGTATTTTTGTTTGTGTGTTTTTTTTTTGCAGGTAATCTAGCTACTAAATATAAATACCATTTTGTTTATTATTTTGGCCTGGGTCCATCCTGAATCTGATCCTCCTCCTGTGTGTGTGTGTGTGTGTGTGTGTGTATATACAAACCTCATTATTTCATCAGTTAATGATTGGATCTAGTTCTTTCTGCCATATACCACCATTTCCATACAGTTTAAAATAGAACCCTGAACCAGTCTTTTGCTGTATGACCCTAGACTGGGACGTAACACCATATTTAAGTGACCACTTTGATTTTCAAGCACAAGAAAGACAACAGCTTTATTATGCAAAGGTGTTCCTTCAGTTAAAAACAACTAGTTTGAGATTTATATCTGCTCATCTCTTTTGAACTACGCTAGAATGCCTCATCCCCCCCCCCCCCCCCCCGCTGTTAAATAAAATAAAAATAAAAAAGTAACTCGGTAACTTTTACTCTGAGTAAATTTTTTAATGAGCTACTTTTTACTTTTACTTGAGTAGATTTTTATAATGGTAACTTTACTTGTACTTAAGTAACAGTACTTGTACTTGAGTACACAATGTTATTCCTCTTTCCACCTCTGCCCTAAAGTAAGGTATACGTGAGTGGCTTCGCTCTCAAAATCCCCAGACAAGTTAATCATTTTGAAAAACACACACATGGTTTTCTCTCCGAACACTGCAAGAGGATAAGTGGAATCGAAAATAACCCCCAGCACTGTCCGTTTCCCATCCACCTCACCGCATGGAACCAAGAAGCCTCGCAACTGCCTGCCTTCCAAAGTTCACAAAATTATTTACCCACATTTTTCTTTACTCGATAACGATTCCAGTCTCCAGACACACCATGGATTACATTGTATGAGTACGAGTTAGGTTTTTTTCCTGCTCAGAGGAGTAAAAAAAAAAAAGAAAAGAAAGAAAGCAGGTGCTATAAAAATAAAACATGCTGGGTTGCAATCTACCTTTAATTCATCCAAGTAATCTAATTAATTAATTACTTCCCTGTAAATAAAAAATAAACAGTACAAAAGTTTAAACAGCAGAAACAAAGAAGAATCGAGGATGAAAGAAAGCAGGAGTGTCGTCTCTAAACACCCATGTTTCTCTTACGGAGCCCGCTTTCAGAGAGATTTAAATGTAATTGATTTCTTTTTAAACAAATATGTTGTTGGAATGTCAGTAATGAAAGGGGTCATGAAGGGGTCATGAAGGGGTCAGGGGTAGTGGAAAACCTGCTGACTCAGAACAGCACCTGGACATTAAGGGACGTATTTTTAAAATGAGTTATATTATTATGTGCATGAAATGTACTGCATGTTCTAAAGCTATATCAGAAGAGACATCCTGCAGGAGACTCCAGAAAAGTTAGTAGTAGTTCAATAAAAATCTAAATCTAAACACTGCATAAGGCACTAAAGTTCATTCATTTAAAACATTTTTATCTGGAGGTACTGAGCACACATGCACCACATTTCATGTTTCATGGGTCTACTTTTGTGTCCCACATTATTTAGGCCCGAGGACATCACAGACCCCCCCCCCCACCCCCTACCCCCCCCCCACCCCCTACCCCCCCCCCACTCTTCTTCTTCTGTTACCTGAAGCCTGTGTAAAATCATACAGCATGCATTATTCATGCTAACATCATAGTGTGGTGGCAAACAGTGCACAGACAGACCACCATAAAAATGAATATCAAAGACACGGAGGCTTAGTGAATTATTGAAGTTGCCATCAGCTTCACCTTGTTGCAGTGGAAGCAAACTTACCACTTTCACGTAGTCTGCAGACGCGTAAACACTCAGACATATGAGATAATGCTCAAGTGCACTTTCATGGAAATGCATGCAGAAAAAAATAGAATGAATCTTCTGTTATTAGGGATGGCAGAGACGATGTAACATGTCTGCACATTCAGTTTGAATTGTTCGGTTTATCGCAATAAAATGCCACGTGTCTGCACATTGCCAGATTTGAAGGCTCATAATTGTACAATAAGTTACTTGAACCAACTGCTTTTTTTTTATATCATGGCACCATGTGAAAAGTTAAGAAATCTGTACTGTATTAACATTATTTTCAATTATTTCAAAAGATACATTGTTGCAAACATGCACATTTTTTGTGATTATAGTGAATATGTGGAAGAAAAATAAATAAATAAATAAATAAATAAACGCAATTACTGTCCTTTACTGTCTTAAGCAGATGGTCATGGAGACAGTCTAATAAAATAAACACAAGAAACTCCTGCGGTCTAGTTTTGGTCTTTCACCAGACAGTTTAAACACCAGGGCCAAAATGAACGCAGGTCACAGAGGGGCTAGGACACGCAAATCTAAAATGCAAGGTGGATGCAAGCAGCATTAGAATTAAGACGGGGAACTTTTTCTCTCATCGTCTTATTTTCATAATCTGAGAGAGAAAGAGAGAGAATAACGAATAGAAGGTAATGGCATTTAGCCAAACAGCAGTGATGTACATCTCCTGAAAATGAAATAAAGGCACCCACAGCTACAGTAGGGAGTAGATGGGAATAAAGGCTAAACTTTTTTTATTCTTCTTATTATTAGAATGATTTCTCTCTAGTTTCAAAACTGCACCTCGCTCCTGGCACGTACGTCTGCTTCTGAGTGTCATTCAACCCAGCAACTGATCCATAATGCAGCTTCACAACTTGTTTAAACTTTCTTCGTTCTCCTGCACCATCCCATTACTCCGCTCCCTCCACTGGCTTCCTGTAGCTGCCTGCATCGAATTCAAAACGCTGATGCTTGCCTACAAAACTAAAAACACCCCAGCATACACTTACCTCAAAGCACTTATCCCCTCTCACACTCCACCGCCACACTCTTTCCATTCCACTAGCGCTGCTCGAATGGTCCCACCATCTCTCAGGATACAAGGAAGACATGCATCAAAACTCTGTTCTGTTCTGGCACCGTGCTGGTAGAACCAACTTCCTCTAGATGTCTGCACACTTGAGTCACTGGCTGTCTTTAAACCACATCTAAAGACCTACCTTTTCCTTAATTACTGTACGTAAATGAGCAATCCTCTGTCACGCACACAAAAAGAACCTCCTCTGCTGAGTTTTCAGACCGATGGTAGTCTTACACAGTGACTCAGGGACTCAGCATCAGGAAGATTTATTGATTTTTGCATTCATTTATGGAAGCTGTTTTCTTTGCTTTATGCAGGCCTATAATTTGACGCTTCCCAGGCTACGTCTTCAACATGGTTGTTTAAAAATTGGGAAGCTCCTCGCTGCCTCAGTTAGGGATAAAAGAATTGTTGCAGCTGAAACATATTAATCATGGCAGTAATTATCCAATTAAAGACTCTTACTCCAGATTTCCACCCGGGAGCAGATCTCTGATGTTGCTTGCGCGACACAGTTTTCTTTCCTCCTTTGAGCAGGTTTATGTCCCACTGGTAGTGTTGACTTGACAACTGGCCTGATATAAATATTCATAATAAAAAAAAATGCTCAGCCAATGGTTGTTTAGAGACCTTTCTTTGAATGGTTGAACACTTTTATCCAAATCAAAGTGCTTTTTTGCAGCTTAGTATACTGTATGCATCTTTGGTTTGAATGTACAACTACAAATTACAAATAAAATGTCACAACCATTTAGTTTAATAAAGTTCCTGTCTTATCTGTATATTCATGTACCACTTTCTTCGTATTGTATCGTATCTCCCTGAAAGTTATCATTTTATTCACTGATTTTTATACATTAATTTATTCCTCTTAATTACATTGTATCTTTTGTATGTTTCGATGTACTTACTTGTTCGGTTGTGTAAAAAACAAAAGCACTATTTGATTGGTGAACTGCTTTCTGATGTTTACTAAAAGTAGCTTCTATGAAAAAATAGACCTGATTCCAATCTTTAGGAAAGCTGCTTTTGGGACACCACTGAAACACCTGGTGGAAACCGGAGTATCAGGAGGAAACCCGTTAAGCACGGGACGAACATGCAAACTCTATGCACACAGACCCCAAGGCAGAACTCGAACCCGGACACTGGAGGTACAAGGCGATAGTGCTAAAACAGTCGCAAAGCAGCTTTACAGAATCAAAAAGAAAATAAAGGTAAATGAGTTTGAAATGTGTGAGGAAATACTGTATGTATAAATCAAAGTGATCAAACTGTCCCTGATGAGCGAGCAGAGGTCTTGTATATTAGATCCGGCATGAGTTTTACAGAATAACGATGGTGCATCTGAAGTCGCAGGTTATGTCTATGGTGGATATGCACTTCGAGGGAGATAATCGTTGAGTTTCAGGCTATCGACAGTAACTTAAGACTCTTCAACAGGGTTTCTGTTTGCTTATATCTTATTTCAGAGTTTTGCGTTAACTCGAAAGCTCATCTGACAGTTAATCTTGACAAGACAATAAAGGGATGAAAGTGAAATGATATGACAGTATAATATTTCTTTTGCCATGTCAGACAACCCTAGAATGACCAGGGATCCTTTACATATGCTGCTTGATAGAGTACCTGGGGAAATCACCAGATCAACACTAAAGAGAATGATGTAAGTTAGTACAAATGGTAAAAGATGAAAAAGTGATATCACTCTCTGTCTCACACACACACACACACTCTCTCTTTCTCATCTTTGTCCTGTATGGTTTGTCTTGGAATCGTTAGATCACAATTGTGATCCGTCATATCAAGTAACGTATTAAGTCACACAGGTTAGTTTTGGCCAATCGAGTGCAGTAGGTGAAATTGTTTACATTTTCAATTTCTGCAAAAGTTGGTTTATAAATACTTTCTCTTCCTTATCCTTCTACAGAATTTAAAGTTTAACCTTAAACATTGTTTTAAAGCTCTTTAACAAACACTATCCAGGCTGAAGTTACTTGAGTTGTATTAGAAATTTTTATTTATAATTTTTTTTTTTTTTTTTTACAAATCCACACTGCTAGGGAAATTATTTTTAGGGGTAGTAGTGAAATCCTAATGTCATGAAGCTGACCCCCTCCTTATAAATACACTACATTATGAGGCCCTCGTCGTAGACCAACTCACACTCACATGGCTCAGCAACTGGACATGATACAGTAATCAACTTGGTATCAACATGGAGGGTCCGTGTACTTTTTGGTATTTGTAGTTTCTTTTTATAAACAAAAATCAAAAAATTAAAATGAGAGTTATATATTTTTTTCATTTTAAAATGTCAGACACCTTTTTAAAATTAGACTTGATTTTCTTTTCTCGTTTATACTTTGAATAAAGAAAGTTCTACAGCTTAGAAACGAAAAAATAGCTGCATTTTCGTTCTCTAAAACCGGAAGTATCTCTTCTTCTGTTGATGATCAGGAAGATCTGTTTCCCTCCTGGCTGTGGAAGTATCATGGATGTCTGAAACTGACTCAGAGACACGTGTGCTTAGGTAATACAGTGACATGATGTTTTTTTAAACACTATTTTTAACAAGAGACTCCTGGAAATCAATTCACCCACTTAACATTTGTAATAAACTTCAAGGATCCATACTTTGTGAAATTAAAGAAAAATAACCAATTCAGATACATTATTTAATGTAAAAGTGATAGTATTATATGTGCTGTGCCAATTATGTATGTCTGTTTTATCATGGATATCCATACAGTATATCATGGACTTCAGGATATTGTGTTTCCCCATCATATGCGGATGCTGAGATAGATAGATAGATAGATAGATAGATAGATAGATAGATAGATAGATAGATAGATAGATAGATAGATAGATAGATAGATAGATAGATAGACATGAATAACCATGAGTGTGGTGTCCTATAATCGCTGTACCTGTGTGTTTGATATGTACACCATAAAACCGGATGTTTGAGTGGGTTAAAAAAAAAAAAAGAGAGAGAGAGAGACTATCCTGGTTATCATGAGTATACACTCTCTCTACCCTTGAGTTACATGCTATAATAAATTACAAAGTATAACCTTAAATATATTTAGAATAAATCAGTATCACATCTATCATCACACAGCTAATGTACGTGTAATAAAAGTAGTCGTGATGTCAGTACTTGCCCAGCAAATCAGTCTTTTGCAGCGGCTTAAAACCTCTGAATTATCTTTAGCGTTAGCTGCAGGTGAGGTGCCGTGTGATGGACACCTCGCTCTAACAACTTCCGGCTTCTTACTAATTAAATAACGATTCGTTTCTGTTTTTTTTTTTCTTCCATTATTTCTTTCTGATACACAAAAGTAAACATGGAAAAACAACCGTTTTCATTTTCCATTATTGTTTTATTTTAATTACAAGTCAAATAAGCGTTTACTTTTATTTTTTTGTTTTCTTTTTTAAACGATAATTTCAAATACCAAAAAGTACACGGACCATGGAGCTTACTGAACCAGGAATTCTGTTTTTTGGTTTCCCATCCAGTGATATTTTATTATGATTGCAGAAATACACCAATCATCCATAACATTACAACCACCTGTCCAATACTGTGTACAGTAGGTCCTCCTTTTCTTCACCTGGACTCCACAAGACCTCTGAATGTGTGGTGTGGTATCTGTCACCAAGACATTAGTAGCAGATCAACCTTAGTAAGTTGTGCTGTGGAGCCTCCATGGATCAGACTTGTTTGGCCAGCACACAGCTGCTTGATCAAATAGAGATCTGGGCAAATTGTACCTTACAGACACCATGAATAGATTAGTGTGCCCGTTCCCGAAGCAGCCGTGCAACTTTAAGCTATGATACTACCTCCACCATGCTTGACCGATGAGCTTGCATGTTTTGAATCATGACCAGATCCTTTTTTCTCTCCATACTTTGGCCTTTACATTACTTTAGTAGAGGTTAATCTGGTGGGCTAAGCAATGTGATAGCCCAGGGACCAGTAAAAAAAGTATGTTGGGCAAGTGTTTCTGCTACCCTGTGCAAGTCATTGGGCCACACCCCTATCATGCCATAATTTTAGTAAACACATACAGTTAATCCAAAGCACTCATATATCAAAGCGAATTTCCCCATAAGGTTATCCACAATCCTGCAGAGCAAGAGAGAAAAGAACCATTGGCTCAGCTGTGATCATGTGACGCTTGGCACACACAGGGTATAAGTGCTACTCGTATTTCAAAACCTCGTTCATTTATCAAGTTAAAATGTATTACAATTTTTTGCGCTTGTCTTGCAAAACATTTGCGATCCAATGTTTTACAAGACTTGTAAAAATACAGACAGAGCCTAAATGTCCTTTAACCAGCCAAATTATTTGTGTATGTTTTATTGAGTGTCTCTTGTTTAATGTTGTTGTTGGACTTTCGGCTGCTCCTGTCGAGGGGTCTCCACAGTGTACCATCTGATCCGCAAAACTTGTCACAGGTTTTATGCCGGATACCCTTCCTGACGCAACCCTTACATTTTATCCGAACTTGGGACTGGCACTGGGGTTTGGGCATTGGGTAAGAATTACTAAGAAGTTGGCAGCTAATGAACCGTTTTCAGTTGCTTGTGTGACATCAGAGCAATAAAGGAAAAGCACCTTTACTAGCATACTACAGCATTTAGGACGTGATGACATAATGCTGAAACTGGAATACTTGTAGGAAACCTACAAAGAACATGCATACTCTGTGCACACCGGCTGGAAATTTAAATCAAGCTTTATTCTCCAGGCCAAACTAAATTCTATTGGCTAGTGTTTGTTTTCACTTTGAAAAGAGTTTGCTTTAACTCTACAGACTTAAGTATTCATGCTGGTTTATCCTTTTTAACTACTGCAGTATTCACAGAATACTCTAGTAAACCCAGAGTGTGAAGAGTACGAATTCGGAGCTATTAACCTTTTAAAGCAGAATTTAACATGGCACACGCTTTAGCAACAAGAACACACATGGGTCAGTGTTAGAGATCACATAAAAATGGGTAGAAATCAAAATGTACCCCGTTCTATGTTGTTTAACTCATATAGATGTGAATATCAGTAAATTAAAGGAGACGTTCTGATCTACTGTCTCGTACTCACCTTTTGATTTCAAACTCAAATGTCTTCAGGTTACTGCTAAAACATATTGCTGTTCCAATACTTTAAGAGGCGACTGTATGGACTTATTCTGTACATATTTCAAAGGAGAAAAGATAGAAGTGGAGTGACTACTGGATGAACTTTTCTAACTCGCAGAGCTGTGTTTACTTAAGAGCTCAGAAATTTCCTCTCGTCCTGCACCATCTCTTATCTTTATTATTCCAGTTTGGTTTTAACAAACAGCAGACTCGTAATAACCACAAGGGCCTCGCTTGCTCTTATAAATGTAAATAAATGGCCATAAACCATTTAATTTCAGGCTTTTTTAACTGTCTGTAGTAAATATTTTTAGATAATAACTAAAGGTGAAGCTGATTTTATTGCAAGTGTAAATTAGCTGCCGTTTTTTTAGCCTATCCACAAGCTGTTTAACTAGCACACAGATGTCATAATAACGTCCTGAAAAATAACCTTGTATAAACAATTGCTCCACACGTCTATTGCCCAGTGAACTGTTTCCTTACCCCCCACACAAGTCATGAATCTTTAACTGTTAATTGACGTGCAAGTACAAAAACACAAATAGCAAAGAAACTCCAATATGAGATCTCATGTTAATCTCGTCTCTGTCTCCTAGTGAGCCGTCTTTCAGACATGAATGAGATTTTAGCCGTTTTCTCAATCTTTTCAAATGTGTCTCAAATATGGCTCATTACCTCTAAATCTCACAGATAGTTCATATTCGTCTTGTGTGCGACTCACATACGTTTTGTTTCCCCAAAGCAGTGTTTCCCACATAAAGTATACAGTACTAGTAAACTGTGCATTTAGGTGCATTTGGTTAGGGTTCTCTAAAAGCAGTGCCATCTACACTAAAGAGTGTTTATTACTTTTTTATATACTTCTTCTTACTCTTCAAATACAGCTAGATGAAGGGGAGGGTTAGTAGGTTGAATCTGTGAAATGAAGATATATACACTACTGTTCAAAAATTTGGGCTCCCTTTCTAACTCCATGATGGTTCCTGATGTTTATTTCTTTCTACATTGTAAAGTTTTGCTGAAGGCGTCCAAAAACTGCATGAATCTCCTTTGAACAGTTGATATTGAGATGTTTCTGCTACTTCTGCTCTGTAAAGACTTCATAACGCCTCTAATCTGAGCTGCCGACCTCTGTGTCTTACAATAACAACTAACTGGTGTTTTTCTTGTTGTTACGTAATTACCAAATTCCATATGTGTTATTTTATAGTTTTGAAATCCACAGTATTGTTGTAGAATGTAGAAAATAAATCACTAAACAAAAACAAAGAAATTTGCAAGTGACTCCAAACTTTTGAACGTTAGTGTAGATATGATACTAAAGTCAGTTACAAAATTGCTTTGTAATAGATAAATGTTTTAATTCAAAATCTTGTTTCTTTATTTAAAAAATCCAACCACCAGTTATATTATTATACAGTACACCCAGGTGTCCCTAGATCAGTGGTTCTCAAAGTGTGGGGCCCCACTAGTGGGGAATACAGACATGACAGGTGGGCCGCAATGAACGGGAGGAAATTAGTGGAAAATAATAGGAAAAAACTAAACAATCACACACAAATAAATGGATCATTAATACAAGTAAATTTAAAATAACATCAGTTGTGGGCCGGGAGAAAAAGTGGAACCATAGTGGAACAATAACGGTTTAACGTCGGGCCAACTTCAGCAGCGCTGCTCGAATCACAAACCTGCGCGAGCCACTGGGCAGCGCTGCGCGACTCTGACAGAAATAAACCGCGCCGACCATCAAAATACATTTTACCCCGCTGGGATGCGCACGTACAAACCAGGCATGGCAAGGCGGAAACAATATTAAACAGTCCTGACATTCTAAATAAATTGAGTCGCGCAGGTTTGTGATTCGAGCGGCGCTGCGCGATCCACCGGGCTGCGCGAATAAACCAGATCATCACTGCGCTATCCAGATAGTCGCGCTGCGCTGTATTTGCGCAGATATCCGGTTCAATCGGGTGCCGTGGTTTCATCCCACTTTTGATGTGTTTGGCTTCACATACACTTCGACAATGGAAGAAGACGCTGCAGCAGCAGTGAGTTTACTTACATGTGACGAAACCAACAACGAGGAGATTGTAAAGAGAAAAGGTGCCTCGTCTGTGGTGTGGAATTGGTTCGGGTAGAAGAAAAGTGATACGAATGAGATGAACGTGATTTACGAGGTACACAAGTGCAGTGTTTTAACAAGTGGTGGAAACACGTCAAACCTTTTCTGTCATCTGAAATACAAACATCCAACGAATATGGCCAAAGTAAAAAAAAATGCGGCAAACCTCAGCAATTCACAGTTTATATAAAATTACATTATGTTAAACAGTTTCTTTGTGTTTTCATTTTTATTTATGCATTTTCAGATACAAATTGCTATATTGTGATATATATCGTTATTGAGGTAGAAAATAGCTTCTACCATGATAGAAGATTTTGGTTATATCACCCACCACTAATGAAGTCTATCTTGAGTTTGGATTCATGGTGGTGATGGTGGGGGCAGAAGAGAGACCCGAGTGTGTGTTTTGTGTCTTAAACCGCTGGCAGCAGACCGCATGAGACCCAACAAATTAGAAAGACACTTAGAGACAACACACTCCAGTCACGTTAATAAACCACTCGACTTCTTTCAAAGAAAGCTGGCAGAATACAGACAGCAGGAGAATCACATGGTAACATCTGAATCAGTGGACAGCAAAGCACAAATGGCTTCATTCAAAGTTACATACAGAATTGGCCAGTGCAAAAAAAACTACAAACGATTGCTGAGCAGCTAATAAACATGGGGTCAATTATGCAAAGATAAGTGACAACGTAAGCCTTTTATAACAATTGCACGTGTATTTTATCTTTTTTTAACTTGGTGGTGTTTGATCGTATTGGTTTAGAAACTGATATTTCAATAAACAGTAAACTTGGCCGATTTCGTTATTATTTTGTTGACAAGTGGGGCTTGAAAATTCGCTCACCCCCTTAAGTGGGGAATGACAGAAAAAGTTTGAGAACCACTGCAGTAGATCATCAACATGGCTTACCTTTTACAAATGTGTACACCTTAATGAATTTACTGAAATTAATCTGGCGAATGGCAAACATACTTAAACTTACCAATAAAGAACAAAAATACAATACACAGAATATTTTTTTATCGAGAAGTGAAGCAATGAGATAATGTTCGTGTTCAGTTATTTCTATATACAGTACACTTATCATACAGTATAAGGCCAAACCTATTTTTGTTTATACATTCATGACTAAATGTTCAACATTTTCTCATGGCCAACCCAATTAAGCCTACAGTACATATAGATTCTAATAAAGACATCATTTCCCACAATTTCTCCCACATATGCTCTAAGCCTGCACATGTGTAAGTGACCAGTGTGTTAATGAAAGGATTTTTGTTTTCAGGCCTCTGTGTCAAGTCAGCAAAAAACATCGTCCATCATTCCTCCAGACCTTTAGGTGGCGGTAGCGCACCACCTACTTCCTGCCGCAGATAAAAAAGAAGAAGACCAAGAAGACAAAGCGGGTGAAGGTGGGTTTCACTTTTTCGACAAGGAGTTAAAATGTAAGAGCCTGTGGTAAAAAAAAAAAAAAAAAACTGTGGTATATTTAGCTGAATTATATAAATATGGTAATTAATAATTAAGCACCAGCCCATGAGCAAGCTCAAGCCCACCTCTCAACCTTCAGAAAGTTGGGAATGGAGTAGAGCTGAAAGGTGTTTAGGTAAAACTCAAATGTGTTTTTTTTGTTGTTGTTGTTGTTGTTGTTGTTCCATTAGATACTAAGCAGCTTCAGGAGTTGCAGACTTTGGACGAACTTGTTGGACGTCCACCACAAAAAGAACCCTGATGTAGCCGGTGAGAGAATTTTGCTGGCATTGGCCCTGTTCCTGTAGTCCTTACATACAGCAAGCAACCGATATTCCTGTAGAATTTTCCATCTGCTTTTTGACTGATTGCTTTCACTGGAAGATCGTCACAATGCTGTGTCCTTTCTGTAACTCTTGTATAAATCATACTTTGAGTTGAGCAGTGTGACACTTAATATCTTTGTCAGGTTGGTTGACATTTTGCATCATTTAGTGTGTTGATTTGCCAAATTTTGCTGGTGTCTGTTATATTGTGTGAATTGTAAATTTATTACACTGTGTGCTATCAATTGAGGATTTTTTATATGTTCAATAAAACTATAATATTACTCATTTGTGTTTCATGCATCTCATTTACAGTATATCTGACTTTAATCTCATCATGGTCTTGTATATGACTCACCTGATTCTCCTTCAAATGCAGTTCTGTTTCTCATGTACATCTCTTGAGATTTCTCAAATGTTTCTCAAAAGTATGTCTCGGTTTGTTATGTCTCTTTGTTTCTCCTAAGTGGGGTTTAGTAGAAATAGAAAAGACAAATTCGAGCTTGTAATGAGACAGCTCAATCAACTCAGTCTCATAAGACTAGAAAAAGCTCGTTCTGGGCAACAACATTTTGTTATGGGCAGGTATGACTCTCACACCAGCCATTATTCCTTTTGTTGATTCCCATTTCCTCTCCTCACCGTCCAATCAGTACCTCGCCCTCTCCTGGTAATGACTAGGGCTGCACGATATTAGGACAATGTTGTTGAATATTGCGATAACGATATTTCTTGCGATGTAACATTTCCCTAGAGAAATGCATTTTTTATTATTATTATTGCCTTTTTTTTTGTATTATTTATTTATATGTAATGATGATACTAAAATAAACAGGTAATAGATATTCGTCTGATGTAATTAAATCTAATTCAGGCTAAAAAGAAACTATATGTCAAGGAAGTTGCAAATATTTAGACTTCAAAACACTATGAATGACTTAAACCCCTCAGCAGATATTCTGACTTCTGGTTTGCTGTTACTATAAACCTGCCAACACAATATGAATTACTTTCAAACATTACTGTTTATTTACATGTAACCATACACTCATCAATAGTGTCTTACAACAAGAGCATCTTTTAAACTAAATATTCTCTTTGGCTTGCCTGGTTTTTTGTTTTGCTTTAAATAAAAATAAATATTATTAAACAAAAATAAAATAAAAAAATACTATTTGTCACACACTCACTCCGCGACCGGCACTAGGACCCGGAAGTAGTACGGTCACAACACAGGAAGCATAAAAGGAAACAAGATGGTGCATCACATCACTCAGTCATTGAGTTCGCCCATGTCGCAGATTGTTTGTCTGCCATTTCGTGAGTCCTCACTTTCTTGGGTTTACTTTCTGATTCGAGTGTGTGTTTATAGGACGCGGGTTAAATGTGTGTTTTTCCCTTGCTCCCCTTCTGTGAGAGTCCTTAAACTAATTCGGGTGGTTATCCTGCCTACTCGCTTGCTTCCGCGGTTGGGTTTACCGTCTACAAAGGGCTAACGGCTAATCGCTAAGTCTTCTGATCATCCGGGGTTAGTTCGCGACAGAATTAAGTATAAAGATATGAGTATAAAGATATAAGCGGGTATAAAGATAGGGCCCATCTGATTGGTCAAATTTGGACACACAAATGCTTTGCACATAAATAAAATTTAATTTATCGCAACTCTTTGCGATACAGATATCGCGTATACTATTATCGCGATAACGATAATTTTTCGATATATATCGTGCAGCCCTAGTAACGACTACAGTAAAAAGAGAAGAATGACGTCAAACAGGGTTCAATCCTAAATGACTCCCCATTCAACATACAGTATAGAGCCCTATGTAATTCATACACATGTGCAGTGAGAATTCATAAATGGGCATGTGGGATTGTTGTGGAAACATCTACAGTATACTGTAGGTCTTTGTGTGTCATTTCTAAACCTAAAATCAGTTCACTAGCTAAAGATTATGTGCCTGTACAGTGATTAAAAAGTCTGCCAAACCACTGGTGTATGTGGAAGCAAATACAAGTGCACTTACAGCAATCCTGTCACAAATGGTCAAACTCTCAGACTCTGACACTTCACGCTGCTCTTATTTGTGCTTAGGCCGATGTGGAAATCTACTCAACTAAATACAACAACACATTGCATTTGTGGTCTGAATCGCTGATTCTTTTGTTCACTATTTCCTCTACCCCATCCATGTCTGACTTTGTCAGTTTCTAAAATTTAAGTGTGTACAAAGTGTGTACAGTTGGACTGAAAAATGCACAAGTTATTGTAAAGTTTTTTCAGTTATTCTCATCACCTGTCAGTAGTTTTGATATTTTATGGCTGATCATTGCACACACTGACACACACACACACACACACACACACACACACACACACACACACACACAAAGGAGTAAGTAAATATACAACCATAGTTTTATGATAAGTGATACAGTATGCACCAAAATGTGTTAAATTTTTGGGCAAATAATTTGAGCTATTAATACATTATTATTATTACTTTATAGATTTTACTTTAGCAGCTTTAAGCTCTACAACTCACCAACAGATCTTCAAACTGCACGTACCCATCTTTCAGAAAGCCCCGGGCAACCAGGTGGTGACTCCACTAATGTTTGACTCTTTTCTGGAAAACGATTTCTGTTACGGTTAGAACGGATATTTCAGGATTCCTAGATGTGTGTGTGTCTGGGACAGTCCTACTGTAGATGGTTAGCATTTTGTGGTTTGGCATTTGTACTTCTGCTCTCAAATTCTTCATCAAACGCAGGACTGTGATATGTTCACCCCTTTGTGTTGGATATTGTTGGTGATGTTACAGACTGTTGTTTTGAGCTTTTTTTTTATTCTTCTTCACAGCTCTCACAATGTTTCTATAATCAAATGTTGTTGTTTTCCTTGGCTGACCTGTTCAATGGCTGTTAGTTCCTTTTTTAGGACTTCCCAAATTTTTGTACTGGCTATTCTGTGCCAGAGCTCTGATCAATTCTCCCTCTTTTCTGAGCTTCAAACTGGCTTGCTTTTAGCCAGCAGACAGCTGTCTGGACTTCATGTCCTTTTATCCTTTTTTTAACAACAAATGCAGACTTCACAGGCAATATACAGTACACGGCTGAAATGAGAATTCAGAGATATTACTAGTCGATCTTACAGGACACACCTGGGCAACAACAAACATCTGTCAGTCGTGTTCCAATACTTTTGATGACTTGGGGAGAAAAAAAATTATGGGTTCAAATAGAAGGTAATAAAAGCTCAAGTATACTCAAGCTTTTGAACACAAATGTCCTCAGAGTATGGCAAAAACAAACTAACTAATATTGCCGTTCCAATACTTTTGGAGGGGATTGTTTTTGTGCTAACTCATTAACCCACATAGTACTATATAATAAAACCAACATCTATTATTTAGAATAAAAAAAGACGCAGACATGGTATACATTTTATTTGTGTGTGTGTGTGTGTGTGTGTGTTAAATACCACTATTACAGTTCTCATGCTCTATCTAGTAATATTTTACTAGATAATAACTGATTTACTTTTGTTAAAATCCAGGAATATCAGAAAAGTTCGCTGTGACACTCTGGAATGCCGCCGCGAGTCAAAATGGGGTCTTTTAAGGAACAATTTGTTATAATGCACATATTGCGTGACAATAGTTGTTTATGAACGACAATGAGCATACAGGTTTAACATACAAGTACATTTTAAGAAGTAATTAAATCATTATTTTTTTAAACAAAGAGCTTGTGGTATTTATGGGCTACGTGAAGGAATGGCCTTTTTTTTAACAGATATAAAGTAATATGATTTTAATTCTGAGCTTAGTACGGCAAACTCTGGCTCGAGCTTAACCGGAATAGTCCATTTCCAAGATTCATGCGTTTTTGAGCTTTAAAGAAAATTCTTAACAGGGAATAACATTTAAGATCGATAGTTTTACTAAAAAGCTCATGGTGAAGAAATGCTAATCTTTCACTTTCACACAGTCTTAAAGGGATAGTCGTTGAGCCCCAGCAGGTTTCGTGTGTGTGTGAAAAGACGGGGTGGGGAGTGGTGGCCAGGTCAATATTTTTGAAGCATTATTTGATTAATGCTGAGAGCTGATGTGTGTTTAGATGGGGTTATGACCCCAGGCATCCATTTAATCAAATCTCAGCTCACCCAGAGGAGGTCAAACCTAATACAGCCTGCGTCTCTACTTGGCTAATCTTGGCTATGTGGGGATATGTAACTGAGTCGTGTGTGTGTGTGTGTGTGTGTGTGTGTGTGTGTGTGTGTGTGTGAGAGAGAGAGAGAGAGAGAGAGCATACGCAGACACTGGTGAGCTCTAGATGTCTACGCTGGCTCAAAAGTGCACGTCTGTGAGGGTTCTCTTTTTTATTTACCGAGTATTAAGTCATTATTTCATGACACACCTCTTCCACCTTCCCTCCACCCCCAGGGAGCCAGTGACCTCCAAGCAAGCATTACCCCTTATTCAGATGGAGATTATTTAGCCCATTATCCTCTTTTTCTCCAATCGTAACACTTCAGCACAAAAACACCTTTTTCTTCTTCATCCCGTTGCTCCTGGGCTCTTTAATATATTACCCAGTAAGAGAATTCACACTAACAATCGTCCATTAATAATATGCTTATTTACCTTTAGCCAACTTTCTCTCTCTTTCGCTCTCTCATCTGCTCTGCTTGCATCCTGCTCTTGCTGTGTCATCATAATTTTTAACCAATAGTGCAATATTAACATTTTCCGCTAACTTTTCCATCTTTGGTCCTTAATTTTCTTTTTTTTTTTTTTTTTTCCTCCTTCCCCTTTTATCCCTTGACTTTGAACAGGCCAATTACTCTGCTGCCCCCAGCCAATTACCTGGTATTTGTTCAGGAAATTTTAATAATACTCTCTCTCTCTCTCTCTCTCTCTCTCTCTAACCTTGCTCAAAATGCTGTTCTGCTCTTAGACTCCGCAGTGAACTGCTAAGCAGTGATCAACATATAAACTATCGAGCACGGGACGAATCCTTGTTTTAGCGAGCACTTAAACATGACGCCGGTCTCAATGGTTATGGAGTCAGCACAAACCTCAAATAATTACCTCAAACTTGCCTCGTATAGCTGCCTTCATTTTTTAATTAATCCTGCGTGCCCGATGCCATGGGCGGGAAAATCCATAGGTGTTGTGACCTACTGTTTTTATCAGTCGATACAAAATCTAATAACAGCTCAAACTGTTCAAACTGTATAAAGCCATAATTAATCAAACGAGGAGAACATTTTCAGCTGAGAGTTTTTTTTTGTGGCATGTTGTACAGCATTTGAGATTTCATGTGGAGGAAATGAACACAATTGATTCAATTTATTACAATCACTTTATACACAGTCACCTAATGAAATCAAACTCAATGTACTTTTTGTATTTATTATTTGCAACTTGCACTAGATGTTTATTCAGGACATTTATTTCTCTTTTTATTTTGTTGTCACAAACACACACACACACACACAGCACAATAATCTATGTTGAAAGCCAGCATGCATCTATGGTTTAAACACACACACACACACACACACACACACACACACATCAACTTCCCGCATTGGATCTCATAAACGCCCTGGGCCACGATGGGTCACGGCTGTGAGTGACACGGCTTAAACTGTGGGACTCAGTCACACACATACACACACAGGCACACACACACATACGCACACAGGCACACACACACATACGCACACAGAGACACACAAAGACACTTGCGCCAGTGCGTCTGTATGTGTGTGCCTGCAGATTAAATTCCTTTAAACGTGGGAGGTGAACTGTACACCTCCATGACCTCTATTTAATTAAAATCACAGGAGTGGCCCAAAAGAGTGTATCTTTCATTTTGAAAGAAACAAGAGAGCCTCAGTGTGAGTAAGAGTGTAGTTTATGAAAACAGCCACTGTGTGTATTCATACAGTACGCTCGGTATTATCATGAATGTTAGCTGTCAGTAATGAGTTTTCTGATATTTCACACACACACACACACACACACACACACACACACACACACACACACACCTCTAAACGTAGCATTTTACTGTCAGTTCAGCATCATGGACCCAAGCCGTACTCACTGTCGCTCCATCTCAGTGTAAAGCAACACAGTTTACAACAGAGAGGAACATAAGGGGAGGAGAGAGGAACTGTTTGTTCTTCGCTTCCCTGTAATCATTTTCCCCCAAGCCCTTTCCTCCCAGGCATACAGGATGGGACAATTAATTAACATTTAAAAGTTTGGAGGCAACACAGGATGCTTTCTGTGTATTATTCCAGTGAATAAAGAGGAGGGGGGATACGGAGAGCACAACTGTTCTGTTCTTGAAAAAAGATGACAAGAAATAGGTCTAATAGGAAAGGGGGAGTTTTTGTCCTGCAGTCGACCCGAAACAGGCCGAAGAGACACAACCAGGCTAATTCAGGACGGTGAAGATGATTAAACTATTGGCTTCCTGGTGCATGGCTCGCATCTATACTAACTAACACTGTAACAGCAGGGGGGAAAAAACGCTCTATAGCCTTCTATAATAAAACAGAAACAAGTTTGTCACAAACTAGATCAAATAAATAAATATGTGCTTTATCTAAGATCATAAGAGAATTATGAGAACTGTTATATCCTATAAAATATTTGATCAGGGTTTTTTTTTTTAACTGCTAAAGAACAACATTACACTGAAGTGTAGACCACACTCTGAAATACTCAGTGGAACAAAGCTTGGGCTTTAAGATGCAGACACACACACACGCAGACAACACACACACACACACACATCCACAAGACATCCAGATGCACACACCAACATAGATGCATGCACACACACACACACGCACATACAGAGACTGTATGCTGACAAACACACACACACACACACACACACACACACATACACACACACACACACACACACACAGATGCTCACACTCAGACGCACGCACACAAATACACACCATTCCATAATTAAGTCACCCCTCTTCAACTAACCCCTAATAATACTCCACTTAATCTATCACTTGCTCTTTCACTTTCTACCTCTCTGACTCTCTCCTGCTCCTCCGTCCCTTTTTTTCCTCCTTTTTTCTTTTAATAAACTTCTTGTTGGTGCTGCCGTGGCACATGCAGACAGACAGCGTGATTTGGTGCTGCTGTGTAATTTGATTTGGTGTAATTAATTTGCCCTGTGTGTGTAGACTCACAGTCAGAGGTGTGTGTGTGTGTGTGTGTGTGTGTGTGTGCGCGCGCGTGTGTGCGTGCGTCGGTGGCAGAGTGTGTGTAATAAATCATTTCTGTCATAGCGTACCACTCACTTTAATTAAAAGCACGGCACTCTGTAGAAGACAATTACATCGGCGATTGTGACAAAGAGGTGTATTAAGGAGGACCAAATGTCAAGGTGCACGTTATCTGAAAGACAGAAGCCTGCTGTGCTAAATGCAATGCAGCAATTTCTTATGAACAGCATGCATTGTAGAAATGGAGGTGTGTATGTGTTATAATGACTATTAGCAATTCCCTGACAAAATGGCAAAATGGTTTATCGTCTATCATTATGACCTTCTCCCAATCGCTAATGGTCTCTGTTTCTGATCAAGGATGGAGCAGAAAAGTGCTGAGAATATTATACCAACTTCTGTGATCCTCTGTGTGGATTTGCGTCACCTAATCACATCATAATTATATTGAACTGACATTGTACTGTTATGTGTCATTCTGTAATATTCAATAAAGAAGGGTTTTGAAAAATAGAGTGTAATGATGAAAAATATTAGGCTGTAAAATCGTTATACTATTTATGCTAAGAAATGTCCATACTGGTCCAGTATCTAATGCAAGACTATTCAAAAAATGCCCAGTTAATGTAAATGTCAATGACTATCACATGGTTATTGCATGAACAGAGCAAAAAATGTTTTAGATGTTCTACAGTTGGCCGTAAATAAGATAATATTAGAAACTTGTGCATTGCACAAGATTATGAGTTACTAAAAGAGCTCAGTTCATTTAGGCTGCCTAATATATGTGCTGTTACCCTAAGAGCTGTTTAGTATATGTGTGAGGCGCTGCACTCTAGAAGAGGAAAGAGGAGGAGACAGAGAAAGAGACAGTGCACACACGACCGAGCATAAAATTGGTTCAATCATGTGTGTAATCAATTTAATAACACGCTGCGCCACGTCACACGAAAGTCATTTTCATATCGTACGCACGCTGATAACGGCATTCTGGCACACGTCAATTGCCTGCTAAATCAGGGCTTTATTCAAGAATTTACATTAATGGTTGCTGTTCATGGCTGAAGGGCTCGATCGGGTAAACGGCTGAGTTCAAGCGCTATAGATGAACCGGGATGAAAAAAAAAGGGATCGTGCGAGAGTTAGAACACTGACATAGAGACATAAAGACAAGGTGCAGAGGAGAGGTTTGGAGGAGACGTACAGGGGTGTCATGTGTTTGTTGATGCAAAGAGACAGCGGGAGGTACGGAAAGTGTCACATTAAGGGGATTAAGTCATTTGTCTATGTGAGGAGAGTTGGCTATTTATTTTCTGTCTCTATATACAGTACAGCATTATTCACTGATTCATTTTAAACTCTTTTTATTCAGTAAAGCTTTATTAATTATTCAGTCATTTACAATTATATAGGAAGCGTACGTAGTTCTGCGTGAGACTGGCACGAAACGTTCAGTCATTTTGCAAGTGTAAAAGTAAAAGTAATATTTTCAAATCGGTTTGTAGTCTTTGTTCAAATGACCATCTACAAGTGATGCACGAGCGGCTCGACGCTTCCCTGCCATGTCAAATCCTACTCTTTGTTAAATGCAGCGTTTAAAGCGGCGATGCTGTTTAATCAATAAAACATGGTAACTAATATTCAAAGAGCGAACTAGAAATCTTTGGGGCTGCTGCCCTGCTGTCGCCACTTTCTGGAAGAAGAATGTTGCTTTGAGGTGACAAAAAACTTTCATCTAGCTTGAAAACAACTATTTATGAGTACTTTTTGAATGACAACCTCACAATGTCTTGAAGGAAATGAATCTCATAACCCATTCGCTGCTCTGACAACGCTGTTGCCTAACAGCACAGATTTTGGCGGAAACTGTCCAATTATGTGTCAGTATTAGTAGGCAAATAATAGCTACTCATCACTTTGAGAACTATTGTGGAAATAGTTATGAAGGGGAGAAAAAAAAAAGTCTAACAATGCTAGGAAGTGTGTTTTTAGCAGGAGAAATGGCACCGAGTTTGACAGAAGAGGCGGTGAGTCTCTGACAGGAATATTCGCATGGCTCTTTTCAAGCTCATAAGAACAAAGCGTGGGCCGTCGAGGTGCTAGCCGTCAAACTACTTCCGCATTCTTCTCCTCTCAGGATTGGGCGGGGCGAGTAGGCTACCTGCCAATCAGCGGAAGGCGCGAGCCACGCGTCTCACATTATAATTAAACTCTCCTTCTCTGCACTTGAGAACCTGCTGACAAGCGCCTTCGCATTATGACAGGGTGGCCAAATTGTTTGCGATTTATTTCCTAAGCTGCCAAGGCTGCTATTAAGGCAGACCGTGAGGAACACACACACACACACACACACACACACAAAAAAAAAAGCACTTTGTGTGAGATGTTAACGCAATTTGACAACAGCTTTTGTTTGTGATTGTGATTAGCATGTTCAAGAGCTATGCTAAAGGGCTTAGCTTAGGGATTTTCTAAGGAGCTACCAAAACTCTACAAATAAATCCTGTCAGTAAGTTGACATAAAACTTTGATACACAAATGAATCAGTCAGTTTGACACAAAGGAAATGCACTTATACCTTGAATAACAACTCCGGATTTCAAACAGGAGCCGCACAGGCTTTAGCCGAACTCCGTTAGTCTTTGTTAAAGCCTAAATTAGCCAAAAACGTATAGGAGAAGAATAGCCTATCACTGAGCTTTTAACTCATTTCGCTTGTTCTGACTTCTTTTAATATTACACATCACCAATTTTCCATCATTTTGTATTTTACTCTGTAATATACAGTGATGTCCCCTCAAGGGCCCCTGAGGCCCCTCCGCCCTGGAGAAATTAAAGGAAGGATTCTATTATGGATGACAAAAGAGCAGAAGCTCAACCTCCGGTGAGCTCCATTATTTAACATACATTTCCTAATTAGTGAGGTCCTGATTTGTCATGCAAGATGGAAGACATCGCACCTGCTCGCAGCGGTGACCTCAGAACTGTGGCCAGAAAAGTTATTCAAAAGTTGTTGTTGGGAAAAAAAAAAAAAAAAAAAAAGGTATGATAACGTTTTCTCCTAAAACACACAAATGTAATTTTTTCGTTTTTATTTAGCACATTTTTATTTTATTTAAAAAATAATAATAATAAAAAATATTCTGGGTTTTTCCTATTTATTAATCAGGTTGTAAAATATCCGTCACAGCTACGACAAACATATTAAGCACTTCTCCAGACTGCGTATTACAGCCACAACATGTACGGCCACGCTCCACGCACCCACATCCTATTTCCTCTTCGACACATAGCAAAGCCATTACTAAATCACAACCCCCTGCATTTCCCCTGCTTTATGTTTAAAAAAAAAACCTGACCACTCCCTGAACTCTGATCTATTCTAAGGGGGGGTGAGAAAACAAAAGACGGAGAGCTAAGAAAAAAGCAAGCCAGTGACAGAAGAAGAGAGGACGGAGAGCTACTGCTGCCGTTCTTTTAAAGGTGAACTCTATTCGCAGTGCTGAGGAGGGGGGAGGGGGGAGGGGGGAGGGGGGGAGGGGGAGGGGGGAGGGGGAGGGGTGGAGTGCCACCGCGAGCCAAGACTTAGTAATAAAGAACGGCGGCCTGACAAGGAAGGTCTGGGTGCAGGTGTTAAATCAGGCAGCACAGAGGGCAGCCATATGCACCAGCTGATTTATGGGCCCCTCCGAACCCCGATGTGTTTTAAATGTGACCTTGCACAAACTCTAACCCTGACCTGCTTCCTTGCCAGCCTGTTTGCCACACATGCCCATTCACACACCGGACAGACAGAACGTGTTCGGCTCGGAATTCATCAAGGAAGCATACACACACACACACACATATGTTCATAATGCTGATGTCCTTTCCTAGCGTAGCCTTGACAATGTTGGCAGGTTGAAAATAGTGTGTGTATAGAGTGTGAAGTGGATTTTATGCGGGTTGTGTGTAACGGCTATTTATTTAGAGGAAAGCCAATGTAGGTTATTAGTTAGTTATTAGGAAGCTTCATTCCCCCTTCTCATCCAAATGCACAAGACAGCCCCAGCACAGCAGACACACACACACACACACACACACACACACACACACACACACACTGCGCCAGGCCCAGATGCAGGAAACTTTGAGGAGAAAATTAATGAGCTGGAGTGGTTGCGAAGCATGCTATTGCGACGCAAGACACACATCTGACAAGAAGCACCGCTTAAAGTGTGCGCACACACAAACCCCCATGTATGGACCAATACATGAACCATACTGTAGGTTGTGGAGAGTTTGTAAAAGGCCAGTAGTGCCTATCACTGGGAGGCGATACAGAGCTGAGCTTTACGGCAGGAAAGAGGCTCATGAATGTCTCTCCTTAGACCCACGCTGTGCCCGTGCCAACATGAGTGGATGCCAGCCTGGCAGCAAGCTTAATTGAGAAAGATCTGTGATCAGAGACGCTTACATATACAATGCAGCACTGTCAGGAAGCACTAACCATCATATTATATATATATGTGTATACATGTACAACATGAGTGTTGTCTTTCTTTAGACCATGCTGTCAATAAAGCTCTCGTGTCAAGATAAGTAAAGAGAATTGTAACAAAATAATGCAATTACTCTTAAAGCAATATGCGCTCTGTTAATTATCTTATGACATTGTGACTTTTTTTTTCACAAATCATGTTGCCGTGTTATATATACACTTATAAATGCATATTGAATATACACAAGCATATATAGAAATATGTAATTTAATGCTAATTATGAGACACATTACTGTAGCAGTCGAAACACTGATCATTCGTGATGAATGTGTACATTGATAACACGAACCTACACCAGAGGAACACTTTAAAATTAATGGTGTGGAGAGTGAAACTAACAATCCCCTATCGCCTATCTCTTAACTGTGTCTTTACCTAGACCTGATAAAACAAAGATACACACCCACACACACACACACACACACACACACACACACACGCCCGCGCACACCAACACCTCCATTAACACCTTTAACATTCACAGCCACACGTCATAGCAGCTGTGGAGTCCCGGTGATAATATCGTCCCGGGCTTTCAACAGCTCCGCCAGCAAATAATTAAAGCCTATTATTTACCTTCCGCAGGATGAGCAGCTATCACGCACCTTTCTGCACCTTACATCTCTCTCTATTTCACTTTCTCTCTCTTTTCTCCTCTCACTCTCCAAGTCTTTTGTGTTCCCTCTCTTTCCTCTGCTCTTCTTCCAGTCTAACCCTGCAGTGACATATTGATGTCAACACTAATCAATCATTTCAGTTTGTTCCTTCTGTGCCGAGATGAACTGGAATCTTTATCATATGGCTCTTATAATTACTTATTAATTACAGATTCATTAAAATTAAAAGCATATATTCAATAAATACCATAAACATATTGTACTTATATTATAAATAATAAAAAAAAATTACTTTTAAACAAATGGAAGAGACAATATATCTCTGATTTAACAAAAATATTTTCATTAAAATTACTTAATTTAATTAAATCATGATGTGATCTCTGAAAATAACAAAATTCTAAGCATTATAATCTACACTGCCTTTACAGGGTCATGGGGGCCTGGAGCCTATCCAAAGAGACTTTAAGCGCGGACACCCTGGACGGGGTGCCGATCGTTCGCAGATTAAAAGTCCGGTATCTCAAAATATTAGAATATTTGATTTCAATTTTAAGTAAATTACTATTCAATAAAGTATAAATACTGCATATTTCTAATTTCAGTACACAGGTGGGGAAGACTGTTAGCGACACCCTCCACAAGGAGCCACAGAACATCATCGCGCTAACGCCCGGCTTTAAAGTTAACTGGAAGGGAAATTATTTTAGGAACAGGTGCAGAAGCAACTGAGATGATCTGTGTGTGGAATTGGGTTTAGAACAATAAAACACATTATCAAAACTTAGGAGGATCGTGCTGAACTGTTAACCTTTGTAAAAGAAAAAAAGAAAAATCATGAATGAAGATCTCTTAAACACTTTGTGAAGTTGTACAAAACTGACTATATAATTCAGGGCTTTGTTTAATAGTGACGGTGAGAGCATTTCCACATAAACAGTTGTGTGGCCATAAGAAACACCTTTTAGTGAAACTAATCAGGAAAAGGCTTCAATTTGCTAAAGAGCATACAGTAAAGGTTGGACTTGGGAAAGGGATTGTGTGGTCTGATGATTTCAGATCGACGCTGTTCCAAAGCCATGGGCGCATCAGGGTAAAAAGTGCATGTACAGTCTAGTGTACAAGCCGCTGGAAGCAGTGTCATGATCTGAGGTTGCTTCGGGTGGTCAGGTCTAATCTCACCAATGTTATGTGGCGATAAAATGAAGTCAGCTGATGACCTGAACGTACTGAATGATCAGGTTACTGGGTTTTACTTACCCGAGGGCACAGGCATGTTCCAGGTCTCAAACTGTGAAAGGGGTCATTTTCATTCATCTGTTGGACGCCGCATTGCGGGCTATAACCAAAAGTAAAGACCAGGGGCGTCAAACTGATCCAGAAAATCAGTGACAAACCCCCATCTTTGAAAGGATGGCACAAGATTATTAAAGAAATGATTCCCTTGGAATTTTAAACTTGCCTTATTCATATGTCTACTGAAGCTTTTCCACAAGTTTGGACTCCATACCTGGATTATATTGATGTATCGTTAAGTAATATTTTGAGTTTTGGGATGCAATAATGCCTTTAAAATTTTTTTTATTTTTTTTGTTATTTTATTTCTTTTTATTAATTTACATTTAATATATATATATATATATATATATATATATATATATATATATATATATATATATATTTATTTTATTTTTATTTTTTTTTTTTTTTTTTGTTATTTTCTTCCTTTCCCCTTACCCCTAGATGCTAGCATTGTAAAAGATGGGCAATGTTTGTTTGTTGTTTGTTAAAATGTTCATAAAAAAAGATGCAATAAAAAAATAAAAATAAAAATTTTAAAAACTGATCCAGAAAGGGCCGGTGTGGGTGCAAGCTTCCATTCCAACCAGTTTGACATCGCTGTTAAAGACGTTGAACTAACACTTTAACCAGTTGGAGTGCATATATACACATTTATTTTAAAAATAATTAATCGAGCTGGGTAGGGCAGATGTTGAGCAGTGGTTGCCACCACAAACAATCTACAAATAAGCTCAAATCTGCTGCCCTACACACTTCCATTGTAATATAATATACAGCAAAATGTTGCCAATTTATGCTCCTCGATTTCCTCATGCACATGTCCCTTGCTGTCTCCAGCAATGAGCTGTTCAAAATGAGTGAATGTGTCTCAATCATACTTCAATTATGTCTCTACTCGCCTCAATATGAGCAATCTGTTCCGAACATCCAACCAGTACCACCAATCACCATTACTACTGCTCTCATTATCAACTCTTTAACCAGCCAGATTATTGCCCCATTATTAATAATGAAAATCAGAAACAGAGAGAGAAAAATCCAAATGAGAGAGAGAGAGAGAGAGAGAGAGAGAAATAGAGCAATCACTGAGCGAGAGAAGATATGGCGGAGCACGGTAAAGGGTGTCAGGATCGGTGCACGCACTGAAAAATTAAACCAATTAGGAGGGCTGTTTGACTCGCATTCCTCTCCAAGTCACTGAACAGCTGAGAGGGGAGAGAGAGATAGAACAACAAGGAGAGAGAGAGAGAGAGAGAGAGAGAGAGAGAGATCCTACCACCACTCTATTCTGTCATGCTTAGTGAGCAGCAGAAGAGAGAAAGTGTGTGTGAGAACAGTGCTTCAGAGAGGCAGATTAAAAGCAATCTATATCCACATAAATCATTGATTAAATGAATCATGAAATTAATATGTAAATTGTGTGTTTAACCTCTATTTATATACCAGTGTCTGTCGTTGTGGCGTAAATCTAAAACTAATTGCTATTTCACAGCAAGCGCTGGGAAACACTTGAGACGGAGGTGAAGACCGGAGGGAGGCAGCGAGGGAGGATGAGAGCAAAGAAAGCAGTTAAAGTCTGACATATTTATTAAGTAAATGTTCGACTACATCAACTCACTCATTAACAGATGCGCAGAGCACGAGAAGTAAAGACGACAGTTTGTGCTGCTTCAGCAGTTTATCTACGACAAAGAAAGCTTTACTGGGCTGAAATGGACACGAACTAAAATACAAATGCATGTGTATACAGAGTGAAAGACAAACTGCACTGCGTACAACAAAACGGATAAACAGGCATGCTGTACGCAGACGGTCTGTGGTCGACTTGGTGTACGGCGGTAAAACAGACAGGAGGGGGGAGTAAGAGATAGATAGATGAGCCTCTCCCGCTGCTACCTGACATAAACCATCCTCCGCTCTGCCACAGAGGATCCTGATTTACAGGCAGGAAAAAGTTGGGATGGCTGCAGTGATCTTTCAATAAAACATCAAAAAGGCCTCTGACCCAGCCATTACCCACAAGCCTCAACGGAACCAGGAGGTCGAGTGAGCACGCCATCCCTCACACTCCAATCTTCCAGTGAGGCACCTTGGGAAAGCAGACACACTACAGGAAAAGAGTTATACCATGGCAGAGGCCAAGAGACTGATAGCATTGTGCATATGATGCTCGACAGCACTGCTGGGTTTTCACATCATCCTCGATGCCTCATCCAGCCAATCACAGGGGAGAATTAAACTGCATGTAATAGGCGTCGGAGTCGTTTAACACAATGAGACCTTCGTCACATTTCCTCGATTTGTATAAAAGATGAAGTGAGCTTGAGGAGCATAGGAAATATTTTTCATTAATCACACACACAGAGACACACAGCTTGCACGAAAACATGCATGAACACACACACAGCCAATGCTGACTCCATCCATTTATGTCCGGTTCACACACACAACACAAACAGACACATAGATGCTGATCGTCTAACATACTGTAGTGAGGAGATGCTGGATCAGGTTACAATGTGTGTGTGTGTGTGTGTGTGTGGATTTACTCTGTTGTTGAATAATGTAGAATGAAAATGAAGAATAAAAAGAGACATGGTGAGCTCAGAATAAGATTTTAAAACAAAAACTAAACCCAAATTAAACTGCATGATTTAGTAGAATAACGTTTAACAGTTGTGTACAGAACATCTCTCCTCACACCTCCTCACCTCCTCATATCTCATGCCTACTGAACCGCTTAAGGAAGCGGGAAAAACATGAAAAAAATTATAATAACAGGAGAAAAAGCTGAGACGGCGGGAGTGTATCCACACCAATGTAAGAAGATTCATTGTTACTCAAGTGCTCCTTGTTTTTGTCTATTTCTATTTAAAGGGAAAAAAATACAATTATATAAATATATGTGTGTGTGGTGTGTGTGTGTGTGTGTGTGTGTGTGTGTGTGTGTGTATATATAAAATCAACTGTAAAACATTTTTTGAAGTGAAGATATCCCACCTTCTGTGATATGGTTTGTTACTGGGGCTGCACGATATTAGGAAAATATGCGATATTGATGTTGAATATTGCGATAACGATATTTCTTGCGATATAACATTTCCCTAGAGATAGGCATTTTTTAAATTATTATTATTGCCTATTTTTTTATTATTGATTTATATGTAATGATGATACTAAAATAAACAGGTAATAGATATTCGTCTGATGTAATTAAATCTAATTCAGGCTAAAAAGAAACTATATGTCAAGGAAGTTGCAAATATTTAGACTTCAAAACACTATGAATGACTTAAACCCCTCAGCAGATATTCTGACTTCTGGTTTGCTGTTACTATAAACCTGCCAACACAATATGAATTACTTTCAAACATTACTGTTTATTTACATGTAACCGTGTAACACTCATCAATAGTGTCTTACAACAAGAGCATCTTTTAAACTAAATATTCTCTTTAGCTTACCTGTTTTTTTTTTTTTTTTTTTTAAATAAAAAATACTATTTGTCTCACTCACACACACACACACACGCTCCGCGACCGGCACTAGGACCCGGAAGTAATGCGGGTGCGAACCCGGAAGTATAAGAGGAGTAAACAAACCGCATTGCATACAGCTTAGTCACTGAGTTCGCGCATGTCGGTTCAGATTGTTTACTTTCTGATTCGAGTGTGTGTTTATAGGACGCGGGTTAAATGTGTGTTTTTCCCTTACTCCCCCTCTGTGAGAGTCCTTAAACTAATTTGTGTGGTTATCCTGCCTACTCGCTTGCTTCCGCGTTTGGGTTTACCGACCACGCTACAAAGGGCTAACGGCTAATCGCTAAGTCTTATGATCATCCCGGGTTAGTTCGCGACAGAATGAAGTATAAAGATATAAATTATATATATAAGCGGGTATAAACATAGTAAGGGCCCATCTGATTGGTCAAATTTGGACACACAAATGCTTGGCACATAAAGTATTTATCACAACTCTTTGCGGTATGGTTATCGGGTATGCCATTATCGCGATAACGATATTTTTTCGATATATCGTGCAGCCCTAATCTTTTCAATTATTGGTTAGAAACCTAGAACTCAAAGCCAATTGTGATGTGTTTAGCGCAGTTTAGCACAATATGTGTTTCCTAATGTCAGCCTACAACACATTTCTATATAATTATGTGATTTATAAGTAATGATGATTATTGAAACTTAAAAAAACTTTAAAAAGCCTGAGTGAGATTAAGAAATCCTGCTTCTGCGTTATGATTCATGACAAGAGTTCGGTCTCGTCTATGATGGGTTAGAAACCTAGAGCATGACGTTGGGACTAAAATCATGTTTTTAAGCAGAGTTGGGAGTATATGAGTCACTCAGGGGGGTTTTTGTTTTTTGAGATCTTGCAAAACTTAAACAAAATAAAGGGACTTTTATTTCTCTTCTACATATAAATTTTTTTTTTAAGTTTTTTTCTATGCATTTTCTTTCATTCATATCCTAGTATATACCAACCCTTTTCTTTGGGGTCCCTTATAGGGTTTTTTGGTGCTCTTTCAGACAAGCAAACACTCGGTTGTAGGGTTCGCCCCAGAGGGACAATTAAAGAATGCTTGCACTATTGTAGACATGTGTGATAATGTAACCTAATGGGACTAAACAACCTGCTTTATAGTGTAGTTCTAACTTACAGAACCAGCATGTGTGTAAGCCCAGAACCTACGTTGATCCTTCTTTCATCGGTAGAACGTCTAGATCAAGGGAGGCAGAAGTGATCGGGGCTGCGACTATTAACAACTATCTGTTTAATCAATTAATTAATTAATTACTCTGAGTTTGGTTAATCAAGGACAAAAACTGTTAGTCTGTTAATAAAGATCATACATTTAATTTTGTAAATGTTTAACTTCAGTGTTTTCTTTAAAACAGCCACATAGTAGTGCATGCTCCGGACGCATAATGTTGTGCCTGCACCGTCCAGGAAGCGGCTGCAGAGTAAATGCCCTCCAAAGTGCTGCAGCAGGACTCTAATTGGCTGATTCTACAAGAAACGTCCTGTTCTCTTACACAATGCTCCTTCATTTAACTGCAAGCCTAAGCTATAAGCAAAGGTTACATTAGCCTACCGTATTGCATTTAAACATTCGGTACAGTACAGAGGTGTATGAACGAGTGACTTAATGATGAAGCTGAAATGAAGTGCAAAACTGATTTCAGTGGACATGTAGCCAGCTAATGCTAAACGTCAAGAACGCTAGGTCACTGTGCACAAGCCTGTTTCTGCTGACGGATAATTTTTTGTCACATTTTAGCCTAACCCTAATGAACACCAGATGATCCTTCATCCAGTCACTTCATCCAGTAACTAAAACTAAGTAAGAAAAGGCAGAATTATTGTTGATATTTTTGACTTTGTTTTTTAGCATCGTAAAATTACGAGTTTATCTTTTGCCATAAGTTCTACCAGTTCAAAAATATTTACAACAGTTTACATAAAGTTTACATAAACAGCACAAAAATATATATTTTTATTATTTAAGGTATATATACCTTATAATTATAATATACCTTATAATAATATAATGATATTATTATAATTATTTAATACTACTGTGTAGTTGTTGAATCTCCTGAATGGAATAGAACAGAAGATATTCCTTATATTTTTTTATTTTGCACACACACACACACACACACACACACACACAAGAAAGAGAGAGACTAAACAAACGCTTATGTCGTTTAATTTCTCAAAGTAAAAGATGAGAATCAGTGGAGGTAGACAGGAGCATGATTACGCCCACTCTGGACGAGGCACAAATCAACATCCAGACACACAAGCATTCTTGTGAGGTAATTAAAAGCAGGCAGTGGGCAGGTCAGCCTTATCAACTCATCACATCCTGAGTCCATTGTGAAAAATGCTGGTACATCTGCAGTCATTATGTCATCAGGGATGAATTAATCCAACTTGATTTGAGTCTGAAAGTCCTGGCTTTTAGGCAGACAAAATGCAAGCTGACAAATTTATTTCCTACCAGTGCCTGCTGACAGTCTATTTATCACAGGCAAATAAAAGCTCGTGCATCTTGTAATGGACTCAAACAGCATGAAGATGAGAAAGGGGGACTAAGAAGAAGAGCGAGACCAGATAGTACAGGGTGGATCTTGGAAGATGTATAAAAACTTTCCTTCGGATGCTCCCGTGAAGAGGTCTCGACAGCAGACCAACCAATCAACAACCAACTTTGGCACGGGGTTTTTTACGCCGGATGCCTTTTCAGAGGCAACCCTCCAATTTAATCCGTGCTTGGGGCCGGCACTACATGCAGTGGCTGGGTGGTATGGGGCGTGGTAACCACTGACAGTGGGACTCGACCCGGATTCACAACCAGCAACCTAGAGCCTCAGCCGTCTGGGCCACCACTCCCCTTGGAAGATGTATGATTTTGTTTAAAAAAAGAAAGTCTTCTCACTTAACCTGCCAGCATCCTCCTCTAATGCAATACAGTGAAAGTAAAAGGTGAATAGGCCTTAACCTGCATGTGTGTGTGGGTGTGTGTGGGTGTGTGTGTGTGTGTGTGGGTGTGTGTGTGTGTGTAAGAGATGTTTTGCCTCTTGTGACGTTGTGACACATACTGAGCACGTACACTGTACTTACTGAGCACTTTCAGGTCATCAGCTGACTTCATTCATTGCCACATAACGAGCATTTAAATTATATTTACAGCATTTGCAGAGGCCCGTATCCAGAGCAACTTACATTTACATTTTATATAACACCTCCTATATGTACACACTCCTGCAGGTATCTAATTAGCAAATTATGTGGTAGCAGTGAAATGGCGAAGACATGAAGACACAAGTCTTCAGTTTTGGGAAACGTTCATAGTGGAAAATGTGGTTTCTATGATTTGGCACTTACAGGATTTTCACGCACATCAGTCTCTAGAGTTTATTCAGGATGGTGCGATATACTGTAGGAAAATCTCCCAGTGAGCGTCAGTCTTGAGGACAGTCATCTTGTTGATAGAAGGTTCAGCAGAGAGCTTTTTATTGTTTTCAACATTGTATATGAATACTGAAGCCACTGAAATTATGACAGAACAAATATGGAACTATGTAGTCAATAAAAATATTTTCGATTCCTCAAAATAGCCACCTTTTGCTTTAATGACAGCTTTGCACACTCTTGGCATTCTCTCAGTCAGTCTCGGGAGGAGCTGAAGGAGTTCCCAGAGGTTTTGAGTACTTTTGCTTCACTCTCCAGTCAAACCCATTCCAATCCATCTCAACTGGATTTAGATCGGGTGATTGTGGAGGTCAGGTCATCTGATGCAGCACACCATCACTCTCATTCTTGAACAAATAGCTCTTACATAACTAGGGTTGGGTACCGAAAACCGGTGCCAATACGGCACCGGTACCTACAGTATATAACCGGTGAAAATGAGAGACCACCCGAGATGCGTGTGAATGCAGCAACTAACGTTACACTCGCTCTAAGATACCGCTATCTTAGCATGCTAAATTAAACAACTTTCGTTAAAATGCCTAAAACTAGTGTTAATGTGGCTGTATTTCACAAGAAAGTATTCCGCACACCACGACGTGCAGCAAATGTTTCACCACAGTTGCGTTTAAAGGGGGAAAGACGTCAAATCTAATGAAACATTCGAGGGCAGACAGAATAAAGTTAAAAGCAGAATAAATACACGGAATAAAGTTAAAAGCAGAGGGAGGCACCGTGTTTGACAGCTTGTGGACAACAGCTGGCGCTATCAGTGTGGACGACCCTCAGTCCCAGTCACACCAACCGTAGCAAAAAGGAGTCACCGATTATTATGACAACAGCAGCCTTTCCGCAGGTCAGTAGTAGAAAAATTTAATGTTAATAGCAAAATGCTAATCTTGCATTCATACTAACAAAATTGTAAAATACTAATGTAACATGGATTCTGTTTATAATTATGTTTAAAACCACTTCACCTGCAAATCCGCATGGGACTGAACTCGAATCTCTGTAGCGCTGATGTATACTTAAGACATGCTATCAATCAAAAAAGGGGTTCCGCCCTTTAAACAGCTCCTCCAATCATCATGCAGCAGTTCAGCGTCCTGGCCCGCCCACTGCTCCATTCACTCCCAGATAAGCTGAGCTTCCCTGGAAGTAACGATTTTGGTGCATTTATCCAATTACCGTCCAGCTTTTCTGCAGTGAAAAAAGCTACTCTGTGCTTCACCATAGAGCTCCAGTGAAGCTGGGCTTCAGGAGGGTTTAACGCACTGTGCTGCACGGAAATGTATGACAAGAAAATCACGTCAAACAATCTACAATAAATAGCTGATTCTGAACGAGCTAGTCATGAAGTTGAACGCGTTCTAGCGCACTTTTATTAAAACCAATATAAATACGACAGTGCATATATGAGCATTTATTTTCTGACATAGTACAGGAGGCGGAGCTTCCCTTGTAGTCTTAGAGCAGCCGCCACTGTACTAGTAGCACTACAACAGTGACCCCATTTACCATTGTAAAGAGGCTATACATGTCCTGTGCAGGGCAATAAGTCAGGAAAGGTGTTGTATTTTGACAGAAAAGGCAAATATGGTGAAATTTCTGCAAAAGAATTGCTAAAATTTGAAGCTTACATATTCATATATACTTTAAACTTTTAATATATTGTTCAATTTTAAGCATTAAATTTTTTGTTCAATAAAAATTTATTCTTGAGTCATCCACTATAATTTTGTGGCTTAAAAGTATCGGTTCAGGCACCGTTTTGGCACCGGTACCGTTTTCAAAGTATCGATTTGGCACCGGTATCGAAAAAAAACCAAACGATACCCAACCCTACCCATAACCTAGATGTGTATTTGGGGATACTGTTCTGCTGGAAAACAAATGATGGTCCCACTATCAGCAGACCACATGGTATGGCGTATCGCGGCAAAATGCTGTGGTGGACATGCTGATTAATTCAAATTAATTTAAATCTGACTAAATCACTAACAGAATAACAACAACCTCCTCCTCCACGCTTCACAGAGGGAACCACACATTCAGGAACCGTCAGTTAAAACCAAAAATCTTCTGTCCATTCCTTGTGTTTCTTGGCCCAAGCAAGTCTCTTCTGCTTGTTGTTCTTTTGAAGTAATGGTTTATTTGCCGCGATTCATTCATGAAGGCCTGACTCACGTAGTCTCCTCTAAACAGTGAAGGGTGAAATGTGTCTGCCACTTGAACTACGAGAAGTGTTTATGTGGGCTCTAGTCTGCGTGTTTCATTCTAATAAACCTATCCCATGCAGCAGAGGTAGCTCTTGGCTTTTCCTTTCTGGGACATTCCTCATGAGAGCCAACTTCATTATAGCGTTCGATAATTTTGACGACTGCCATTGGGGACAGTTTCTGAGATTTTTCTGATCGACTTTCATTTCCTAAAGTAATGATGCAGTTAGATTCATACATAAATACAATCTAATTTCTGAATAATGGAGATTCACTTGCATGTACCTCCCTGCATTCAGATCACGCTGCATTCACGTGTTCAACTATTTACTTGACAACAATCCCAGATGCTATATCAGTCACACTCATTGGTCACACTCACATAGTGTAAAACAAAACACTATTAATTCACCAATCAGGCCAGAGATTACCGAATGATTCAGTCACACAACTCAATAACTTCTTCCATCTCTCTTCGTCATTTACGGCGTTCCGCTGTCACTCATATGACATGTAGCAAGGAGACAACCCTAAACAGACTAGTCAATGTTCTTGGTGGAACTGGAATAGTATGACAAAAAAAACTCCATCAAACTCTCATTTGCATCACGCTCAAACTGTATTTCCATTTTACACACTTAATATCACAACTCTGTACTCGCCTGACTGTGTGTGTGTGTGTGTGTGTGTGTGTGTGTGTGTGTGTGTGTGTGTGTGTGTGTGTGTGTGTGATCCGCCTTACCAATCCTGCTTATGACTTATTCTAAATAGTGACTTAACATTAGTTATGCTCTTTGATCTACTGATGAAACAATAATAAAAGATATATGTTTATATAAAAACTGCTAGAGCTAGTAAGTACTTATTGGTTGGAAATATTTATAAGCATTGATTCGACATGTTTTATGTGTATTGAGTCCATTTCTGGAAGCCTTTTATAAACTTAATAAGCATACGATTGTATGATTTCATAACAAATGCTCAGTTGCATAATTATTTTAGTTCCGATTCAACAGCCACAAAATTACTTGTTAGAAATATGAGAAAATAACCTTTCTACACCAATATTATATTATTCTTTTGTTTGTTTTTTTGGACTGATGGGTGCCAAACCTTCACACGGCACAAACTCAAACACTCACTTTAGGGGCATTTTGGGAACACTATTATTTAGCCTATATTACATATGACATTCTTTTGACTGTAGGAGGACACTGAAGAAGAAACCCAACAAGCACAGGGACGACAAGCTAACTCCTCGCATACACGCCAGCCCTGGGGATGGAACATACAGTAATAGCGCTAACCTCTCAGCCATTAGTGGATTTCTGCAACACCATCACTAACAAGTGTTACGTGCTGGAGACGTCCATATTTAATGTAACCAAAAACATTATTTTAAGTTTGAGAGACGTGTTTTCTACTCTGTAGCAGAAAGTTTTGAGAATTAAGAAAATATTGATATGATTTATAATTTCTTATAAGATTTCTTTAACACAAATGTTAAAAATAAATGAGCCAAGGGGTAACTCTTATGCTTGACAACATTGCAGTGTTTTATTATACTAATATTACTTATTATTATAATAATTATTACTTACTTATTATGCAATATTACTTATTAAAATTGGGTAAACCTTACATAATGAAACATAACTTAAAATATACCCCAAAAAATGTGGTGACAAATTGTTGACTCAATTTTTAAGAATAAATCCTATACATGTTTTGTTTTTGTCAGTGCACGCAGGTATCGATCTCTGCCACACCTTACACACATGCATGCACAGAATTACACAAATGAACACCTTATATTCTTTTAAATGGCATCTTCAACAATTATACATCTGGTTTTCAATGTTACGATCACAATAAGCTTGCAGAGTGGTGCATTTTTTTATATGCTGCCCCACACTGCCCATTCAGCTGTACACTAAAGGAAACTGGATTTTTAGGGAAATTTTTTTTTTAAAAAGTTACTGTTTTATTTGGGTTTTGGGTTTGGTGTCAGTGCTGGCATGAATTACCATAATTAAGAATTATATGACAAGAGTGAATGTGGGTGTGCGTGGGTGTGTGTGGGGGGGGGGGGCAGAAGGGGTACAACTGGACCTAGGGCAGGCACTGATAGAATAAATTCTTCTGGATCTATCTGGAGCATTAAACCTGATCATCATGTTGTTGCATACCTGTAGTTTCTCTTAATCCAACTTAATCACCATATACAGTTTTCAATACATCGATCTACATTTAGCAGCCTGCCACAAAATCAACACTGGCTGTCACATTTTTTTATTATTATTTAAAATGGATACAATTTCTATAAATGCATGCAACGCACTGACTTACATCCTCCAAACCACCTGTCAGCCCTGTACGTGTATAGCTCCGCCCCCCCATGCCGGCTCTGGATTAACTGCGTTTAATAAAGTTCATGTTCTTGAACAATTGGTTTCAGAATTTATATTTCGGCCAAAAAATGTATAGACACTTCAGGAAATAAAAAACTTATAACATATAGCTATATATTTAAGATGAAAATATGTATATGTTATATATATTGATATATCTGATAATATTGTGATAATAATATGATAATAATAATAATATACATCATACTATTTATATAATATGTATAAGATGGGAGAAGTGAAAGGCCGGAGTCGGTTTGTTAGTGCACTGTACTGCTAGTCAATATTGAGTGCAAAAATACACGGGCAAGTGAAGAACATGAATTCTTTAGATGCGAATTGTGAGGCCGGCGCTTAAAGTGTTAAAGCAGGTAAGGTCACTTTTTTCAGTTAGATGATACAGTTCATAGATATTTTTTTATATGGATCGGGTTAAGTAAATAAAGTACTTTGCACTTAGGCTCCTTATTATATTATTATATAATAATAACACAATGGAATCGAATTCTATGAAAACATCACACACACACAAACACAAACCCACAGAGTATGTCTTTCTCATTAGTCTCACTGTCCTAGTCCCATATTGTTTCTTTATTTCCTTCCTTAATTATTTTTAGGATTCTATTGGAAAACCAGCACTTCTGACCTCCAACATGGTTATTAATAGATTCCGAGTCATTCTGTGACTTCTGTTACAGCAATAAACAGTAATTGTGTTAACCTTTGATCAATTTGGTCTCACATAAAAAACACGCTAACAGTTTCGGTTTCATAAATGTGCGCTTTAAGGTTTAAATTGCCTTGACGGAAAAAAAAAACACATTCATACACATATATGAATAAACCAACAAACAAACATCATTCACATTTGATTAATAGTAATGCCCAATCGACGTCTATATTTAAATTGTGCTTGGCCTGATCATGCATATTCACACCTGTAGCTATGTGATGCCAATGGAAATTCTGATGTCTCTTCATATGGATCACACAACCATAAAAAAATGGCTGCAGCTGGGGAAAGGACATTGTTTTATCAGACCAAGCCTATTTGAGGTGCTCACCTGAACCTCGAGGCTACTACTGCAGCCACCACTCGCTGGCTCACTATCCCGAACCATCCTGCCGAAACCCCTGACAGCTGCTATTCGCACAGGTAGCTATGGTGTACAGGCGGTCATGAAATATTCATCCATGTAATTAGGATACTGAGCACCTATCTGATATAAAACCACAAGATCAAGAAACTTGAATGTGAATGAGACATAACCCATATATTACCCTTAACATATAAAGAGGTAATGCTGCTCATGTAAACTGGGTTCTAATGTTCCCTAAATTGGATTGGTTTCTAATCGACAACCAGCATCCAGCCCTTCACACCTATCAAAGCTTAGTTTCAAAACTTGTGATTAACATGAGGGGAGAAAATGGAAAAGCAGCAATAGTGGATTAAAGGGAGCTTATACTGTATCTCAAGTCTTTAAACATCTCGTAATCATCTCCTCCAACATCTACTTCCACATAACACTGATTTCAGTGTCATCTTCAATTTTATCCTTCCTGCTTCTTCTCCGAATCACCATACAAAAAAATAACCATTTAAAAGATCAGCCCTAATTAGATGATTAGTGTTCAGAAGGGCTTTAGATAAGTCATTTGCATAATTCCATCATAAAAGTTGGAGATGCATATTTCTGTGTTGGTTTGTACAATTATCTTAGCTGTCCTAGGGGCTGTGATATTAATGTGATTAAACAGTATACTCCTGCATGGAGCCCGGTGTCCTCCATTAAAGCACTGCTAGAGGCAAAGCAAAAATTAATTTTAGGAGACAATCAATTTTATTCTACATGACTGTAATAAATATAGGCCGGGTGCAGATGTGTCATTAAGCGCAGGAAGGAGACTCAAAGTCAAAATGACACCAGTGGCTGTGGCAAGCCTCCTCAAAAACTCTCCTGCAGTGAGTGGCAGAGGTGTCATTTTCCATCTTATTTAAAAAGTCTTCTCCGTCTGTCACATTTAACTCCTCTTACTGAATCACAAAGCAACACACCCAAGATGCAAATCTGGACACAGTGTGCAATCCCCTGTCCCCTGTCATTTCTCAAAACACATGACATAAAATCAAAACAAGCTTTCCAAATGCCACCTCAAAAACACTAGAGGTCAGTCAACAGTTCTGAATGCAAATCATTTAGCATTATGTATGCAACACTTTCACGCTGTTCCTAACAGTTTGGTGCATGATGACGTAAAGTTATATTTCCTTACATTTATTTGTTTTTACAGTATGTCTCTCAGCTTAATGTAAACATACTGCACATGCTATTATATAATTTACATATTACAGTACAAATATGTCAGATTTTATGTGAATTAGTTGTGTAACTATGCACTATCTGTATCAGTTTAGTAATCCAAATATTGTTTTCTCTGTTTGCATTTAAATGTTATCCAAACATGTGCATGGTTTAAAAGGTGCTGAGACAGTGTTTTAATCCCACTTAGTTTGTTCGAGTTTCAAATATACAGTATAAACAAACTAGTAGTCTAATTTACATCAATGCTGTAAATGCATTGTACACGTTCATACTAATACGCATGGTCTTTCTTTGTCCCATGAGCATCGTCAATGACTACGGACGAGGCAATGAACATTGCAGTGTTGCACTGACATGTGGCATGCACTATGGAGACGCTCCAAAATGACAGTCAAATCATTTTCATTTTATCAGATAATGTGTGTTGATTGTAAAGTCATATACACCACAACTTAAATAAAATAAAAGGTTCTGATAGATTTTCTAACAACCAATGAGCCTGGCTTTTTATATTCTTAACTATGTACTGTGAACAATTCCCCAAAATTAGACATACAGTACCAGTTTATCACTAGAAGGCTAGAAGCAGAAGGTAACCAGCCAAGCTCAAACATTACAGTGAAGTATTATTCAATCATCTTACAACATCATGATCAGTAACCACAAAAAATAAATAAATAGGTAAAACTGTTATGAAGCAGCTGTTAGGATCTGAGGAAATCTAAAAAAGGATAAATTCCACATTAGACAGAATATAAATAAATAAATAAAAAGTGCACGCGGGCTGAAGGCGCGTGCGCGCGGGCGCGTTCCTGTGAGTAAGTGACCGCATGTTTGCTTGAATCTGTCGGTTGCGCGCAGGACCGGTTTAAAGCGTTGCGTCTTCACGCGTAAATGAGGGCAGGCACGGTCACAGGCGGGTTATGATGAGAGGGAGAGAGAGAGAGAGAGAGAGAGAGAGGGGAGCTAACTAACCCCATCAACCCCACCCCCACCCCCCCATACATGGCAATAAAATTTCAAAGTATTTCAACCTTTGCTTTTACAATGGAGTGCCATAAATCTAACGCGGGGAAAAGGTCGTTGATATTGGAATGTTAACTTCAAAAAGAAGCTGGATTTTAGTCTTAATATAAAAAAACCCATTTCATGGTCAACTGTTCGATAAAAAGCTTCAAAAAGCACCCTGAAACATAACAGATAATATAATAAACATAAATAAGATAAGATAAGATAATAAGGGCTTTTTCTTATTAATTTACTGCATAGGAATATCAGATGATAAAATAAGATAAATCGGGAAACCTGAGGATGAATCATTTGCTATCCAACATTCGTTGTGAATCTGTGTGTCAGATCTTCCTAAAATCCCCAATAATGACTTAACATCGGTCATTTGAAGTTCAGCCTGAATAAGCTGCTGTGTGCGGAGCGGAGGGAGCGTCAGTATGAACCCCGACCGACTCGCACATTAAACGCTGCACGGCGACTCGACGCACAAGTCACTGATCGATTCACAGACACGCGCCGGCGCCACCGCGCGCGCACACACACTCACACGCAGCACAGCAACTGTCACCATGACCTTTATCATTCACCTGCCCTTAAACACGAAAGCCATGACTATTAAATTAATAAACATGCACGCAATTAAAGCCGTGTTGTTTTATTGACTTTAATGTTCGCATCAAAAAAAAAATTGTCAATTGCAATAAAAATATTTATTTCCAAACAACACTATTTAAAACATGCTTCACATCCGTTATACAGGTATGGCCATTTACGTGGCCATCAGGCGCATCAGGAATACTATTTTAATCTGTTTCTTTAAAGTCTCAGGAGGATCGCAACAGGGAGAACTAAAATGTTTTGAAGAATTAGAAAAGGCAAAAAAAAAATTGACGGGTGAACGGAGGAAATAAGATTAGTATAGGAGTTTTGTATAGTATATTTGTATTAGTATAGGAGTTTTGTATAGTATATTTGTATTAGTATAGGAGTTTTGTATAGTATATTTGTATTAGTATAGGAGTTTTGTATAGTATATTTGTATTAGTATAGGAGTTTTGTATAGTATATTTGTATTAGTATAGGAGTTTTGTATAGTATATTTGTATTAGTATAGGAGTTTTGTATAGTATATTTGTATTAGTATAGGAGTTTTGGAGCAGTGCGTGTGGGACACGAGTTTCGGCTGAATTAAAGGTCAGAAAACTCGGTGTTTCTCTCTAGTGTTATTCCCGCTTCTGCGTGGCGCTTCATCCTTTAGTGTTTAAACTGGTTTAGCTTAATGTTTAGCTCGCGAAAATATTGTAAAATAAATAATGAATGTATTTTTTAAAGCCGAAGATCAATCGCCAGCAGCGGACTCGTAAAAACGTGCTGTTAGGAGCGCAGGCTGTCTCTGCTGATTTGGGCGCTTTTTTAACTCCGTGTGTTTAAATTGTCCTTGGCGTGTTTTAAAAAGACGGGGTGGAAATGCTTCTGATCATCACTATGTGAAGTGTTCCTCGTTCGCTCCATACTATACTGCTTAGCTGTGTGCTGTGTCTGAGAGCGGACATGGGTTTTGAGCAAGGTGAGCGAATGAGAGAGAGAGAGATTAAACTAAACGTATTTAAACCAATTTAATTCCAATTCCGGCATAAAAATGTCGTGTGCAATGCAAAACATTATTAATGAATAAAATAGGTCTGATGGTTTGTGTTGAAAGGGTGTGCAAGACAAATTGATTGTGAAAAGTGCAAAACCCAATAAAGTTAACGGTTGGATTCTAAAGGTTGTGGTGAGGAAGAGGAGGCTGCGGTAAAAGGTTAATTACCGAACCCTGAGCAAAAAAACACCATCTGGATGCTCTCTCTCTCTCTCTCTCTCTCTCTCTCACACACACACACACACACTCGTGCACATTCTGTGGGCGTATTCAATAAATACTTCTACTTAAAGGATGGTCACTTACTTACCATATAGGCTACTTTTCCTTAATTCCTTACAACTGCTTGGCATCGTTTTAGAAATGGACAGCATCAATGGCTAGGTTAATAGGCCGCAATAGTAGTAGTATAAGCTTATTTGTGTTTAGGACATGTATTTATAGTAATATATTGGCCTCTATCAGCAAATAAGGCTTTAGATGTCTTCTGTTAAAAAGGGTAATAACACCCTACTGTTTATCAGAGTGATTAATAGTGTCGCAACTGACAAAGCAAAGCAAGATAATCAATTGAACAATAAACCAAACCTCTCTGTGGTCTGAAATAAAAATGGAAATTATCCAATTAAATTCAAATTCAATCCAGTTCACTTGCAGATAACAGCATGCTGTGTACTGGAAAAGCTCACTTTTTGGACATATTGGTTATTGAATATGCTCTCTCTCTCTCTCTCTCTCTCTCTCTCTCTCTCTGATATTCTCTCTCTTTTTTTCTCTTTATATATATATATATAAACATTCGTGAGGAAGGGCAAATGAGACAATAATGCACAGACCCTGTGTGTGTGTGTGTGTGTGTGTGTGTGTGTGTGTGCACGTGTGTGTAAATTGAGATCCCATCCATTCTCTATACGATTTTCTCTATACTATTGATCACGTCAAACTTTTGTAAGTACCATGACCAGTTTTATGTTCATTCAAAAAATATAGAATAGGACCCTTATAAAAAATCATATTACAACTAAAGTTATTTTATATCAGAATAACAAGCAGTATAGTTAGAAGGGCCAGTGTGCGCATGCTTTTTGCTGTCTTAAAGGGCGTTAACTAACCCCAATGTCAAATTATGTACGAGTATTAGTTTGCTTTCTTTTTATTTAATTATGAACCGTGGGTTACTCGTTTCGCACAAGTTTCAGCTTTTCAGCTCCTCACGCTGGACGGTCGGGGCAGGTGGTTAAGGTGTTGCACTGCTGATCAGAATGCCCCCCCCCCCCCCCCCCCTCCCGGTTGGATCCCCAGTGCGCAGTGTTGTGTGTTTGAGCGCGGTCCCTCACGCGCAGCTGGGTCCCCAAAACCGTAAGAACCTGCCACAGAAGAGGTGGGGTGTATACATCGCCCGATGTTCCCGATGGCACGTAGACGGACCCTTATCACTTGTTCTTATTCTTACGCTGGACGATCAAGAAACACAACTTCAACAACACACGCCAAGGTTAAAACCGCATACACTGCATCTCTCAAGCTAATTTCAAGGGTAAACAAAGTCAACATGAAGTGTGAGGAATCCCTCCTGCAGAACTGTCAGGGCAAATATTTTTACGAACCAAAAAACAAACCGCGCTCACTTGTTTATTCAATTATGTGTTTATTTGTCTGTCTGCATTTTCATAGTTTACAACACGAGGGTGTTGCAAAGGGTTTTATATGGTCAGTGAGCATACATTTAAACCTAGTCGGTGAAAAGTTTTTAATTACTTTTTCTGTCGAAAGCTGCATTAGAGTACAGGTCTAAAACAGAAAGTTTAGTGGAAGTTGCAAAAACTGTGATTATACTGTGATTATAGTGCATGCAAGAAAAAGATGAAACTGTGTGTGAAATTCGGCGTATTGTTTAACAGCGGCACTGTGCAGTAAAAAGATCAATAAAGAACACAAGTGAAAAGTGCTCCTGAAGTTTCGCGATGTGACACCGAACTGTTACTTGGACTATGCAAAGAATAAAGTTTCGATAGTAGCTAGGACTGAAGTTTGTGTTGTGCCATGCTGAACTGCGTTACTCGCCTGGCGTTCGTGCAGTCGTTGTAAAGAGCCTCGAAGTCCTTACGGCTGATCAGCTTGCAGCGGTTCACGCCAGGCTGGATCGCGCCGAGGCCGCGCAGCACGCGCACCTGTTCCACTGTGCACACCACAGGCGAGATGTCCAGGCGCTTGAGTTTCGTGTAGACGGTGTGAAGGCCGCCGACAAGGTGCTTCAAGAACAAGTCGAACACCTGTGGTAGGCAGATCAGCTCTTGTCCCTCCACCGTAAACGAGGCCACTTTGACCCCGTGCACGTCGACCATTTTGCACTCGTTATTGCTGCTGTTACTGGTGGTTCCGATGGGGCCGTTGTTGCTCGCATGGCCGCCGCCGCCTCCGCTGCTGCTGCTGCTGCTGAGAAACGCATTGATCATGTTGCCGGTGAGCCGCGGAGACTCGGCTGGGCTGGAATAAAGCTGGTCGGGACGGAATAAAGCGCCCGCACCCGGTGTCGAGCTCGGAGAAAGCACCGGCGGAGTTGCCGACACGGCCATATTTCTTTCTTTTAAGTTGTTTTTTCCTTTCTCCTGATACTGTTCTCGCGCGCGCACGCACCAGTTTGGTCTGCTCGCTCCCCCTTTCCCCGCTTTATTTCACGCGGTGCTTCTCATGCGACAGAGAAAACTAGCACGCTCCTCGTGGACGGGACGGTTTACAATGAATAGGACAGCGACCTAGCGGATGCATTAAGCCAAACCCACCGCCGACTGAACTGACGCCTCTTTCCACCAATGAGCGGCGCTACAATGCGCGCCTTCGCCTCCTCGCGCTCTGCTGTCAGGCTGCTTTTGTTATTAGCGGCGCGTAGCGGAACAGAAGTTTCGGAGCAGAAGCGATACTTTAATGTCTTTAGGGGGGAAAAAAACAAGCGGAACAGATTTATACAAATAAGACATTTGTTGCGTCAAACTAGAAGCAGGCTAGAGGTATGTCAGGATAACAAATGATCAGTTTAAAGGTGTGAATCTCCTGTTTGTCTTTGTGCGTCCTCTCAATGAAAACACTCGCTCATTAATGTTAATGACCTTTACGGCATATTATTCATCCACATGCTACTTCAGTCCAGGTTCGCGGCCCAGCACACACACACACGTGCTTCTGACTCAGTTTTCTTTTCTTTTTTTTCTTTAATTAATTAAGAAAGAGACAAATGTATCAGTTTTTCATTCAGAAACCATGATTTTAGCAAACTTTTGTTTGTGTATCCCCGCGAAAACGAGGCGCTGTCGCAAAGCACATGCTGCACAAGAGATCGAGCTACCTTACTTCTACAACAATGAGGGGAAATTAAATTAAACCCGCTTTTTTTCTTGCAGATACGTATGTTCAACATGTTCAGGCAATATTAAACTTCCCAAGGAGAAAGTTAATTAATGACTACACAGTCACAGTGGATCAGCCAACTTGTAACACCTTTAGAAAGCATTAATAAAATAAATGAAAGTATATCGTTGTCATAATTATAATCAGCCGACTATTACTGCTAATATTATTATTATTTATATTTCTATGTGTTGTTTGGTGCAACAGTTTTGTTCGAAAATAGTCTTTAAGGCTCATGTATAGGGACGCAGCCTGTACATAATTTCTGAATTCAGTGAGGTTATAAATTTAAGCTCACTGATTTTAAAGGTAGCCAAGTAGTCATCTCAAACTACTTTATTAGTATATCTATTACAGTTAAAACGTGGGATTGATTTTAGGATTTATTTAATTCAATAGAATAATGTCTACCATTATGCATACCAACATAATAACACACACATTAGTGGTAGAGTAGTTAGTGTATGTTTTATTTATGCATAGGCAACAGAATGTTCTGTTACAAAACCAAAAAAAAAAAAGTCTATAGAATTTATGTAGCCCAATTCAAATGCTTGCATGAACTGATTTACTTTTATACATTTTGTTTTCGTACAACCAAACGATTTGTATATTTTCAAAGCCATGGAAATGAAACCCTGTGACACGAGCTCGAGCTCAGGATGCGGCGCTGTGAGGCGGGAGAATTTCCCGCTCTATTGTTCAGTACAAGGCGAAATGTGGGGAATTATTCACATTCGTGCATGATGATTAAAACGAGTCGATGAGAGATTTTTTTTGTAAGAAATGTATTGTTAATAATCAAATCACGTTTCAAAGACAAAAAAAATACATAAATATTTTTACTGTATACGCTTAAATATAGATATTACTGAAGTTTACTTCATCAGAGTAATTTTAAGAATTGCAGGGTCACCTGACACACTTTTACACTGCTTACTTCAAATGCATTTCTGAATGTGACAGAATTCACTTAGGCCTGCATTATCACAATTTGTTTTCGTTCATTCAGCATAATTGGAAACATATAATTTCAAAGCCCCGATTAAAATCAAACCATGCGCCTGCCAAATGAGAATGATGGGGGTCAAAAATTGCCATAAAATTAATATAGGAATCATACCTAACCTCTGAGCTCCAGCAACTTCACACGGAAGATTAATATTGTAATGAGCACCTAAATGGCATGCAAATTCCTGCCAAGAACCTGTGGAAATTAAAAAGCTTGTTGCCAGTCGGGAAAATTAGACATATTTTTACCTGGCTTGTCAATTGTACTTTGCCCCCCGTTATTTCATATGTAAACCTTATATCTTGCTGAATTGCATTGCCACAGAACAGATATGCATTCTACTTATACCCTTAGCACCACACTTAAATTGATGTGCACTTTTTTAATGTGTATGCTAATATGAACATTTAATTACCACGTGTGTCATTCAGTCCATTAATGATTTAATCATTTAAAAATAAATTTTGAATAAATGTATTAGTGCATTTTTCCACAAATGACATTGGAAAATAGCTATTGCGTTTGTTTTTCAATATAACATTATAACTACACATTCCTACTATTCAACATACAGTAAAATTGGTGGTTGTGTCCACAGTGATGTCATATGGCTAAACAGTATTTCATGTCTATGCCAGAAGAGGTGTCAGGTATTTCACTGCGGACTACAACTCCCACTTCCATTACACATGCTCAAGTTCACCTGACTACTGATTACACTTATCTGCACTCTATTTAGGGACCTTCAAAACACAGCTACTGCAAGGTATATACTGTATGTCTGTTTAAGCTAGTATATTTGCTTATATACACACTACCGTTCAAAAGTTTGGGCTCCCTTTCTAACTCCATGATAGTTCCTGATTTTTATTTCTTTCTACATTGTAAAGTTTTGCTGAAGGCGTCCAAAAACTGCATGAATCTCCTTTGAACAGTTGATATTGAGATGTTTCTGCTACTTCTGCTCTGTAAAGACTTCATAACGCCTCTAATCTGAGCTGCTGTTAATTGGTCATTTTTCAGGCTGATAACTCTAAATGAACTTCTGGTCTGCAGCAGAGGTAGGTTTTGGTCTCGTCCTCCTGGGACGGCCTTCATGAGAGACAGTTTCATTATGGTGCTGGACGGATTTTGCAAATGCACTTGACAATACTGTTCTTGCAGGAACTATTACAGAAAGGCCGACATCTGTGTCTTAAAATAACAACTAACTGGTGTTTTTCTTGTTGTTACGTAATTACCTAATTCCATATGTGTTATTTTATAGTTTTGTAAATCCCCAGTATTGTTGTAGAATGTAGAAAATAAATCACTTAACAAAAATAAAGAAATTTGCAAGTGACCCCAAACTTTTGAACGGTTGTGTATGTCAAGCATAATTGATAAAATATCCAGTTTCAGTTTCCATATTTCTGCTTCTACTTTGTCAAGTTTATGTTGTTTGCTAATCTTCCTGACAGAATACTTTGCCAATTTGTGGACATACAGTAGCAAATAATTTTAACTGATGAGATGGGTTAGTAAACCAAGAGTTCATCAGTGAGTTGCAGCTAGAACTGTTGCACTAGCACCAAACTCAGTTCTCATGTGACATAGTTTCACACAATTTTGTTCCGTATGGCCTACGCCACCACTCCAGCACACTGTCACGTTTGTTGCCCTTCTAGATAAATACTCTAGGGAGACGATGTAATGTTCGTGTTTCATACTACAGTGTTTGACGTTCTTCACAAGTCAGAAGGTTTTTTTTTTTAATGTACCAGTATGTCCCAGTTCATAACCTCGGCTAAAAACTTAATATGACCACTTGCTATAGCTGTTTCAACAAGTGTACAGAATGCATTGAGCTTCTTTTCCCAGATCTGCAGAAACACAGAGAATAAACATTGTATGCTTTCGAAATGGTAACGATTGGAACACTTCAAATACATCAAGGCAGCTAAGAATTTAAGCACCCATCAAGTCCACTGGGACATGTTTTTCAAGAGGTCTTCTTGCTGGAAAGCGCGTTTCATTGCCCATGCCCCAAAGACCCTTATCCCACAGTCAATTTCACAGCTTCTCCTTTGCAGAAGAATACCACAATCATGGTGTTTGTTAATTGGTTCATTAAGTCTTTGTGCCGCATCCCATTGCCTGGTTACCCATAACTTTCAAAACAGCTCTAACAAGTGTTCAGGTTCTTTGGCATTTCAGAGATCAACATGAGTGGCCACTGTCTTCAATTCCTGTGCAATATCTGAAGAGGTTTTATGGAGAAACTAGGGGTTTCCTTAAACTTGATATTTTAAATTAATTTCATTTCAAAACTTGATAAACTTGATATCATTTCAATACTAATAGCCCAGTTGAATGAGCATACCAGGAGGAAGGACACTGGAAAAATCCAGTGGGCTAGACACAATCCTTCCTTGGGTGGTACAACCAAAACAGGGTTGCAGTACATCAGCCCATTCAAGACCTTCCAGCACATCAACATCATCACATATTAGCTTGATGTGCTATGCTTAGCCTTGGCATTCTACTGTACTTCTCCTACATTCAAGCCAGGTTCTCTAGCAGAGGATACAGTACTTAAGGAATCTCAAAACACACACTCACTGCAAAGTAAATGCAATGTCATGCAGATTGATATGTCTTTGTTTTCATCCTGTTCTGGTTTTCCAGAACTTAATTTGCCCAGTTAAATTGTTTACCAGTCCCCTGATTTTTGCTCATTTAACGATACTGATTGATGGGAAATTTAAATTAGAAGTATTTAATATATAAACTCAGCAAAAAAAGGAACGACCCTTTTTCAGGACTGTGTATTTCAACAATAATGTTGTACAAATCCAAATAACTTTACAGATCTTCATTGTAAAGGGTTTAAACAATGTTTTCCATGCATGTTCAATTAACCATAATCAATTAATTAACATGCACCTGTGGAATGGTCGTTAAGACCTTAACAGCTTACAGAAAGTAGGCATTTAAGGTCACAGTTGTAAAAACGCAGGACACTAAAGAGACTTGTCTACCGACTGTGAAAAACACCCAAAGAAAGACACCCAGGGTCGCTGCTCATCTGCGTGAACGTGCATTAGGCATGCTGCAGGGGGACATGAGGACCGCTGATGTGGCTATAGGGCAATAAATCGCCATGTCCGCACTGTGAGACGCCTAAGACGGCGCTACAGGGAGACAGGAAGGACAACTGATCATCCTCGCAGTGGAAGACCACGTGTAACAACACCTGCACAGGATGGGTACATCCGAATATCACACCTGCGTGACAGGTACAGGATGGCCACAACAACTGCCCGAGTCACACCAGGAACACACAATCCCTCCATCTCACAGCAAGAACTGACAAATCTGGTCCAGTCCATGAGGAGGAGATGCACTGCAGTACTTCAAGCAGCTGGTGGCCACCAGATACTGACTGGTACTGACTGATTTTGAGCTTCTCTTCATTCAGGGACACATTGGGAAACATTTTTACTTTATGTCTTATGGTGTCGACTCTTTTAGTGTTCATACAAATATTTACACATTAAGTTTACTGAAAGTAAAAAACAGTTGAAAGTCAGAGGACGTTTCTTTTTTTGCTGAGTATATAAAACTACTAATTTATCTTCTGTCCAATATGAGAATGCTTTCTTACACAAATATATCAGTATCAAACATTTTTAGTTAAGTAGTGACATGCAGGTGCTGAATCTACGGTGGAAAGCAAAACTTTTAAGAAACTGGCCTATACAGTATTTCCATAAGAGAATTATTAAGAGACGAACCACTGTATCATCTGTCTTAGAAGATTCCCAACATAAAATTAATTGCAATCGTAAAGGGAAATATTTCACCATGTTTAATTTGTAGTATAAATATATTAACATAGACAGTGGGATTGTTTTAAATCACTTTTAACATTTTAGTTTGTAACATTGGAGAAGGGTCTATTAACATTAGCGTTCAAAACATAAATAATTCTACAGTCATACAGTAGGAGTCAAAAGTTTGGGCACAAGGTACGATTTATTTTTTGCATTCTAGATAATACAGATTTTTTAAAACTGTGAAACAACACATATGGCATTACATAATTAAATCATCAATTAACAGCAACACAAATTAAAGTTATGAAGGCTTTACAGAGCATAAGTATCAAACTGATCTCAACGTCAACTGTTCAGAGAAGATTTCTGCATATTTTCAAAAGACCAGGGAATTAAAATGTGTTATCAAACATTAGAGATGGAGTGTATATTATTAGGGGCGTGGTGTCACAGGGGTTAGCACAGGACAGGCCAAATCACCACTGTAGCAATCTACTTTGTTGAGGTGCATTAGGCACATGTAACTTTATGTTTCCTGTTTTCACAGTTTTCTTGTGCTTCGGAATATCTACAGTAATCGCTTGTAAATATCCTCTTGTTGGTGGTTAAGTCACTTATACATTTCTGGCAGACAATGTGAGTTGGATGTTAGAGCCTTTGTTTTAATATCATTAGGTCTTCATGTTAGTGTTATTATATTTCTAAATATTACAGTGAGCAATGATCACCATCTCTTTATGGGGTAATGAAATGTGTACACAAATCAACATCAGTAATAAATTTCAAATTATTGTAATTAATTTTTTCCTTTATTTTAGTGTCCCTTTTAAATTTATTACAGTTATCATATCATTGTCACTCTGCAATACGTTACACAGATAAGTGGACTAGCAATCCATTTAGGCTGTAACACTTGCCAAAAATGCTGCTGGACTCTTAATTTATGGTAAAATATTACATTTTAATGCTACTAACGAATGGACAAGCTTGTTTCTTAAGTATACTCTACATATTTAATTTCAGTCGTGAAAGCTGCTGGTGATGATTTAATAATATTGATTGCATTGGCAGACAAATCAGGGTGACCCGGGCTTAAGATTCTGAAACACAGTAGCACTGACTATTTGTGCAGCACTTTCTATAAAATTAGTAAGAAACAGACTAAAGCTATAAACATAATGGAAAAAACACACACTTCTCTTGTTATTATATGATAGGAACTATTATTTTTTTAGGAGTTACAGTACTAAGTTTCAAGTTTACGGTCATTTGCATAGAAATAAATTCTTTATATACACAGTACAATTAAAAACAACAAAAAAGTATACATACACACATACACACACACACACACACACACACACATACATATTCAAAAGTACACACACAGTACCGTTCAAAAGTTTGGGGTCACTTGCAAATTTCTTTGTTTGTGTTAAGTGATTTATTTTCTACATTCTACAACAATACTGCGGATTTCAAAACTATAAAATAACACATATGGAATTAGGTAATTACGTAACAACAAGAAAAACACCAGTTAGTTGTTATTGTAAGACACAGAGGTCGGCCTTTCTGTAATAGTTCTTGCAAGAACAGTATTGTGTCAAGTGCATTTGCAGAATCCGTCCAGCACCATAATGAAACTGTCTCTCATGAAGGCCGTCCCAGGAGGACGAGACCAAAACCTCCCTCTGCTGCAGACCAGAAGTTCATTTAGAGTTATCAGCCTGAAAAATGACCAATTAACAGCAGCTCAGATTAGAGGCGTTATGAAGTCTTTACAGTATATATATATTTTTCTGCTAAAATATTTAGTTTTTTACTAAACTAAACTGAGAGTGTTTTGCTCTGGTCAGCATCGACTGAGTTCATGATAAAGGTGAATGTTACACAGAAGATAGCTGTTGTTTCATGCTTTGCTGTGTTACAAATAGTCCATCTGTCTTTCAAGGTGACCTGATTCATTTGATAGAAATCTAAATCATAGTAGTCTATGAAATAAAGTGTCAGCTAATGTTATTGATAACAACTTGGGGCGAATGTGTTTCTCAATGTTAATGTCCATTTTCTGAACATCATTTCTGCAAGTGGTCAGCATGTTTAAGCACGGTTATGCTTTGATAACTAATCTCAAATTTAATTTACATTTATGAGGGGATTTATAATGCTGTAATGTCCTCATGGATGTTTTATTTGGAGTATTTATGGGGCTGTTGACAGATGGTGTTATTCTGCTTTACTCTGTCACTACTTACCTCTTCCTGCCAAAGATGGTCTTCATCAAAAAAAAAAAAAGCTGATTGAGAAATGAAATGAGCTGGCAGGTCTCCTTGAATTTGACTTCAAAGTTACACTTAAATGAAAGAAAACAAGCTCACTGGCATTTTCAGTGATTGGAAACGAGCCACATCTTTGATCAAATTGCTAAACGTTTGTTTACTGCTGTAATCTTGCAATAAATCACATATGTTCTATCAAAGATTGTGATATGGTATTCAAGTTTTCTTAACTTCCCAGGGAAACCTGCAGACTTGTCATGGGACTTCCTTCCCAAAAACTATTAGCAGACAACAAAACACTTAAACACTACAAACACAACTCTGTCATTTCTTTGAAGCAGAGTTCAAAGTCAAATGAACTGACAGAAGACTGTAGTTAAAGCAGGTACGAGCATTTGGAAGATAAAGACACCTTGATTCTTACAGAAAACATCATGGAATTTGTTGCCTTGAAGCTGCTTTTAAATGCACACAGCGATGGCAAGCGATGAAGATTTTTTGCAAACCCCTATCAGTGTGTGCCGGAGCCCAAATTGTGAGAGACCAAAGCGGTGACAACACCCCTTAGTAGACCCCTCGTGCAGAGCAACTTACAAAATGTCCAAACAATGATAGCAGTTCTGATTTAATAAATGCTATACAATATTTAAATACCTACAAACAAATATTTCTGAAATATTGACAAAATATCCTGAACTGAATTGGTCAATTTAATTTTAATCCAGGATGGCTTTTTCTTCCAATTTCTTTCAAAATCTTTTTTTTAACTTGATGTTATACAGTATATCCATGCTATATTATTATTGTGAACATGTTGAGGATGATATCTAACATTAAAAATCTAATATTTGAATGAATAGTCTGGACAAACATTACATGTGCACAATAAAGATTGGCTTTGGTTTAGATAATGTAGCTAAAATGTTTTAGATAACAATTGAGCTTCATGAAAACTGCACCCACCTACTTGTCTGATTGATTACGTCTGCGATCATGAAGCTGTGTGTAGGGTACAGTGCACGTAGGCTGGGTGCATAAATGTTCCTTAGGCAGATCAAAAGCCATGCTGTGAAGACATGGCTAGACATTTACATTTAGGCATTTGGCAGACGCTCTTATCCAGAGCGACTTACATTTTTATCTCATTACACATCTGAGCAGTTGAGGGTTAAGGGCCTTGCTCAAGGGCCCAACAGTGGCAACTTGGTGGTTGTGAGGTTTGAACCTGGGATCTTCTGAACCGTAGTCCAACGCCTTAACCACTGAGCTACACCTGGCCCAGCTAGACAATTGTTCTGTGTTTGTGTACGTTTGTAAATGCAGCTAGAAAACTTAAAGAGATTAACTGTAAAAGCAAGAAGAAAAAGCAGGGTGCTGACGTTTGAACTTAGCGGGTGGCGCTGCATAAGCACCTATACACTTTTACACAAAAAAACAGGTGATTCACAAAGAGCTGAAGGGGTAATCAATGAGTCTTGGAGTATAGTACACCCAAAACTCTAACAAAATTCATTAACATTTATTTGTACTCACCTGGGTATGGTGATAATCCCATTCGCTTGTGAAGTTCCAAGTCTGTTGTTGGGGGCATTGTTGAGTGCTGGTTTGTGAATGAGGGCGGCGCGGTGGTGTATTGGTTAGCACTGTCGCCTTGCACCTCCAGGGTTCGGGTTCGATTCCCCGGCCAGGCTCGATTCCCGTCTCTGTGTGCATGGAGTTTGCATGTTCTCCCCGTGCTTGGTGGGTTTCCTCCGGGTACTCCGGTTTCCTCCCACAGTCCAAAGACATGCAGATTAGGCTAATTGGCGTTCCCAAATTTACCATAGTGTGTGTGTGTGTGTGTGTGTGTGTGTGTGTGTGCGCGCGCTCTGCAATGGATTGGCACCCTGTCCAGGGTGTACCCTTGTGCCCTGAGTCTCCTGGGATAGGCTCCAGGTCCCCACGACCCTAAATACAGGATAAAGCGGTATAGAAGATGAATGAATGAATGGTTTGTGAATGGAGGGCTCGTATGAGAGAATGTGTAAGAAATGAACATATGCACCTGTGGGTGATTAATGACCAAGTCTTCTGTGTTCCATTGAGTGGCTGAGCGGTGATGAAAAAGGAGATGAGAGAGTACAGATGTGTGCTGAGTAGCACAAGACTAAAAATCACGCAGAAGAATTAAACAGCCTTTCATTGTCTTCAAGGTAAAAAAAAACTTTGCAGGAATATTTAGAACAGAAATTGAAAAAAAAAGTTTTTTTCAAAAAATCAGGAGTTTTAGAAAACCACGCATATCGTATTTTTTGTTTTAAGGAAATAGATGATAGTCGTCGATTTGACCAATTTATATAATTTACATGGGTTATGTCCTTGACTATAGTATTAAATGTACTTCACTGCATAGCAGACACTGTTATACACATAGACTTGTAGGAGTGCTTTTTAGTCTCTATCAAAAAGATTGCCTCATGCTAAGGTGGGACTGCAACTTCATTCGTCAAATCTCATCCTAAAATTCGCCCAAACCACTATGATCAACTCATAGTGATCATAGTCATCAACTCATTATGATGCTTATGAAACAAGTTGGAGACCAATTTAGCTTTACAACAGGATGCATTGTCATGCTGGGAATAGCCGTTAGAAGATAGGGTAGGTTGGTGCCATGAAGGCATGCACATGGTCAGGAATGGTATTCACATAAACTGTGACCTTCAAGTCATGATTGATGCTATTAATCCACACCATTAGACCACCTCTACCTACCTGAACTGCTGGATTTCTGTTTGTGCCCAATTCTGACTGTGCGATCTGTGTGCCTCAGCAGAACATGTGACAATTATTGGCGGCACGGTGGTGTAGTGGTTAGCACTGTCGCCTTGCACCTCCAGGGTCTGGGTTCGATTCCCCGGCCAGGTTCGATTCCCGTCTCTGTGTGCATGGAGTTTGCATGTTCTCCCCGTGCTTGGTGGGTTTCCTCCGGGTACTCCGGTTTCCTCCCACAGTCCAAAGACATGTAGGTTAGGTTAACTGATGTTCCCAAATGGCCCATAGTGTGTGAATGGGTGTGTGTGTGTGCTCCGCCGTTGCCGGTTCCCAAGTGCCGGATGAGAAAATAGAAGTGTTGGGCGTAGGGCTAGCAACCCGCCCCGTAAAAAAATCAACCGCTGTGGAAACAACGAGAAAAAACACTTGTTGCCCTTTGCACCGATCGGGGCTGGTGGCCTAAAAAAAAAAAAAAAGACAATTATTAGTTTATTGGAACTTAGATCTGACCAACTGAAGCAAGCTCAGATCATAACACTGTCTCTAGAGGCTTGTAAAGTATGCATGATGGGTGCATCAGTTCTTAACCTCAAGAAATGTGCAGCTACTCCCTGCATTAGTTAGAGATAAAAGAATTGTAGCTGCTTATACACACTATGGTATTTATTTAATAATTGAGTACGGTATGCGCCAAAATATACAGTACTGAAACTCAAAGGTTTGAAGTTTCACTAAAATCAGACAATTGCAACCCATGTTTTTATGTCCTGAAAGCCGATTGGCTTCTCACGGTCACATGGTTTACCATAGCATCTTCATATTTAATCCATCGACCATGTAGGTCCATAGCTTAGTGAAACCATCTGCAGCTTTGTGAAGTCATTAACGGTTGGTTTTGCAATAGCCTCCAAGTGTTAATTTAAAAACACTTATTATCATTACAACTTTTTACAGCCTTCATTCATACAGTAGATGCTACTTGTGAAATTAGGTACAATTTAGACAGAAATGGTAAGAGATGTTAAATTGCATTGATATGTTGGAAATAAAAGTAGCAAATATGAATATTACTGCAAAAGCCAGAGACTGCCAAAGATGTGTGCTTCTGGGTAAACAACCTAATTTATATAATAATAATAATAATAATAATAATAATAATACAGTTGCAAATCAGCAATTAAGGGATAAGCAACATATCTCTACTAACTGACTAAAACTTTGTGTGCACCCTCAGGTTCATTCATGTGGCCATTTGGCATACAATCTTTAATGTGAAAATGACAAAGAACTGGGAATATAAAGGACCACTTCATGTTTAGCATTTCTGTGTGCAATTTGCTTTGGTGCCATCAAGTGGAGCTATTGCAATTTGCAATTTAAAATTACACATACAGTAGAACTGGCCATTTGCAATACCACCTCACACAGCACACTGCATGAGCTCTGCCTACAACACATAAATCTAACAAACAAACCAAAAAAGGACTATGGGGTTAGCAAAGTTAACATAGCGGTCCTGTTAAATCAGCATGAAGTCTCTCTCCGAATTGATGCTGGGAGAGAGACTTCATGCTCATTTAATCATTTAATGAGAAACAGGATGATATACAAGTACCATGTCTAATCAAAACCAAAGGATAAATCCCATTGAGGAGAATGCAGAATGCATTCACAAACACCAGGTAGCCATTGAAATGGCTTGTAGCCTGCTACACGATGATGATAATAATAAGTTAAGATTAATTTATGCATTTTTAAAATTCTTTTTTGGGGTTTTTCCAATTTTTCTCCCCAATATTAGTCGTAGCCAATTCCTCCCCGTCACTAGGGGGCGCTCCCACATTAAGGCTACCACTACCACTCAGTCGGGAGGGCGAAGACTATCACGTGTTTCCTCCAAACCGCGTGACATCAGCCGACCGCATCTTTTCGAACTGCTTGCTCACGCACCATTAAGGGCGGAGTAACACACTCGGAGGAAAGCGCTAGCCGCTCCTTCCGCGTGCGCGAGCTCACAGACGCCCCTGATTGGCTGTAGAGCCGTTATTAATGTGGGAGCCCAAGTACCTCTCATCCCTCCCCCCCTGAGAGAGCTCGGCCAATCGGCTCACTCTAGACCTCCGGCTGTGAAAACAGCATCACCCGGGGTTCGAACCAGCGATCTCCGGATGATAGGGTGAGCACTTTACCACTGCGTACTTTCTTTCAATCCATCACTACAGTCACTGCCACTGGTGGTGTCATTCTTGTTGAATTATTCTTCTCTAGGAGGGTAAGTATGGGAGTCAATAGACCTTGTTTTACACTCCATATTTCAGACAAGAGATGTTGCTATAACTGGTATTTGTGAAAAAAAAATATTTCACTGTACTGTAAGGAACAAGTGACAAATAATTCAATATTAATCTTAAAAGGTTTTTTGAGAATGTTGAATCTTGGACATTGGCGATTTTTCCATCCCAGTCTGAGGGAATATTCTTATGAGGGAGGGGCATTGCAGTTATTTATAATGATAATCTGACCATCATACAAAACACAAATTTATTGCACTTGATGTTCTCTATACTAACATATCAAGCATAGCCACAAATAATATGTTTGCTCAGTCGATTCTGTTAATTATTATTATCAGACACTCAGTGCTGTAATCTGCATTTATTTGTGAATTCAAAGATATCTCAGATCACTATCTCATCTTATTTAAAGTGTGTCGTAATAATGTACAGTACTGTACGTATACTGCCGTGCTACTGCTTTAAACAAACATTAAGATAACTAGACTGAGTTTTTAAACAACATTGCATACATAACATTAATACTGTACAGAACTTTATCAGTGATATCTCAGAATTATCAACTATGATTGGATCACCATCTGACTAGTTTATGCTTTTGTCACCTCTACCTCTAATAGAAATCCATTTTAGTTATGCTATCATAATTAGTCCTGTTGGAGTCTTTGATTGCACTCGGCATTAAATATACATTCACCTTATACATGTGATTGCGACCATATGTAACTATAATCTTTTTGAGATCTTGTCACATGGAGGATTTCCTCTCAAGGATTTTTCCTATTGCCATATCATTAGATAGATAGATAGATAGATAGATAGATAGATAGATAGATAGATAGATATAGAAACATTATATAGAAACATTTCATACTTCATACTATCTATATACTGTATTTTTATTTGATTCTGTAAAGCAGCTATGTGACAATAACCATTGTTAAAAGCGCTATATAAATAAAACGGAATTGAATTGAGTTGTTTTTAATCACACATATACATATAGCAGAATGGATTACTTTGGTACTGATCATAAATTAGCCCCCTATATTTGGACAATAGAATATCAAGTCATACAGTAGTTATATTGGACATGCACTGCTAACATTAAAATCAAAGTTACCTAGTGGGAGAACTGCTAGGGGAAACTGGCAACTTAATCCAATTTTACTGGTGGATGACGACATTGATGTCTACATTAAATTTGATCAAATCTGTATGCTTTATTTTAACTATAGGAGATGCCTTTAATAACTAGAAGAATAATGTGAAAGGAAAATTAACATACTGTAACTTGGTTAATAGATGGCGGCGCGGTGGTGTAGTGGTTAGCACTGTCGCCTTGCACCTCCAGGGTCTGGGTTCGATTCCCCGGCCAGGCTCGATTCCCATCTCTGTGTGCATGGAGTTTGCATGTTCTCCCCGTGCTTGGTGGGTTTCCTCCGGGTACTCCGGTTTCCTCCCACAGTCCAAAGACATGCAGGTTAGGCTAATTCCTAATTAGGCGTTCCTAAATTGCCCGTAGTGTGTGATTGGGTGTGTGAGTGTGTGTATGTGTGTGTGCCCTGTGATGGATTGGCACCCTGTCCAGGGTGTACCCCGCCTAGTGCCCGAAGTCTCCTGGGATAGACTCCAGGTCCCCCTGCGACCCTGAACACAGGATTAAGCGGTATAGAAAATGAATGAATGAATGAATGGTTAATAGATAACGTTATGAATGATATTTGGATACGTTAAGAATTTATAATTCTATGGCTTTAGTGTTCCCACTCTGTCCTTAGACCAAAACAGTTTATTCTTTACAGTCTGGAAAATCACCAGATTTAGATGGACTCTCAAGTGAAGTTTATAAGAAATATTTCAGTCTGTTATCTTCAACCCCAGCAGTCAAATATGCAGGACCACTGGCAACAGGATTACTCAACCAAGCCGGTGAAACAGAGATCCATGGCTTATACAGACCAATATCTTTACTAAATGAAGTGGTTATAAAATAGTAGTCAAAGTCTTAGTCTGTCTGCTTGAGGACATCCTAAAAACTGTCATAATTTTATATCAAGGATTTATGAGCAGGATTTGTCAAACATTCCCACTCATTTATGAATATCTGCAATCTACATAATATTACATACTCTCCTCCTGATTGTCAATCAATGTGTCTCCTCCCTATGGATGCAGAGAAAGCAGTTGATATGGTGGAACTGCATTTCCTGTTCAGAGAAAAAATTATTTCATGGGCTAAACTCCACTATTTGTAAACCTCAGCTGTATATTAACTTATATGGTGGAACATAACCTGAGTGCCCCACTTCCATTCATACTGGCAATTGAACCGCTGTACATACTGTAGCTATATGGGGTAACCATTATATACTGGGCAGACCAAAAAGTGGCATAGAGCAAAAATTTATATTATATGCAAGTGATCTACTCTCTATGTGCTCTCTATACACAGATACCAGAATACTCTTTTGTCTTCTGACCTCTGGATTGCCCATTCCTTTTTTGCTTATACAGGGTGGGGTCGAAAGTAACTAGGTATAAAAATTGGTAATTAAAGTTCAAAATTCTTCAAATTGCAGCGTTGGCACCAGCCATGTCTTCTTGGTCATTAGCTTTGCATAACAAGTTTTAAAAAAATGTTTTATTTGTTTTTGGACATAGTGTGGCATTCCTTTCTTTAACTGTATGAAGAGATCTGTCAGTCAAACGGTCACCATCTTGCATGTACTGCCGATGCTTGTACTATCAATGTAGGAAATATGAAATCCTATTTACCATAGTTTATTTAGAGACTGTTTTCATTATGTCTCCAGTGATAATATAAGTTCTATAGCGATTAAATATTGCCAAGTTAATTTTCACCCATTTATAGATAATGTACGACCTTAAGAATACCATTCTGCTATAGTAGGAATTGTGTGGCCTGTTGTGGAGCTCATTTAGGGCCTTTTTTTTTTATTTTTTGAAGTGTTGGTCTAGGTATGGGTCTGTGACTCCTCTAAAACTTTGTTCAGTTCTGTCCATCCCGTTGCGTAAAAAACCTGGATCTTTTTTGTAATAGATGATTTTACAGCTGCTATAAAATTTATAATATGGAATTTATCTCTTTTAAAACTTTTGTATGACAAACTGAGTTGATGTGACAGTGACTATGCATAGAATTTAATTGCACACTCATAAGTGAGTTTTAAAAAATTTACAACGACATCTGTTGAATTTCGGAACGAACTAATATTTTAACGCGTTACTGTGAAGTGCGTGGAATGAAGGTTTGAGATTGTGTTTAAGTTTATTAAGTGCCAGAGGAACAATCTCCTCCTGAACGTCAGCAAGACAAAGGAGACGATAGTGGACTTCAGTACAAAGCAGGAGAGGAACTACCAGACCCCCATCATCAACAAGAGCCCAGTGGAGAGAGTGGACAGCTTCAGATACCTCAGTGTTCACATCACGCAGGACCTGTCATGGTCCTGTCACATCAACACTGTGGTGAAAATGGCCCGACAGCGTCTCTACCACCTCAGACGCTTGAGAGACTTCAGATTGCCCTTTAAGGTGCTCAGGAATTTCTACTCCTGCACCATAGAGAGCATCCTGACGGGTAACATTACGACCTGGTTTGGAAACAGCACCATGCAGGACAGACGAGCTCTACAGAGGGTGGTGCGATCAGCTGAGCGCATCATCCGCACCGAGCTCCCTGACCTGCACTCCATCTACAGCAAGCGGTGCTGGACCAAGGCCAGGAAGATCGTGACGGACCTCAGCCATCCCAACAATGGACTGTTCTCTCTGTTGAGCTCAGGAAAGCGATTCCGCTCCCTGAAGGCCAACACAGAGAGACTGAGGAGGAGCTTCTTCCCACAGGCAGTGGTGTCAAAAGTATTCACATTCATTACTTGAGTAGAAGTATAGATACTAGGGTTCAAAAATACTTCTTTAGAAGTTGAAGTATCAACCCAAGTTTTTTACTTAAGTAAAAGTTTAAAAGTACTGGTTTAAAAACTACTTAAAGTATAAAAGTACGGGGGGGGGGGATTTTTTAAAATGTATTTAAAATGTAAGGAGTAGAAAGTACAGATAATTGCTTAAAAATGTAAGGAGTAGAAGTAAAAAGTCGGCTGAAAAATAATTACTCCAGTAAAGTATAGATACCCAAAATTTCTACTTAAGTAAGGTAACGAAGTATTTGTACTTCGTTACTTGACACCTCTGCCCGCAGGCGATAAGGTCTCACAATCACAATCACACCTCCACACAGGACTAATAACAACACAGGACTAATTTAAACTCCCAACATTGACTGGACAATCATGGACACATTCACACACACTCGCACTACAGATTTATATATCTGGACCATTGCACAAGACACTTTAATAAGTCACTTTTTATGCATATTTGCACAACCACTGCCACTTTCAATATTTCTATATTTTGCAATATTTTTTATCATGCCCTTATTTGTACAGTTTATTTTAATAGTTAAATTTATTTTCTTTTGTATTTCTTTTTATTCATATTTATTCCTTACGTACAAGTTTTTATTTTATTTCTTAAGGTCACTGGTCGTATAAGCATTTCACTGCATTTCATACTGTGTATGACTGTGTATGTGACAAATAAAATTTGAATTTGAAGTAGATTTCGATTGCACACTCATAAGCACATATTAAAAAATGTACAACGTACATAGATAGATAGATAGATACAGTAGATAGATATATAGATAGATAGCCCCCCCCCAACCCTATATCTGATAAGTGGAATAGATGGATGGACTGATACTTACATACTGTACAGAAGTAGTATTTAGCCCCACCATACTAAATGCATAATTTCTTTGTGGTGAAAATCAAGTGAAAATATTTTAACATATAATAAAATCTGATATAATTTGTGCCATTGGGTGTGTGAGTGTGTGTATGTGTGTGTGCCCTGCGATGGTTTGGTGTACCCCGCCTAGTGCCCGAAGTCTCCTGGGATAGGCTCCAGGTCCCCCGCGACCCTGAACACAGGATTAAGCGGTATAGAAAATGAATGAATGAATAATTTGTGCCTTCATTTCATTCTGTATCTCACCTTAACTACGCTAACTCTCTTTACACAGGACTCAGTCTGTCATGTCTCTCACAAATTTAGTGGAAGCTTTCGTTGTTTGCTTTTAAGACATTACCTGGATTAAAAACATTTTATTTTACAATGTCACCTCAAGGTCTTTCAGATCAGCTAATCTCCCAACATCTCTGCGTGTTTAAGACTTATTTATATTATTATCAAACAGTAATGTGTCTCTGGTCTATGAATAGAAGTTTGGTATAGGGTAATACAATGATGTGCATTTTCATTTATAAGTTTGTATTTCAATACATTTCTGAATTGTTTGTCTTTGATTTTTCTTCAGCTTTTCTACATGACTTTGGTCTGTCCTGTGTAAAGTCCGCTTTATAACTAAACGCCGTTTATATCACGAGACGGAGGACTTCCGCGGAACTCGTGCTGTGTCACGTGACTGTTTCAGCTTCAACATGGCCGCCGACAACCTCCCACCTGAATTTGACATCATCATCCTCGGGACAGGTAGGAAAGCGTTTTGTCCAGACACACACGCACACACACACACATCACTGTAATGTTTAGACAAAGATCTATAACACGTGCTTTTAATATAAATACTGTGGTAATCCTGAAACAGACGACAGCGCGCTACGTTATCGGTGTGTCTACACTGGGTTGCTAGCTAATGCTAATGCTAACGCTATTTAGAAAACGAAATAATACATGTTACGTGATGTTGACAGAGGACAATATGCTCTTCGTGACATTGTGGGATACGACATCACAAAGGTAAAAAAATTAGGGTATTTTTATTGATTCAAACGCGACCATACGGATTTATTGGCTAGTAATGGATTTTATTATTGTGTTGTAAAGTGGGTTGTGTTTGCTAGTTAGTTTAGACATTTCTTCGCTGCACGTGATGAAGCTGGACGGTTTTAGGAAACCTGTAGGAGTTGACGGATTTTCTAAGCAATTCGGGGGGGGGGGGCGATCTCATTCTCTTGTACCCAGCGGTGTAAATACACACCTACTAGACCAGTGACTGTGTAGAGGAGAGACACGTCCTAACACTAATGCACCACTTTCCAGTTTAGCGCCCCCTGTGGACATTAGGTGAGGATTAAATCATGACTGGTGTGCAGCACAAAGTTACAATTTGTACAACTTACCGCGTGTGTTTCATACCTGCGAATGATTGGCACCCGTTCAGAGTCTACTAGGGCTGCAACTAACGATTATTTTGATAATAGATTAGTTGGCCGATTATTGTTTCGATTAATCGGATACAGCTAAGCACTTCTTTAATTTGATGTTTTGCTTATAATTATATATAAAACCATACCAACATTTTTGTTTTTAAAAATAATTGATGGCAAGTTTTTATATATATATATATATATATATATATATATATATATATATATATATATATATATAAAACACTGTCAACTTGCCATCTGCATACATACATACATTATATGTATATCGATTAAATCGGATAAAAGCTAGACGCTTTAATTCGATGTTTTGCTTAACTATATATAACCATAAATCAGGGTATTATTTATGTATAAAAGTAAACTTTAAAAAATGCAATAGCCACATATTTTAATTATCTTTAATTTTGACATTTAAACCTTATTTTAAGTAAATCAACGTTTTTGTTTTTAACAATACACACACACTGTAAACTTGCTTACAAAAAAACAAAAACATATATATATATATATATATATATATATATATATATATATATATATATATATATATAGTTAAGAATGAAAAATTTTCTTATTCTCTTAAATTAATTCAACTTAATAATAAGAAGAATAGACTTCTAGATTGATATTTTTAATTGAAGTGGCTACTACATCCTTTTCACGGTTTACACATTATTTCGATCCTCTCGTGTATTTTCTCCTTTTTTTTTCGTCTCAATAAAAAAAATTAAATAAATACTAGACATTCTCGTAATACGGCGACGTAGGGAGAGGAAAAAAATCGCGGCTACTGGGTTCCCTCTGTTTATTTTGCCCTTTTCCCGCATTTCCCTCTGTACAGTACAGCGTGTAGGATGATGGGATGTATCCGGTCCTCCGAAGTGTAAATTGAACATGAAGAAAACACACTAGAACTGTTTTCCTCGCGTTCGTTGGTATTTGAATGCAAAGAAAAAGCTGCATGCAACGTTTTTTTTTTAACCCTGTATAACCGCGCAGCCGGACAAACACAAAGCCCGTGTGAACTCTCTCACTGACTCCTGTGTAGAAAACCCTCGGCGCTTCATCCGCGCTCACCGGACACTACGAACACCAGAAAACCACTCGATTTTAACACCCAATAAGAGGCTTTTAATGTAAACTGCTCCCATACCCTGGAGGACTTTGGCCGAGCGCTTTATCCTGCAAACGCTTCTGTAACCTCCATTGCGCGAGCGACTGTGTATCTGTGTGTGTATTTGTGTATCTTGTGGTCGCGCGCCTCAATAACGTGAGCAGCCCAACTAATCGATAACGCCATTCGTTGACAACGAATTTCATTATCGATAATTATCGATTTTATCGATTAGTTGTTGCAGCCCTAGAGTCTACCCTGCCCAGGGCGGACTGGAACCAAACAGGGGCCCTGGACTTTCTGGCCCACAGCAGCCCACATCATAATACACTGGCTCATTAATGTAGTGATATATTTTAACACCAGTTACTAGTATAAAAATATAACACAATACGGAAATCAATGCTTTTTAAACATATTATTTGAAGTATCACTGAACATATATTGGGTCATATTAGTAAAACAAAGGACATCAAGACAAACTACATATAAATCTATAAAGACAATATTTTACAAAGAATGGCAATAAAACTGAACAGGTAAGCTGAAATAAAATCAATAGCAGCATTAACTCACACTATAGTAAATTATTTTAATTATTATGGTAGTCAATATTAATTTGAAATAAGGCTGAGAAACATTATTTTTAATTAATATTGTCTACCATAATAATTACTAGCAGGAGGTAATGCTGCTACTGACTTTATTCCAGCTGTTCAGGTTGATTGTGATTCTTTTCACTTGGCTCTGGTAGATCAGGGGAGACGTGTTGGTCATCATCAGCAGGCACTGGTTCATCATCACTGACCTGCTGCACTTACAGTTTACACTGATGACTGGTAGATCTTACACTGCATCACGATGATACCCCCTGACAAATGTTCATCATATCTCACAAACAAAAAGGCAAATTTGTCTTTTCCTCATAAAGTGTTTAGGTCAAATTCCACCCATACAAGTGTGACAAATATGCAAAGAAAAGATATCAGGAAGGGGCAAATACTTTTCCATGGCACTGCACATGTAGTCAGATTGTTCCACTAGGATGAAACTGTGCAGATGGAGTTAAAGCACTTTTAAAATCACACTAACGTTACACTGATCTGAATCACTTTGAATAATGAACTTATTGTTCTTTCCCTTGTTTCTTTTCTTTTTTTTATTTAATAATTTTTTTTTTTTTTTACAAATATGACCCAATATATGTTCAGTGATACTTTTTAATTTACATTTTTGTTTGTTATATTTCTATACTAGTATGTGGTTTTAAAAAATAATCTCCACTTTAATGAGCCAGTGTATTCTTCTTCCTCCTTTTAAAAGGCAGAATCTGTTCATTTGAAGCATTTCACTGCATTTACCTCTAAAGCTTTTTCTTATTTTCCTGTACTTTTCAGCTCCACCTTTTCTTCTTCCTCCTTTTCATTCATTGAAATTATTATTAATTTGCTCAAACAAATTCGCTGCATCGAGAAAGGATCAATATATCTCCCTCCGTAAATTAAAAGTAAAGGTGTCTAGTTAATATAGAGGGAGCAAAACATCCACATGCGTTGTAACAAACAGTTAGCTTCTCCGCTTTGTTTTTAATGTTGCTCATAACAGCGTAACAGCCTGTTAATTCATGTAATGATGAGATGGACAAACTGCTCGATGTCCATTCTTTATTTTGCTGCATTGTCAGGTTATAGTACAAACTTTCCCGCAATTTTAATCCAACTAAAAAAGAGTGAAAAGAATACAAAACTCAGACTCTATATCCCAGCTTACATCTCGCATTCGCTTCCAACTTCACACACACCAGACCTCATTACCCACAATGCATCTCCCGCACTGGACTACACTCCCGTAAACAGCTGTCGTAAATCAACCTCTCTCTCTCTCTCTCTCTCTCTCTCTCTCTCTCTCTCCTGCAACAACACGCTCTTTGTCGGCGGCGCCCGTGCGATCAACGCGCTCATCCATATGAGTAGGAAAGAGATGCAACATTATGATTTCCGTCATTTTTTATATATTTGTGTACTGACTGGGCCGGACTACACTGGCCAGCGGCCCACCGGGAAAACTCCCAGTACTCCAGATGTTTAATATTATTTAGGTCCCCCCTTTGCCACCAAAACAGTGATGCCCTGGGTGTTTGGGTGCCTTTCTGTTGGAACCAACATTAATCTTTTTTTGGAGTTTGAGCTACAATGGCTCTTCTATCAGACCAGACTGGACCACACAGATCAGCCTTTACTACCATGTTTATGCTCGCCCATTTTTCTGATTCCAATGAACAAAGGCTGCCTAATATTTCCCACACATATCCATGTGCCGTTGTAACAATGTATTATAACTGTAACTCCTGTTTACAAATTGTGATGGGTCAGAGCTACTGTGTATATGTTTGTGTGTGTATATATATGTTGCTGAAACAATATTCAAGGTGCTCAAGTGCATCAATAAATAATGATAAACAAAAGAATCAGCAGATTGAGACTGATCAGCAGTGCAGGCTTTTTTAAGGAAAAACAGTCTATGTTTTGAAGTTTAATTGACAGCATTGTGTTCATTCTTGCGACACTAGATGCAGTGAGAGTTTGCTTTTATTAACAAATTCTGCCTTCTGTGTCATGATTGATTTAAGAGAATTCGGTCCCATCTGTGATCGGTGGTTAGCTCCTTACAGGCGAGCCAGTCCTAGAGCATGAACGTGAGCCTTAAACACAGCAGTTAAACATCATAATCATACAGATTACTATCACATAATGGTGTAACAGCACTTTCAGCTGTTTTCTATCTGTCTGTCTAACATTATTCTGGGCTTAATTTCTTAAGTTACAATAATGACACTGAGAATGAGTGAAAATCCAGGAAGTAGAGTCACCAGTGTGAATTCCTCAGAGGTTTGTTAGCGAACATTTTGGTTTATTGTTTTTCTGTACTACTTTGTGTGCTTTAAATTGCCCCATTCTGATAAATAGTTAAAAAAATTAATTTTTTTATTGAACTGGTGAACAAACAGCATCATGCAGTCTGAGTACAGTCAGACAGGTCAGGGATAAAGTTGTGTCGAAGCAGGGTTGGTTATAAAAAAATCCCAAGCATTGAACATTTCAAGGGGCACAACTGCAGACCTACCAAGACATGGCTGTTCACAGCTCAACATGGCAGAGATCCACAGTTCACGGGGGAGATTCTGTCCACAGGACAACTATTAGTCAAGCACACCACAAATCTGGCCTTTATGGAAGAGTGGCCTTCCGTTACGGAAGTAGATAGCAATTGTTGAAGGAAAGTAGGGAACTAATCTGCAACTGCAACAACTAATCAATAAAGTCGATAATTATCGATAATTAAATTCGTTGTCAACGAATGCCATTATCGATTAGTTGGGCTGCTCACGTTACTGAGGAGCGCGACCACAAGATACACAAATACATACAGATACACAGTCGCTCGCGCAATGGCGGTTACAGAAGCGTCTGCAGGATAAAGCGCGCGCCCCAAGTCCTCCAGGGTATGGGAGTAATTTACATTAAACACCTCTTATCGGGCGTTTTCTGCCGGTCGTAGTGTCCGGTGAGTGCGGATGAAGCGCAGAGGGTTTTCTACACATAGGAGTCAGTGAGAGAGTTCACACGGGCTTTGGTGACGTGCGTTTGTCCGGCTGCGCGGTTATAAGGTGTCAAAAAAAATGTTGCATGCAGCTTTTTCTTGGCGTTCAAACTCCAACGAACACGAGGAAAACAGTTCTAGTGCATTTTCTTCACGTTCATTTTACACTTCGGAGGACCGGATATATCCCATCATCCTACAGGCTGTACAGAGGGAAATGCGGGAAAAGGGAAAAATAAACAGAGGGAACACAGTAGCCGCGATTTTTTCCTCTCCCCATGTCGCCGTATTACGAGAATGTCAAGTACAGCAAAATGGTCTATATATTTATTTTTTTTATTGAGACAAAAAAAAGGATAAAATACACACGAGAGCCCTTTTATTTTTATATATAACACTGTCAACTGTTGCATTGAGCTGAAAGTGATTGATAAATCTTTTGCAGTTTAGAGTTTTACTTTGCAGTTTACTTTTATTATTTAGAGTTGTGAAGACGGTGTCCAACTTTTAACTGAATCAAATAGTGTCTACTGTTAATGGAACAAAAGTCAAGAGTGTACAGTACTCTGGCCACAGGGTTTTCTGTATAGACTGTATAAACATGACTCCTTAAAACAGATGCATTGAGACCAGCCGTCAGGGGGACGCACCAAGACATCATAGTTTATCTCTGCTGTAAAATCTTACTTATAAATAATGATTTAAATATGAATGGGGAAGCTGGAATTTCTCCTTACAGTGGGGATTGGAATCACCAGTCACCTCCCGATACGATATTATCACGATACCCAAGTGATTTGATTGTACGAGTTTAAAGATTTTATAAAAATCCTGATTCAATATTACATTTTGTTACAATTTTAATCCCTTAAGAAAAAGTTTAATGATTGATTAAATGTACCCGAAGTGTACAATGATTACGCAGTAGTAACACGGTGTTCGAACCAATAGAAAGAAACAAAAATCATTTGTGATCGCAAGTGTCAAACCTGGCACACAGTAAACTGGAGTGCCTTTGACACCGTCCACACTACTTAAATACTTACAGTACATGAAACACTGGCTAAGTTTGTGGAATAGCTTGAAAGGAGGAGATCTGGGCAAGACAGGCAGAGACGAGTGTGTGCTGCAAGCGGAGAAAAGATGAGATGGCAGAGGAGGAAGCCAAGTACTCGACAGACTTAATGTGTCTGCCTGGTATATGCCATTCAAGTTGATGAGAGCATAGATGTGGAAAGCTGGGTGATTTTACTCGTCTGTGTGATACATCTGTACAGATAACCTGCAAGAGGATTTAATTTGTGTTTTAAACCTGTCAGTGAAAAACTCTTGTGAGGAAATATTTAAGGCCTTGGATGAATACATGTTCAATAAACTCAGCCGGTTGGTGTGTGTGTGTGTGTGTGTGTGTGTGTGTGTGTGTGTGTGTGTGTGTGTGTGTGTGTGTGTGTGTGTGTGTGTGTGTGTATGTGTATGTGTGTGTGTGTGTGTACAAGCGCGTGTGTAATGATGGTGCAGCAGCAAGCTCTGGTAGTTCATCTTGCTTTAGGAGGTAAATAAAGTGCAAAAGTTGAGGCGTCACTCATTACATCATTCATTGTGAAAAAAAACTGTTACCTGATCTTAGCCATGCAGGTGAGGGAAAGGTGATTAATTAGGTTAACGCACTGGCACTTAACATGTGCTTTTTTTGAGCATCTTTAAGACACATTTCCTGGGGGAAAAGGAAGAAGGGGGAAAAGTCATGTCTGACTTTTATTTTATTTTTTTTTAAACACCTCATCAGACTCAGTATTACATTCCTTATTGCGGCGTAGTAAGGTTCGATCTCTTGCTTGTTTTTTGGACTTTGAGTCGACTTTAATAGTTGTACCTTCACTAATGGGAAGTCTATCTAACCTACAGATTTGTCATTTGTGCATAATTAGCTTGATGTTTATTTACTTTAAGGCCCTGTTCACACGGGCGTTAAAATCGAGCGTTTTTCTGCCGTTCGTAGTGTCCGGTGAGCGCGGATGAAGCGCAGAGGGTTTTCTACACATAGGAGTCAATGACGGTGTTCACACGGGCTTTGGTGACGTGCGTTTGTCCGGCTGCGTGTTTATACGGCGTTAAAAAAACGATGCATGCAGCTTTTTCTTGCCGCTCAAATCCCGATGAACGCAAGGAAACCGCGTCTAGTTCGTTTTCTCCGCGTCCATTTTACGCTACGGAGGACCGGATATATCCCATCATCCTACAGGCTATACAGAGGGAAATGCGGAAAAAGGGAAAAATAAACAGAGGGAACACAGTAGCCGCGATTTTTTCCGAAAATAAAATGCTTAAAAAATATAACTTGCGCGGAAATGTTTACATTTCTTCATAAACCACAAAAACCTTCCTTTAATCCGACGTTGTGCAGTCGGAGGGTGAACCCAGTAGCGGCGGCGATTTTTTTTTCTTTCTCTCCCTATGTCGCCGTATTATTTTTCTAAATATTTTTATATATTATATAAAAATATAATAATTTAATTAGAATTTTTAAAACAATAATATTAATGTCTAATATAGCCTCAAATAAAATGACAAGGGCTTTCATATCCAGTTCCCGACACACTGCCCCCCACAGGTTAAACACACAAACTACAATTTGGGCTGCAGGCTGTCGTTAGACAGAGACAAACAAACGCCAGCGTAGAAGTCAATCGAGCGGCGCTACAACACGCAACATAAACGTACAGTACGTTCAGAGCTCGTTCGTTTATCCACAAATTTAACGCCCGTGTGAACAAGGCCTAAAGGCTGTTTAATTTTACATGTGCTCCACCTGGTCAATTGTTAGTGTTTTTATTTTTTTATGTTTATTTATTCATTTATTTTCTCCATATTGTTTGTAATTTGTTTATTCACTGCAGGGTTAGTATCGTCTTCTCATGTCAACACATCCTGAACCGTCCATGTAACAATGGGCTGTTTTTATGTGATCTGAAAACCCCTGGCAATCACGGGACGGAATCTGTCCCAGCATGATAGTGCTGCTGTGCACAGACAAAGATTTATGCAGAGAAAGTTGTAAGGTTGGTGTAGCAGTATTTGTGTGGCAGAGGAAATCTTATTTACTGTAATAATGATATTGCCACAATGCAACTGCTTGGGATTTGTGTAGATTAGGATAGAGCACAGTCAAACTCTATACTGTAGATCGATAGACTATTCATTTGTTCTTTAATACCAATTACAAATATTTCTCTCTATATGGCCTTTTGCACAGTACTTCATTCATACGTGCACTGGAGCTACCTTGATAACACACATTTTCCAGATAGAAGAGAGGAAGCACTGACTGGGTGAAATAAGCGGATGGATAGCAGGAACACAAGTAACAGGGAGGAGGAGTGAAGAAACGAGCTTCACATGCTTCTTTCTGTCCTTCTCTCCTTGTCTTTCAGCTCTGGCTATAAATAACGCTCCAAATGACTTTCAAGGTGCAGAGAGAGAATGCATTTTGGAATGTTCTCTGAAAATGAAGAATGATTTATGATTTCGTACTGAAATTCCCGCTGAAAGCATTTCAGGGCTTTGCTCAGTCATCAGAGTCCTGCCGGCCGTGATCTATTATTTATTGCCGAGCATCTTTGTGTGGCACCAGTATTTTATAGCAGGTAATGTTTGTCTTAAGCAAACATAATGGGAGGAAAAATCAATATCGGACAGGAAAAATCACATTAAAGATGGTGGCGAGAGGTTATTTACATTTTTTTAAATGTCTGTAATATCTGTTCAACATTCAGAAGCAGCTCAGTCCATTGTTTTTCTCCTGAGGAGCTTATTCACATGCTGCCTGTTTATATGGCAAACAAATTAACTTCATATTTTTCTCCAATTGATCTGATGTCAGATGTGTTAAAGGAGTGTTCCCATTAGGGTTGCAACGGTATACTGTGATCAGAAAATCAATGGTTATCATATCAAATTATATATCGTATCACGTGCTTATTAGAGATATTGGAGGCGGGGAAAAAAAATCAACAGTACAGAAAATCCCACCTGCGCACTTCCTACCTCCTGACCATGTCCTACACTCAGTGACTCTCACTCTCCACACACACTCATTCAGCAGACAGACGGAAATCTCATATCACAAATCAGAGTACGGGTCCCATTCATAACTTGAATCCCTAATTATAAAACATGGATGCTCGAAGTGTGCTGTGGAAATAGTTTTCCATATCCCCTTGTAGGACTGTGCAGTTAATTGCATTTCAACGATTATGAAAACAAGATAATCAAGATCAGACAATTATTGTGGCGCATTCCATTCCACAATAACGGTTTTGTTTTTTTTAGTTTATTATTTTATTTCCATTTGCTTTACAGTGATGTTCTCTCCCTATAAGCCCGAACTCACTCACGTGAGGTTCTCAGGTTCTGTTCATTTTCAAACAAAACCTAATCAGCATTCTGTCATATAATTGGGCAGTTTAATTACCACAGAAGAGCCACAAGAGCAAATTGCCCTGTTTTTTTTTTTTTTTTTTTGAAGCTTACCAGTGTGACAGGATTTTCTAGCATTTTGTTTAATGGAATCTTTCAGTACGGCATTTTAAAAGAGATTCGTCAACATAAAGGTAAATTCAATTCAGCTGTTTAGAAGGTTAAAGAAGAACAAGAAGAAATACTGGTCTGCACACCTTAGTGTTTTTGTATAATAATTTATTTCAATGTGTACCATAGTTTTTTTTTTTGGTACTTAGTCATTTGAAATACCCCCTTTTTTTTTTTTAAGACTTTAAAATAAGAATGTATGGCTCTGTAATGCACTAAATTCATCTCAGGCAACTTTAATACCCCTAGCTCACCTACGCGGTTTCGCGCGGTGGCCAGAAGTCCGGTTCATCATGATTCACCGCGAGTTTTGATGTTGCAATTACGTTTTTTTTTTTTTATCTTTCCACACGAAAAATGAAACATGTTTAAGCCGCCTTAAAAACATGTTTAAACGTAAAAAAATTTTTTGCCGCTCCTCGTGGAACCTTACAGAACTTCGCGGAGCGTCGGTGGGCAGTCGCGGCGGCTCATGGCGCCTAACGCCGCATCTCACCGCTAGTCAAACCGCATGAGACAGGGGTATATAGCTATTCCTTGTATTGTGAATAATGACAACGTTTATTTTTGATGAAATGCTGTATGCGTTTAAAAAATAAAAGTAGATTTTTCTAAAAAGAAAACGAATTAATCTTTGTTTCTCTTATATATTTTGCTGTTTAATTAAGCAAAAGTTAATTTATCCGATTACTTGATTAATCGATACATTTTTGGTAGAATATTCGATTACTAAAATATTCGATATCTACAGCCCTGTGTACACACCCATTTATGTATAATTTTATTAAATAAATTATATAATATTTGTATACATTAAAAAAAAAAACTTGTATCTGTATGTTCTGTTAGATCAGACTACAAATTTCACACTTTCATACTGATAGTCGAACATGCTGAAAGTCAGTAGTTGATTAATTATTAATAATTGATGAGAAACTGAGAATAAAATGTATCTGATTTAGTCTTTATTTAAACAGTAAGACTAAATCTAAAACACTAAGGCTCTCTCTCTCTCACAAACACGTCTTACTTAACATTTGGCTTATAAATGAATAATTCATTTGGTCAAAGTAGCGTTTTTATTATAGTGAAATTAAAATATGTGGTACACTTTCATTTAAAAACAATTCTATTTTTTGGTAAGATTTGCCTAAAATCATAGATAATGGTAGAATTATTTATTTAATAAGAAGGTTAAATATTATTTTCATTGTGATGTATAAAGGGTCTTTTAAATTACTGCTAATAATTTTCCTTACGCATTGAACAGTATTCGTGTCTCTAATGGTCACATGCAGTTGTGAATGCTTTGGCCTGTTGGCAACATAAAGCAAAGGTCAAATTAAACATTTCATTTTGTGATTTATCAGAAAGAACAGTGAACTTGAGACTCAGTGACAATGCATGCTATCTTTATTTAATTTCAGGCCTTACTGAATCCGTCATTGCTGCTGCATGCTCACGGGTAGGACAGAGAGTTCTACACTTAGACCGGTAAGTCAGTGTCTTTAAAACTATGTGCAGTCTGAAGTTTACTCACACTCACCATCAACATGCTGGGCTTCAGCTGATTTCTTTAACCTGCCCTTTTTCCGGGGAGAAAATCAGGGTCAAATAATATCTATACACCCATCATACATCTTTAATAGAGAATAGCGCCAAGAATTTGGAACACAGCTAGTATGTCACCTTGCATCTCCAGGTTCCAGGTTCGATTCCCACATTCGATCTGTGTGCATGGAGTTTGCATGTTCTCCCTGTGCTTGGCTGGTTTCCTCCGGCTTCTCTGATTTCCTTCCTCAGGCCAGAGACATACAAATTAGGCTAATTTGCGGTCCCAAATTGTTTGTTGTAGTGCGTTTGTGTGCCCTTCAATGCATTGGTACCCCGTCCAGGGTGTCCACCTTGTACCCTAAGTCTTCTGGGATAGGCTGAGACTATGAGTGAGTGTGTTCGTGATTAACACAGCGTCAAAATTATACGTAGAGGGTCAAATAATATCCATGCCGTTTTGCTGCCTGTGGGAATTGGTGTCTGCATATATAGGACATTAGTTGATGCAAACTAGGACATGTTCAGTTGCCGTTGAACAGAGCGCCCCCTATGAGGTTCCCCATGCCAGTGTCCAGGCTGTGGTGCACTGTGTGTGCTGGTGCCTTTTCATCATGGCTTCATTGGCTTGCCATGGAACGTGGGTAAGACTTGGGTGCCCAAGATCCTGTCAACAATTTACCAGTGGATAGTTGATAATTAATTTCTTCATGTGCAAATGTTATGTGGTGTTATGATGGATCAGTGTATCCAGTGGTGTTAGTGAAAAGTCAAAGGTTGTTGAATTGGAATACAGTACCTGTTCTTGAAAGTCCTTACAGAGTTCTCTGTTTTCTTGAGAATACAAATAGGCAGGATCTTCAGAAGTTATTTTAGCCAACACAAATATAGAATTGGTGGAGGAAAAAAACCTGCCCTCTTTGTGGGCAAAAAAATAAATGTATACAAATTAGGGCTGCACGATATTAGGAAAATATGCGATATTGATGTTGAATATTGCGATAACGATATTTCTTGCGATATAACATTTCCCTAGAGAAATGCATTTTTTATTATTATTATTGCCTTTTTTTTTTATTATTGATTTATATGTAATGATGATACTAAAATAAACAGGTAATAGATATTCGTCTGATGTAATTAAATCTAATTCAGGCTAAAAAGAAACTATATGTCAAGGAAGTTGCAAATATTTAGACTTCAAAACATTATGAATGACTTAAACCCCTCAGCAGATATTCTGACTTCTGGTTTGCTGTTACTATAAACCTGCCAACACAATATGAATTACTTTCAAACATTACTGTTTATTTACATGTAACCGTGTAACACTCATCAATAGTGTCTTACAACAAGAGCATCTTTTAAACTAAATATTCTCTTTGGCTTGCCTGGTTTTTTAAATAAAAATAAATATTATTAAACAAAAATTAAATAAGAAAAATACTCTTTGTCACACACACACACACACGCACGCACGCACGCACGCAAGCACACACTTGCTCCGCAACCGGCACTAGGACCCGGAAGTAATGCGGTCGCGAACCCGGAAGTATAAGAGGAGTAAACAAACCACCGCATACAGCTTAGTCACTGAGTTCGCCATGTTGGTGCAGATTGTTTACTTTCTGATTCGAGTGTGTGTTTATAGGACGCGGGTTATATGTGTGTTTTTCCCTTGCTCCCCTTCTGTGAGAGTCCTTAGACTAATTCGTGTGGTTATCCTGCCTACTCGCTTGCTTCCGCGTTTGGGTTTACCGTCCACGCTACAAAGGGCTAACGGCTAATCGCTAAGTCTTCTGATCATCCCGGGTTAGTTCGCGAATTAAGTGTGTGTGTATATATATATGTGTGTATATGTATATATAAGCGTATATGTATAAACATAGTAAGGGCCCATCTGATTGGTCAAATTTGGACACACAAATGCTTGGCACATAAAGTATTTATCGCAACTCTTTGCGATATGGTTATCGGGTATGCCGTTATCACGATAACGATATTTTTTTTATATATCGTGCAGCCCTGATACAAACCCTATGTTTTGAACTGCATCTTTTCTATGTAACCCAAGGAGGATATACATGTTGGCACAGAGTTTGTCGCTGGATAGGACAGCTATGAATAGACTGGAGGCTGATGGTATTTGTGGCAACCACTATTCTTGTAAATCATTGGCATTTTCTGCCGTTAAATAGCCTGTGTATGAGAAGACTTATAGGATGGCCCACTATACCGAAAGTCAGACAGGTCCATTGTAGTCCTTGGAAAACCTGAGCTGATTTCAAAAGTGGCAACACATATAGCCTGACTCTGCTGGCTTTTGTGATATTGCAGAAGCTATAAAGAATAACACTAGCATGGAAAAACAGATTCTGCATAACCGATTATAGAATGTGCCAGCGACAAACAGAGAGTTGTATTAGTGATGTCACCTTTGGATATTAAAGCATGTCAAAAAAAACTTTATCTTTGAAATCTGGTATTGATTTTTATTTGTTCTGTGACCAGTGGCATCCAAGTCAATGTGTACTAACAAATATGGTTTTCTATTTCAGTGGTTCCCAATCCTTGACCTGGAGGACTCCCTGCCCTGCATATTTTAGCATTAGCGGTTTTAACTAATCAGCTAATTAACAGCCATTTCTGAATAGTAATGTATTAGGGCTGTGCAATTAATTGAATTTCGATTTCGGGTCTCAACGATCACAAAAATGGTGTAATCGAAAAAAAAAAAATGATTATTCACTTTTTTTTAAAAGTTATTTTGACTTGCGTTCTGACGCGCGCGCGCATCCGCACTTTCGCCCTTTCAGAAGCCCGAACTCTCTCACTCTATACTGTCAGCGAAGAAGTTGCGTATGTGGTATCTGATCGCATTTAAAAATCAGCGCGAGTGAAGATGGCAGAAAATGAGCAGCCACAGAAGTCTTTGGTCAACAAAAGAGGTAGAAGCAAAAAGAACAAATGGTTTGGGAACAGTTTGGATTCGAAGAAGCGGACGTGGATCAAAAACATATTAGGTGCAAGATTTGCTACGCGGTTGAGTCGGCACCGGTTGGTAACACTTTGGTAATCTTTTTAACCATTTAAAATTTAAACACAGACCAACATATGACCAACTAATAAAGAAACAGAAAGAACGACGAACAACCACCACAACATGCTCCACAACACAGTCATCCATTAAAGACACGCTGTTCAGTGCAACTCCGAATCCATCCAGCTCAGAAAGACACAAAAAATAACAGATGCCTTTGCATACTTTTTAGCCAAAGACATGTGGCCTATTAGCACGGTTGAGAACGAAGGATTCAGGAAAATGATAAATACTCTGGACAAGTGTTATACTTTGCCATCTTGACATCATTTCACGAGAGTTGCTCTGCCTGTTTTATTAGAAAAATACCGTTCAGAAGTGTCTAATGAAGTATTAAAAGCAGAGAACTTCGCCACCACAACAGACCTTAGGTCTAGCCGCACAATGGAGCCGTATATAAGCTTAACAATACACTTCATCCATGCCGATTTCATCGAATACGAAATGTCTCCAAACTGCGTTCATTAAATGTTGTTTTGAATTTTTCAGTTTGTTAAGGCACATACATACGTGAGCAAATTTATTTTGGACTAATTTATTATTTTATTTAATATTTATATTTTATTTATTACTTGTAATCGTGTAAAATAATTGTGATTTCAATCATGACCAAAATAATCGTGATTTTATGGATTTTTTCCATAATCGAGCAGCCCTAGTGTACGTTGTGCAGCAGGGAAATGTGCAGGACAGGGCGTCCCTCCAGGAGTAGAGTTAGGAACCACTGGTCTATTATCAACTATGTTCCTTATAATAAGAAACTGAACATGTTATTCGTAATATATTGTAGGTGTTACTTAAGAGCAGATTTTGGCTTGTAGTATTATTATAATGTAGGAGTACTTTTTATTAGAAACATTTGTTTAGTTTTATCTCCTGGGCTGAGATGTAAGAGTAAAGTATAAAATCATGTCAGGAGAAACTTTAAAATATTACATGAAGGCGATGTAATGTAGACACAAGTGGGGTATAATTACAATGTACATACATTTTACCAGGCAAATATTGTCATGATATTTCTCGCTCTGCTGAAATACTTCAATCATTACTGAATTTTATTGGTTTCTATGCATGAACATTTTTAAATACATATCAAATCTGAACAAAAATGTATTTGATGTATTACAGGAGAAACTACTATGGTGGAAACTGGGCCAGCTTTAGTTTCAATGGCCTGCTGTCATGGATTGATGAATACAAGGTTTTTATTCCTTACATCTGGAGAGACATTGTGCTCAAGTAGTTTTGCTGTTTCAGGTTATGTTTTGATATGCAGCTGATGATGTTTCGTTTTGTTGATTTTTAGTCACAGCAAGAAACTCCAAGCACCGAGTCAGAACAGGGGTGGAACGATCAAATCACGGAAGAAGAGGAGGAGGTGGTGTTTCTCAACCCTGTAGACTCCTCCATCTCCAATCTGGAAGTATTCTCTTATGCCAGGTATTGTTTTTTCACTCACCCTCTCATTTTGTTTGTCCTGTCTTGACTTTTTCTTTTTTTCAGCCTTTGGTATATGACCAACACAGTGTTTTTTGAAACATCAGTATATTGTTATTTCCAATATCTCCTGAATGTGACTGGGCATATACTCATATTAGTTGAAATTAACAACAAGAACCTGATTGTTTCTGTTTTTTTTTTTTTTTTTTACTACAGTACTCTGCCCTGGGGCATAAGTGAGAATAGTGTTGTAATGCCCCTCTGTGGTCTACCCTCACAAGCAGTATTCGATTACGCCAGGCAGGATTCCCTCCTCATCAGCACATCATCATCATCTAGTCAGTCTAGATAAACATGCCTTTACTCATATGGAGGGTGTGTTGGTTTGATGCCTCATGGTTGTGTTAACAGCACCATAGTCATAGAGTTTTATGTGGGTGAAGCACATGCTGAGCTTTAGACTGTTATAACCCAATCAGAGTGGAAAACGCCTTTTTTTCTGGATATTGGAGTCAAGAGAATCTGCCACTACCCCTATATAAAAGGAAGGGGTGACCCCAAAAGTACGTCAATACGCACAGAGCCCCATATTAAAATACCTAACAGAAATAAACATTTTGAGAAAATTTCCTTCACATCCTACACGGGAACCCCAGTGAGGCTTTTGCGACCAGTCGTACTGCAAATAAAAAGGGTTTGAGTGACTTTTTAATCTTGAATAAACTTAAAGGTTTGATTAAACTATTCGACCAGCCCGTTTATTTACAGAATGGAAACACTGGTAAAATCAGTGTAATCCCTAAATGTAAAATAAATACCTGGTCTGTCGGGATCTCTTTTAGGAACTTGACTTTGGAAAATAACTGGCAAGAGTGCCTTCACAATGCTAAATAATGCACTGATTCTGTGTATTTTGTTGCAGACTCTGCTGAAATTAACATCAGAGCAGTGTGTACTATATTCTGGTGTCCTAACAATGTCTATACTAAATATTGTAAAGGGGATCTTCATTAATGGAAGAGGGTTGGGCTAGCTGAACACAAGCCTTGTTAATTCTTTAGGGTTTACTTAAAACTAGCACTGTTCTTTAAACTCAATCCATCTATCCATTTAGGAACAATGGAGGCCGATGGTGTTACCGTTGTGTTTATTCCCATTGACCGTGGTGGGACCTCCAGGTGCGAACCTCTACATTCTCTCCAGGCTCTGCCTGTGACTCTTTGCCTCGCTTCCTCCTTCCATCTCCTCACCTGAACTATCACCCTCCACCTGCTGTTTATCTGAGAACAACGCACAATTTAACATCACATTAATCTATTATTTAGTTATCTACACTTAACAACTTTTGCACCTAGTCCATGATAAAGTAATGATAGAAAATGTTATAGAACCAAAACATTGCGACTGTTTTTATTATTGTTCTTATCCTTGAATACCAACAGCTGGTACATGTGTTAATGTTACCGGTGCTGCTCTTTGTAATCCAGCTGCTGAGGGATCCACTGCCTTTAGCAGCCTCACACAGCTCCTTCTGTAGCGGTTTCTTCCTCCTGTCTTTACGAGGCATGTCTGGACTATTTGTTATATTATTAGTAATAATTAAAAAAAAAATCTATACACATAAGACACAAAAACATGCACATGCAGTGCTTATTAAATGTTAAAACTGTAGAGATACAATAATTTTACTGCTGTAAAATCAGCATTTTATCTAATTTGAAATATAAACCTAATATCATCTATTACTTAATATATTTTCTTTAAAAACAGTTTTTTTTAATGTCATAAATACAGTATAATAATCCATAATTATGTGGATCTCCATATTAGATAGTTTTTTGCTTGAGTAATAAAATTGACCTGCACTTTTGTCCACTGTTTTGTGTCTTACGGCAATTAGGAGAAGCATGGCTCTTTTAAAATCCATGTGGCCTCTCCTGATTCAGGATAATGAAGATGCTTCTTTTTCAGAGGAGAGAATGTGGGCTTGATTAAGTTTTAAATGTTTTTCACCTCATGTAATATAAGCAGTACTTTATGATGAATGGGCTTCTTTATTACGCAGAGTCAGGCCTTTATGCTTACTTATGTAAGTGGTAGCACTTGTGCTAACAAGCTACAAAGTTCAGTACTGCAAATGAAAGTTTTATAGCACACAGAGGAGATTTAAAAACATGTTTTATTATTCATAAATAAATTGATTATATATATTTTTTGCTTTATACAGTCTTGTATGAGAGTTTAAAAAAGAATAGAAAAACTGATTTCCATGTCAGCATTTGTGTCTGTTTACTTTTACTGCTTTCAGAATCCGTGTGCACCTTCTGCATCTGTGTATTTGAATCATGGTGGACCTCTGGTCCTGGTCTATTATTTAATAAAAGGTTCTCCTTTCTTCAGCTTTTTTTCCCTTCTTTTTTTGTGGTATAGCATGCCATGTCGTGGCACGTTGGTGTACTCGTGGTGTAGCACTGTCGCCTTGCACCTCCAGGGTCCGGGTTCAATTCCCGGCCAGGGTCGATTCCCGTCTCTGTGTTCAGGGAGTGCTTGGTGGACTTCTTCCAGGTACTCCGGTTTCTTCCCAAAGTCCACAGACCTGCAGATTAGGCTAATTGGAGTTCTTAAATTGCCTGTAGTGTGTGAAATGAGTGTGTATATGTGTGTGCTCTGCGATGGACTGGCACCCTGTCCCCCGCCTTGTGCCCTAAACCGCCTTGGATAGGCTCCAGGACACCCGCGACCCTGAATACAGTATAAAGCTGCATAGACAATGAGTGAGATGAGTGAGTGAGCATGCTATGTTCATTATTATTTTTATCTCTTAGAAGAGGATGCAGAGGATAGGGTTAGATGGAGGCAGATGATTCTGCGACCCCTGAAGTTTCTCACACCAACTAACTTCATGTCCTCTCTCACTGCATCCATAAATCTCCTCTTTGGTCTTCCTCTAGACCTCCTGCCTGGCAGTTCCAACCTCAGCATCCTTCTACCGATATATTCAACCATCTCTCCTCTGAACATGTCCAAACCGCCTCAATCTGGCCTCTCTGACTTTATCTCCAAAACATCTCACATGGGTTGTCCCTCTGATGAACTCATTCTTGATCCTATCCATCCTTGTCACTCCCAAAGAGAACCTCAACATCTTCAACTCTGCCTCCTGTCTTTTCTTCAGTGCTCTCTAAGCCGTAGAGCATCGCTGGTCTCACCACTGTCCTGTACACCTTTCCTTTCATTCTCACTGATACTCTTTCATCACACAACACACCTGACACTTTTCTCCACCCATTCCAACCTGCCTGTACTCGTCTCTTCACCCCCTTTGAACACTCTCCGTTGCTCTCGACCGTTGACCCCAAGTACTTAAAATCCTGCACCTTCTTTACCTCTGCTCCCTGTAGCCTCACTGTTCCTCTTGGGTCTCTTTCATTCACACACATGTATTCCGTCTTGCTGCGGCTAACCTTCATTCCTCTGCTTTCCAGAGCGTAGCTCCACCTCTCCAAATTTTCCTCCACCTGTTCCCTGCTCTCGCTACAAAGCACAATGTCATCTGCAAACATCATAGTCCATGGAGACTCCTGTCTAACTTCATCTGTCATCCTGTCCATCACCAGAGCAAACAAAAAGGGGCTTAGAGCAGATCCTTGATGCAGACCCACCTCCACCTTGAACTCTTCTGTCACACCTACAGCACATCTTACCACTGTCTTACAGCCCTCATACATGTCCTGCACCACTCTAACATACTTCTCTGCCACTCCAGACTTCCTCATACAACACCACAGCTTCTCTCTCGGCACCCTGTCGTACGCTTTCTCTAAATCTACACAATGCAACTCTTTTTTTTTTTTTTTTTTTTTTTTTTTTTTTTAAATCTCTTAAACACTATTCCTAATTATTCTACTTATTTAAAAAAAATTTTGAGAGTCATCATGCAGTTTGTCTTTTGAACAGGTTAAGCATATAAACATTATCCTGTTTAAGAGTGTAATTGCTAGTTATGCCTGATATCTTGCTTGACAGCATTTCACCTGCTGACTGGTCAACCTACAGAGCATAAAATTGTTAGTTTGGTTATTCAAAGTACAAGGGAAATCTTGGGAGGGTCAAATCCTTAGTTTTTTTTATATTCAGTTGAAAAATAGGCCGGACTACCAGCTTGATAGTCGCCATCCTGAGGTTCACTTGTCATGCTTGCTGTTTTTTTTTTTTTTTTGGCTTGTTTTTGGCAGTGTACATTGTTTTTCTACTGTAACATGTACCCTACAATAATTTTATATACAATACAAATACAACATTTTCTGACTGACTGGACTCTGCAGAGTTGCTTTGCTAAAGCAGTGGTGCTAAACAAGTTTACAGATCTTTTATGTAATTAAGCAGTGTGTAAAAATATTTCCAGTAGATTTTGAAACGGTCACAGATCAGATTATGGCAGGATGAATTAATCAACACTGTGTAGATAATTATTTGAAACACTGATGTATTGTTTGACATGCAAATGCATAAAAAATGAGAACTTTGTTGCATTTGAAACATTAAGATATGCTGTGTTACTAGCCACATTACTAGCGTGACATCGGCATGTTGTGACGCTGGGGATGGAGCACACATCAGATGTGTTGTTGTGCTGGATATTGTTCTCAATATGTCTTCGATGAGCCTTGGCCTTGAAATGTTTTCTTTGGAGCACAGCATAGTCTAATAGCAATACAGACAGAATAGTCATGATCAAATAAGTATTTTCTGGTGAGATAAGGTGATGCCGAACTTGTGAACTCGCTGTGAACAATTACCAGTTGTGCTTGACATCTGAAAGATGCTTCTGATCATGAAAACTTATTTTAGCCTGACTAGATAACTGGCATTATAATGAAGGCAGTAGGGGGTTTCCTGCCTTTGTAAAGTACACATCACATCTGCCAGTCAGACCTCCCTAGCATCGGAGCAAATTGCTTCTGCAACAATTTCTTGTAAGAGAATTTTTTCCATTAATTATTAATGTTGTAAATGCTTATGCACTGAATAATCTCTATGAAATGGCCACTAGCTAGCTAAAATGTAGTAATAAATATTAGAAGTAGATCATTGACAGTTACGGATGATCGATTCAGGGACGGCCCCAACAAGCTCCTTAACCCTGTCTGCTCCAAGGGTCTTGTGTTATGGCTGCCCCAGGATTCTGATCCCCACTTCTTAACACCGCTGGCATATGAGAAGAATTAAGAATTTTACTGTCATGGCATCTCAGTATCGTCCTCACTAACTTTGTGGTCGTCTTCCATTGAAATCCTGTCTCTCTTTAAAAACCTTTCCATTTTTTTGTTGTCCGTTATGTAGCAGGTATGCTAAGTTGTGTCTTTATAATGTAGAGATTTATACACGACTTGCTTCAGAACAAAATCCTCTAAGATCATGATTACCTTTCTTATACCCCTAACTGGCCAAACTTGGTGACTTTAAGTCATAAATATGTTATCTATGTCGCTGTCTAATGCAAATTACACTGCTGAGAATTAAGATGCCTATAAATAAATGTATTTCTGTCCTGTTAACACTTTACTAATAACTTAGAATTTGATTGTTTCCTGTAGCGAAGAGTCTGAGGACGAGGAGCAGCTGAAGGCTCCTGTGGAAAACATCTTGCCCAAAGCAGCTGAGGAGATGGATAACTGCCAGACAGAACCCCAAGTGCATGATGCTGATACGAAGAATCTCGAGGTGAATGAGCAAATAACTAAGAGCCAGGAACCCAGCCACTCAGAGGAAGGCAAAAAAGATGAGCAGCCAATAGGAAGCCGAGAGCAAGCAGTAGAAGTGAAAAAGAAAATAACATATGCAAAGCTACTGAAGGAGGGACGCAGATTTAACATCGATCTTGTGTCTAAGGTGAGTGTCTGAATAGTTTCTCACACTGTGTGTGTGTGTAGGGTGAAATACTACTCTACATATATACATGAAGTTTCAAATGTCAGATTGTGCACCTTACATTGGCTTTAAATATTATTCTAGTTTATGTGGTTCAATTAAAATGTTTTCTAGTATATTACAAAATAAATAATTAATAATTTGAGAAGAATCACTCTGTAAAGCCTTCATCAGCACATCCCAAAGCAATCCCAGATCATAACGCAGCCTCCAGAGGCTTATAAAGTGGTCACTATGCCTAGATGCCACACTTAATGCTCTTTTCTTCTTATACACCCGTCTCTTTTGGAATAGGGTCCATCTAGACCAGGGGTGGCGAACCCGCGGCTCGCGAGTCGCTCTTTCACTGCTCGTCTGCGGCTCTTCAGTCTATCCACGTTCTGTGTTTACACTTGCAAATTATTATTAAAATGTCAAAACATAATTTTCCAATAAAGGTGTGTGTATTTAAATGATTTTTTTTACACAACCTCTCGTGCGATTTAACATACATAGACTAACACGATTGACGTGAAGTTCGTTAGTAGCCTGTCAATCATCATGGCAGAGTCAGGGAAGCGTACAGCTAAGCGCAAATACGAAGATGAGCACAGAACATTTTTGTCTGAATGGAAGGAAGGAACCGTGGAGTTCTGGAAGATTGTGCGATTGAGAGAGAGATCTCCCGATGTCAAACAGGCTCCACTTAAACTACTGTCCATGTTTGGGTCAACTTACGTCTGTGAATCCCTTTTTTCGACACTGAAACAAGTGAAATCAAAGCATCGCTCTGCTCTTACTGTCACACGTGAAAGATTTACTACGAGTAGCCACAACTGAATACAAGCCAGACTTCAAAAAGATTGTGGAAACCAAGTGTCCCACTGAGTCAAATAAAAGGAGGTAGGCTGATTAAAATCCATGAGAACTGCGGAGTTCGGCACCGCGAGTCGCCGCGATTGCCCACCGACGTTCCGCTGTCGCTCCGTGAAGTTCTGTAAGGACTTCTGCGAGGACCGGCAAAGAAATTAAACATGCGCGGAAAGATGGAAACGTACTCACAGCACCAAAAACTCGTGGTGAATCATAATTAACCGTACTTACGGCCACCGCGCGAAACCGCATAGGTGAGATAGGGGTATTATGTAATTAAGTGTATAAGTTGTGATTCTGTTGTTTGCACATCTGTTGTGGCTCTTTGCACACGCTCGATTACACACGCACGCACACAGACACGCACGCATTTGAATATTGTGTGTATTGTAGCGATTATCTAATACTTGCTATCTAATACTATCTTACAGTTGTTGTATTCCCGAGGCTTACTGGTGGACCTTCTCATCAAGTCCAATGTCAGTCGTTATGCTGAGTTCAAGAACATCAGTTGCATCCTGACGTGTCATAATGGCAAAGTAGAGCAGGTAAGCTGAAAACTACATGCACAACCAATGCTTAAGGTGGATTTTTTTCTTTGTTAATGACCAGATACTATCAATTTAAAGGTGGTTTGTGTGTGGGTGGAATGTTTTGTAAAATGAGTTTTGGCTGCTGCCCAATGCAGAAAGTTGCTTGTTGACATTTGGTACATATGTTTGTTCTGGTGAAGGACAATTAGCATATTATTATCTGCCTAATACTGTATAATTCCCCTTGTTCTGCCAAAACACCCCTGACTTGTCAAGGCTAAACTACACAAGGTCTCTGAAGGTGTGCTGTGGTATCTAGAATTCGCCACCAGTATTCGGCAGCAGATCCAGATCTATGGAGTCCTGTAAGATTCCATAAATGGTGGATTAAATTGAGGCTGAGTCACCACTCTTCCTTAAACCATAAATGGACAATGTTTACATTATGGCCGGGTGCATCATGCTGCTGAAAGAGGTCACTTCCATCAGGGAATATAGTGTTGCCATGAAGTGATGTACCTGCTCACCAACAATGTTTAGGTAGGAGATGCGTGTCAAAGTAACATCCACATGAATGACAGGACCCAAGGTTTCCCAGCAGGACATTGCCCATAACATCACAATGCCTGACTTACCTTCTTCTAGGCACATCAGCACTGGACAGAGGTAAGCGTGGACACAGATACAGTGATGCACTACCTGTTCTCACACACCTCTATTTTTAGCCATAAGTATTTTTACAGAGATTTGTTCTACAGTAGTTCTTCTGAGGGATTTGATCAGATCGGCTGGCCTTTGATCATTGTATGCAACAATGAGCCTCGGGTGTCCATTATCTTGTCAGCAGTTAAGACCCTGTCATCAGCTGTCCTTACATGGACCACTTTTCTTAGGTACTAATCACTCCATGAATACTGCACAAGACCTGCCATTTTGGAAATCTACATTTTGGCCCTTCTTCAGGATCCTTACATCGTTCCCATTTTATCCTTCATTCTACACTTTCATTACTTGCTGCCTTGACAGGTGCCACTGTATGGAGAAAATCAATATTATTCTCTTTACATGCCAAAGGATTAAATGCTATGGTTAATCAGTGTAGATTAAATCAAAAGCTAAATCAAATGTTTTAAACATTTGAACTTTATTGACATCTTTTTTTCTTTCGAATACTTAGCTAAATGTAATTTTTTAATAGTAAATATAAAAAAAAAATAGTCTTAAACAAAATGAAGAAGAATAAGATTAGACCGCTTAGGAATAAAACAAATTTGTTCAGTATGAATGGACATTAGTGTTCCAGCAATATCACCAGATATTTAACGTATGCACGAGGGGTGTTCAAGTCAAACTGAGACCTTTTGATTGTGCAAAATTACAAAACACAGGTATGAGAGTAAATAAAAAAAAATATATATATAATATCCTGTCTATATGCACTTGTGTGCAATGCCTTATCCCTTGTACAGTCCTGTTCTTGCTCGAACACATTTCAACATGTTTGGGCCATTGAAGGAGTTCCAGGGAGTCGAACATTTCAGTTGTGATACAGGCAGTATCCAATCATGGCTTCGGTGAACTGAGAAAACCTTCCACCTTGATGGTATCCAAGCACTAGTGAAACGCTGGAATAGGTGTAATAATGTAGCAGGGAATTATATAGAGAAATAAAGTTAACTTTTACTCTCAGCAATCAGAAGTCTCAGTTTGACTTAAAACCCCTCATATAAATAACTATTTCTGCTTGATTTCAACTTTTATTTCTGTTGTTGGTAGGGATTTTTTGTAAAGAAATGTAAAATGATTAATGCAAGATGTTTATCTATTTACAGTATGTGACTTTGCTGAGTTTCTCACTCTCCTTGCCTTATTTCTCTTTTCACTTCACTTTCTCTCCACTCTCACTCACCCTTTTTTTTTTTTACTCATCATCTTTCTCTCTGCTTTGTATGTTTTATGGATTCTCATCGCCTCTGTCTTCTCCCCAAACAACTCCACCCTCTCCACCCTTGGTCCAAATCTCCTTAAGGTCCCGTGTTCGCGTGCAGACGTATTTGGCAGTAAGCAGCTGACAGTGGTTGAGAAACGTATGCTGATGAAATTCCTTACTTTTTGCCTGGACTTTGAGCAACACCAAGAGGAATTCCAAGGTATGACTGTCTTTTCTGTTAATCTGTCTCTGTCTGTCTGTCTGTGCAGTTGAGAATGAAACTGTGAAAAAGTTAAAAGATCTGAAGTTTATTATTATTATTTAGTGAGTCTGTCAGCACTTTTTTTTTTTACAATATCTTTTATCATTATTGTTTTTCTGTCATACGATTGATCAATAAAAAAATTTCTCCCACCCATTAATTTGACCAATTAAAATATTTTAAATAAAAGCTGAAATAAATCTATTAACTGTTATTTTTAAATTAAATGTAAAGGAAATTAAGTATATTCCCTAATAGAGAACCACATGAGGTTATGTGAATTGGGATTAAATAACCTGGCGTACAGTATGTTAACTTTAGCTTCAATTGTAAATCTCACATACAGTAAGTGCACCTCATCAATGGGTCATCAGTGGGGACTGCTTATTAAAATGAATTAAAACACCCAGATTCAAGAATTTAACAGCATTAAATAAATGCTGTTCAACCTTGGATTGCGAGCATAATTCCTTAAGAAGCATGCTTATAACATCAAAGCGAATAATGGAAACTAAGGTGATTCGTTCCACAACAATGAAAATATTCATACAAAAATTATTAATACAAAATATTAAGTAAAAATAAAACAAATTAACCTGCACTTTACCTTTGGAAAGAATCGTGGCTGTAGTAAGACAAGAGAAGGAGGAGGGGGGGCTACTGTGTAGGACAACTTTCTCCCTCACACACACACACACACACACACACACACACACACACACACACACACACTCTAACGGAATCACTTCTCTCTGACAGTATGTCTCTGTCGGCAAACTGGAATCTTTAACAAGGAACCTTACTAGTAACACTTGCTTTTGCCTCCTTTTGAGGATTTTTTGGAAATGTGACATTGCATTGTCGTTAGAATAGTCTCCCGCACTGCTACAGCCTTTTTACCTTTTTTTTTTTTCTTCCTGGAGGCCATGGTTGCAGTACAGTTACTAAAGAACAGGCACAATTCTTAGACTTTAAATTAAAAAAATGCTTTATGCGCACACACACATGGTCACAATGTTGTAGTAAACAGTACAAATGCGTACAGATGTTGACTACACGAGTGACTCACGCACTGAGACTGAGCATGGGAATCAGTTACCCACAATTCCACAGAGAGAAGAGCACGTGGCTCACTTGTGCATGTGTACTGCTCGTATTTCAAGACGTCTCTTAAGTTAAAATTTTATTTAAAACATGTGCTCGTCTTGCAGAACACTTGCGCCGCAATCCACTCGCAATCCAAGGTTTCACTGTATGTAGTATTTTTATTTAATGCATATCTGTTTTAAATTAGTGCATTTAGACTTTAAGAGGAATTTATATTTGATACTCCTAAATTTAAAGCGGTAGATACTAAAAGTCGAGTCATAAAACTTCTAATCTGTTTATTCAGGTTTCTCAGAGGTGCCATTTTTGGAGTTTCTCAAACATAAGAACTTAACAGAGAATCTACAGCATTTCATTTTGTACTCCATTGCCATGGTGAGCCAAGACGCTCCAACCAACAGTGGCCTGAAGGCTACGCAGCACTTCTTGCGTTGTCTTGGTCGCTATGGAAATACACCCTTCCTGTTCCCCCTTTATGGCCTAGGTGAAATCCCACAGTGCTTTTGCAGGTGAGACACTCTTTGCACCTTTGAGATGAATCTGACTTTTAAGTTGAACATGGCCCAGAGATTTTTATGCTTTGATGGCTACTATTCACTATTTCTTTTCTTTTCCATTCTTTTCTTTTCATCCTATGCTCTTAAATTATTTTTAAATGCTTAAAAATTCCTCTATGATGAAATTAACTAATTCATAAATCAGACAGTATTTAATACTTAAACAGTATGCAATTTTGAATACACACACAGAGCACTAAGCAGAAGTAAATGTCCATGTCTTTGCAGTATATTGGGTGGCTGCTTTTAGCACTATGAGTCTTTGGAGAGCGGTACTGTGAAATTGGTAGTTTAGATGGAGGGTAACTTCAAGGTGATTCAGCAGAGAGGATGGATTTCTGTCAGTGTGAACAGGAGCAGGAGGACTCTGGCTCAAAGAAAAGAGCAAGAAAATAGCAAACAAAAGACAATTTTCTATTTAAAGCCTTTCTCAGTAAATTTGGCCTATTTAATCAGTTAAATTTATTTTTCATTTGAGTGAACAAATGTGCATAATAACTGAATAAAAATGTTTGGCAGTTTATCTGAAAAGAGGGTAGTTGAGTAGTTTGACATCTGGAAGACTTGTTACACTGGTGTCGGTTGCCCGTTGTTCCTATTATGTAGGTTGGCCAAGAGAAATTAATATCCAATTCCGCAGAAACGCTCAGACTTTAACACACAAGCTCTGTGCATTTGAGTATAAACAGATGTATGTTCGAATTTAAGAGTAAAACATTTAATAAAAAAAACTAAAACAGTAATGAATATTTATGGAGAGTTTGGGGAAGGCTCATGGTCTGCCTCATGGTGACGGACATCCAGTTTCCACAAACTATATCTGTGCATATGCACCAATGATAAAAAAGGATCCAAGTTTATTATGTGAAAAATCAGACCAAGCCCAGACTGTTGGACAGTTTCTAGCCCAGTGATTCAAAACTAACATGAGATGAAAAGAAAACCTTATCAAATATCTTACACAGAAAGACCGTTTAAATTTAGTCTGCCTGCCCAGACATTTTTCCCAGCACAGTCCGAATAAAAGCAGTCCAGTTTGGGCAGAAAAACAGCCCAATATGGTTATACTGGCAGGTCACAGAAGAGAAGGTGGAGTTATCCATCACATTGATAACTGCTTGCACATGATGGATGGACAGACGATGGCATGAACTCAATAAAGCTCCCTCTCTCTCAGGTTATTCACAGATCAGTGAACAGCCACCGCTAATAAAGTGATGAAATATTTTGTCATCCTTGCGTGCATTATCCTTCAAATTTTGACGGCGGTTCCTTTTTTGTTTCTAAATAACCTCTTGCACTCTTGCCTTTTTGCCAGATTAATGGAAAAAGGAATAGATTAATTAAAGGCAATGATCGTCTTTCCAGTGTCGGCAAAGAATGTAATCTTTGTTGATGGTGTTTGGTGAGAGTAGTCTTGTCCTTTGTTTTCTATGAACTATCGGGCACTACCCCCCCAATTTAGTGAATCGTACCCCACCTTACCTTAGATTTTAATAATATCAGCAAACCTGACCGGGGAGCAGTAATTCTGTTGGTTTAGTTTCGTCTTTAGTGCCAATGTAATTTATTGCTGATCCTGACATGATACTGCAAATACTGCATTTGACAACATTTGTCTAGACCAAGAAGCATTATCACAATCTAATTTTGTAACACAATTACAAGACTGAAATGAAAGAATATACCTTGTATTTATGAAAACAATACTAACTGCGTCTTATTTTTTTTTCCCCTATTTTTAAGTGATACTAAAACATCTGGTGTTATTCCCTTACTGTTACACTTTGCCTTATCAATTTACAAACTAATATTTGTTTTGTATTGTCTTGTCTAAAAGCCCATGGGTATACCAAGCTATTATCTGTTTTTAAAAATCAATCCTATTAAATTCCCCAGGATTTAAAAAAAAAAAAAAAAAAAGGCAACCACCATCCTTACAAGGCTCCATTCAATTTATTTTGGGCTCGCGTATAATGTTGCTGAAGAGCCCTGCAGCTTATTTGTGCAGCCTGTTACATTACCTTTTAATTACAGAAATAACTAGTTGGAGGCAGTTGTTTAGTGGAGTTATGTGAGAAGGGGGGGGGGGGTGTAGATGAAGAGAAGTGGGGAGCTGTCAAAGATTTATTTTGGATGTGACCTTCTCCACACTTGCTGCAGCTGTAATCAGTGGAATTAATAGCATAATCAAATTATACACAAACTCATAAATCATCTGTGAGTGTGCTGTCAATGTGTCTAGCTATTAATGGCCCTCATTGTTTTGCTCGCATATTAAAAAAATCACATCCTCTGATCCCACCTTGATAAGGCCTGAAATACAATTTAGAGGCTATAAAGGATGGGGGCCAGTGTGAGGGTACTGGATTTTAACAGCTGATAATTTAGCCTTATGATGGCGAGTGATTTTGCAGGGCAAGTGCTGGGACACTAGGGGATGGGGGAGGAGTTGGGGCGCTGGCAGCATTATAACAGCTGGAAGCAGCTGGCAGATTCCCCTTGGTCATCCCTAGGTCCATCATCATGACAGACACTAGGCTGTTAATTAGAGTGATATCAGTTTAAACATCTGTCAATTCAGTTTAATTTCAGCCATGAGACTTCTGTGGTTATCTGTAGAGAGCATGAGATGCCCAGATGATAGCTGACATATGTGCTGTCTACCTTTAGATTAATTTGTTGAGACAGGGCTATTTTCATCTGTTCTTGGATTGTATTGTAGGCATTTTTTTTTTTAATGCTCTCTCTTTGTGGTTATAAAATGGAACGTCCAAAGCCTGTTTAGTCCATTCATATATAATTGCTTTTAAACATACTTGGCTAACTAACAGAAAGGCAGTGTGGTTGAATCTTTTAATGATTTATATGAAATGATCACTGATTAAATAATTATTATAATTATATTATATTATATTATAATTTTGGAATTAATCCAAACATCTTCAAATATTGGATAGCTTTTATTTAACCAGTTCTTTCCTGTTTATTATACAGTGTTGTAACATACAATATTTTCATAAGGGTATTTGAGGCATAACCATTACTTACAAAAAGAGACATCCACATTTTACACTGTTGGCATTGTGTACGTATTGTTTTCTGTTACTTAGTAACCTACTATAACCCTTTACAACAGACTTGGAAATGTAATCTAAAAATATGTTTGTCATGATTATTGTACATTAATTGTAATTATAGATTTTAGCATTTTTACATCAAAAACAGTTTGTGTTTATATTTTAAAAAATGTTTGTTTCTCATTTTACAGAATGTGTGCTGTTTTTGGAGGCATTTATTGTTTGCGACATTCTGTACAGTGTCTGGTTGTGGACAAGGAGTCGGGCAAGTAAGTACATCCTCAGAGATCCAGTAGGTACACTACCTATGTTCCGACACATATTTCAAAATAAAATAATATGAAAACACTTTTTTTTTTTTTTTTTTAATCTGAATTTTTATAATTGATAAACAGCATACTGTGTTTGACTTTTGATGGACCTCAGCATTGAGAGCTAAGAGAAAGTGCAGGAGAGTGAAGGCGATGGGAAGGGTTAAAATGATAGATATGGAATTAATTAATTTTTAGGGAGAAAGCAGTGTGCAGTCCCCTGAAGCATCTGACTTCAGAAGACAAATCACAAGCCCTGCCACTTGGGCCAGCAATGAGCGATGCAGATGTTTTTTTTGAGGCCTTACCTCCACTAATTGATTTTCATCTAAAGACAAAACACCCTCTGTTGGTGCCTCTTACAAAACTGAGAGTCTTCTTTGATTAATCTGTACTTATAATGTGCATCAAGCTTCAACAAAAATGCTTTTAATGAGGGTCAAAGGCGTATCGTCATAAACTAGTTATAGTTCATCCGGAAAGTACAGTATTTATAGAGTTTCTCTTTTTCCACATTTTATGTTACAGCCTTATTCCAAAATGGAATTAAATTCATTTTTTTTTTTAGATTCTACAAACAATACCCTATAATTACACCATGAATTATATTTTGTTTGAGATCTTTGCAAATGTATTAAAAATGTAAAAAATGAGCAAATCACATGTACATACTGTAAATACCTACAGCCTTTGCCGTGACACTCAAAATTGACCTCGGGTGCATCCTGTTTCCCCCAAACATCCTTGTGAGTCGACCTGTGGTACTGTATGATGTTGATTGGACATGATTTTGAAAGGCACACACTTGTTTATAAGTCCCACAGTTAACAGTGCATGTCGGGCATAAACCAAGCCATGAAATCCAAGGAATTGTCTGTAAACCTCAGAGGAAGGTCTGGGAAAGGGGAAAGAAACATTTCTGCATCATTTAAAGTCCCAATGAGCACAGTGGCCTCCATCATCGGTAAATAGATGTTTTGATCCAGCAGGACTCTTTCTAGAGCACACTGCCCGGCCAAACTGAGCGATCGGGGAAGGAAGGCCTTAGTCAGGGAGGTGATCAAGAATGGGATGGTCACCTTTAAAAAGCTCTAGCATTTCTCTGTCGAGAGAGCAGTACCTTCCAGAAGAACAACCATCTGTGCAGCATTCCACCAATCAGGCCTGTATGGTAGAGTGGACAGATGGGAGCCATTCCTTTGTAAAAGCTCATGATGGCCTGCTTGGAGTTTGCCAAAAGGCACCTGAAGGATTTAATAAAATTCTCTGGTCTGATGAAACAAAGATTGAACTCTTTGGCTTGAATGCTAAGCAACAGGTCAGGAAAAAGCTAGGCACCACTCATCACTTGGCCAATACGATTCCTTCAGTGAAGCATGGTGGTGGCAGCACCATGCTGTGGGGATGTTTTTGGAAAAAGGCTGTAACACAAAATGTGGAAAAAGTGAAGCACTGTGAATACTTTCCGGATGCACTGTTGATCAGGTTTATTTATTTATTAAAAATACTTTTCCGGGTCTTACCTTTCATGACCTTTTTAATTTCCTTGTGTTCCCCAAACATTTTTTTTGCCTGTATACTAATTACTGTGATTCTGGTTGACGGTGACTTGGAGGGTGTGAGGTAATTTATTTTAATCTAATTTAGTTATAAAGTTTAACCAAACAACCATTAAAATATAAAAATAAAACTTTTAAATCATCTGACTTTGAAAATGCTGAGATGGCCGATTTTGCCCCTTTACTGGAGAGCACAAAATACTCTGAAGCTCCTAAGCAACCCTGTAAAAGGTTGTGTGTTGTTCTGCTGGCAGATTTGATTTATAAGTGTTGCATTACGGTGGTCTTCAGAATATTATATGTATAATATGGATATATGAAAAATAAGTTATGCTTGGTGCACAAAAGTGGAAATATGTTTACATAACTCTTCATTAAGCCTATTATCACCAAATATGAAAAGACCAATACAATTATTATTTTTTAAAATGATCTCTGAGGACTTGCACTGAGCAGCAGCTAAGGTGTCTAGTAACACCTTTAACCACTGTTATACCCCTGAAAAGGTGTCTGTTGTGCTGTACTTTGGGGCCTTCATAGATCAGACTTCCAGCTCATCCTACACATGCTCAGTTCGATTGAGATCTGGAGAATTTGGAGGACAAGTGAACACTTTAGATTTGTTGTTGTGTTCTTCAAACCATTTTTGAACCATTTTTGCTGTGTGGCAGTATGGATTATCCTTCTGAAAGAGGCCTCTGTCATCAGTGAATACCGTTTCCATGAAGGGCTGCATTTGGTCAGGGAACATTTTTTGGAAGGCGTTACGTGTCGGGTAACATCCACATAAATACCAGGCCCCAAGGCTTCCAGCAGAACATTACCCAAAGCATTACACTGCCTACTTCAGCTTCCCTCAATTCCATAGTGCACCTGCTTCTATCTCTTTCCCAGGTAGGTGACACACACATGCCCCCCCCCCCCCCCCCCCCCCAGCCACCTTCTTCTTTTGCTCTGTGGTCCAGTACTGATGCTCATACAGTATGCCCATTGTAGGCACTTTTGAAAATGGGTCATTGTGGGCACACTTGCCGCTCTCTAGCTACGCAGCCACGTGCACAACAAACTGTAATGTTCTGACACCTTTAGCATTAGTTTTAGAGTACTTTGTGATACAGTAGCTCTGCTATTGGATCAGACTACACGAGTCTTTGCTCTCTTCGTGGATCAATGAGCCTTGGCTCTCATGACCCTGTTGCCAGTTTACTGGTTTTTCTTTTTTGGACCACTTTTGGTAGGTCCTGATCACTGCAGGCCAGGAACATCCCACAACCCACAAGAGCTGTAGTTTTGACCATCTAGCCATCACAATTTGGCCCTGGCAAAGGCACTCAAATCCTTATGGTTGCCCATTGTTTCTGCTTCCAACACATCAGGGTTCACTTGCTGCCCAATATATCCCAACCACTTCCAGGTGCCATTGTAATGAGATAATTAATGTTATTCACTTTAACTGTCAGTAGTCATAATGTTATCGCTGATCATTATATGTGGCAGTTTATTAGGATGTACATGGATCACTCTGTTCCACATATTAAAAACATTAGTGAATTAGTGCAGAAACCCCCAATAAAATACAAGCCAACGGTATAGCCTCCTGATCTAGAGACACGCAGGGAAGCAAGAAATGTCAGTACAATCACAAAGCATTCAGAGATACCAAATGTCACACTGACAAAAGAGGCACTTTGGTGAGTATGTTTGCGCTGTTGCACAACTATTGATCAAGATTTGTTCTGATATTATTGGTTTATATAATTTTTTTTTTTTGGTGAAATTTTTGGCTAATTTGCGATTAAAACAAAAAAAAAACTTCTGTCATCACCAAGTTTTTAGACAATCATTTAATAGGTATACCAGATAGCCTTTTTTTTTTTTTTTTTTAAATGTGTGTAAGTTTTAGCGCTGTAAACTGATCTGTATAGAGGCATGGGAAGACCATGGGTGTCACCTCATGTGTGGATCACCAGGTCTACAACCTCATCCCTGAAGTCTTTTGACAGCTCTCATCTTACCCATGGTGGTGAGGTTTGAATGGAGGATGAAGATTCTGTGGACAGCTAGCTGTTATATGAATAATGAGTTGTTAGGAGCACCTTCAAAAATTAATCCATGTACCACATGAGCACATAACCAGTCTGTGGGAGCCATATAATGTGTTTTTTTCTGGATTTTTGATTGATATTCTGTCTCTATTTCTTTTTTAAATAAACTTATGATAATAATTACAGACCCTTCATTTCTTTGTAATTGGGCAAAATCTACAGTAGATCAAATAATTATTTTCCACACTGTATATACATTTATGTAGTATGCAACGTATACACAAATAATATTTTTATCATTTCCTGCATATTTGTCACTGAATTCTACCACACATTTCACTTATTCAGTTGACGTAATTCTGCTGGGTCACTCACTGCTAAAGCTTTCAGGTATAATTACTCCCAAGTTCTGGATGTGGTTCCCGTTTCATTGGTTCCATGGTCAGTGCCATACATAGTGTTCCGAGTGTCCCACACCAAAATGTCCATCAGGCCTATTAATTGAGTCCATAAGATGCACTCGGAGGGCACACTGTAGAGAATTGCTGCCCTGCAGCTGTGGCGCCCGGGTGTCAGCATAGCCTTACTTGTGCCATACATCACTAAGAGGAAATAGGTTCCATGAAGGTGAAGCGGTAGTTGGAAAAAAAGAAGAGTTGGCAAGGTGTCTGGCAGGCTGAACAATGATTTTAATTTCCCCAGTATCATAAATTACCACCTTACGTCTTGACTTATTATAGGCATAAAGCTGAAAAGGGTAGACCTAGATTAATAATGCAGCAGAGGATTATGGGACCTCGGAGCCCAACTGCCATGTTGGCATCAAAGAAAGTCAGCTGCCTGCCAAACTTGTTAGTGCGGCTGATGGTCTGCTTGATCGTTTTCTGAGTTGGATGGTTATGTTTGGGCCTCTGCTTATCAGCTGTGTCACAGTTTTTGTTTTATTTTAAAGGTCTATTATCCTTTCATCACTTAATTTTTTTTTAAAAACCTTTTTTTTTTTTTTTTACTCTCTCCTGTTGCCCAGAATTTTTTTGTGATGCTGTACATTTATATTATGTAGCACATGTAATTATTACATTGATTTTGACTATCAAATGAAACATCATATGTAGTTTGTTTAGATGTGTGTAAAAATACTTTATCTAATGACGTATATATTTAAAAAGGTGTTACAATTTTGCATCACATGAAAGCGTGTTTAACACCCAGATTCACTTTAAGTTCTTGGTGAACATCATAATATACAAAGTGGGAACTGGCCATGTGAAACTTTTAGTACTTAAATAGATGTTGGGAAGAGATGGATTAAATTTTAAAATATATTTGAATGCATTTCAACAACAATTTCCAAATGTTGATCTGAAATGGGAAAGTGATCTTATATTATTGAGCCCTTACAGAAAGCTACCTTGTAATTAGATAATTACTTTCTAATTACAAGATACTTAAATATGTCAGATGGTAGTTAATTGGGATCAGTTACAGCAGCAATTTGCCTGTTTATTTTATTAACAGATCTGAGTATGAAGAGTAACATGACCAATGACAATTCTATCTTGGCACATTTTACATGAAATGGTTAAAAACCTAACCTGTTTTTCTTATAACCAATGAACAACCCTGCGCCAACCACTGTGGCCATGATGCCCATTCAGTTCTACAGTAGGGAAAAAAATCACGGAGATTTCAGCTGTGTCAGAGTTGTGTCCTGTGTCCCATAGCTCCTGGCAATTGATGAAGCCTTTAGCCTTTGTCAATTCCCCTCTGTAAATAAATCTTCATTTTCCTAAACAGGTTCTGTACTGCATTCAGTCCTGTGTGAAGGGAGGTTTGTAATGATGGCCACACTTTTTTGTCAGGCATTGAGTCACTCACCTTGCCCTTTATTGTTTTGTGAAAGTCCATTTCAAGGATGTCACCCCTAGCCCATTAGTTTGGATAATGAGCCCTATAAAGCACATTTATAACTCTTGACATAACAAGCTGACAGATTCCCCTACGTTCGCTGTTTTTCCTCTTTTTGTCTGTCAGAAGAGTGGGAAGGTCAGCACACTTGCCCTGGACTTTTGTTAATACACTTGCATCAACAAAATTTAAGAACATCAAAACTTGAATTTTGACCTTTTTCCTTTTTTTTAAACCACCTTTTATTCATAATATAGTATTATTAAAATTTGGATTTACTTATATCAACTTTTCAGCAGAAAATATACACTGTCAGTGTCATCAGTAGCAGGACTTTCAAGACGAGACATTTATACATTTGGTCTTGAACATTTTACCCAATACCATTTGTCCATCTCCTATGAATTCTTTGTCTGTAGGTGTAAAGCTGTGATTGACACACATGGACAGAGAATTAGTTGCAGCCATTTTGTGGTGGAAGACGGCTACCTTCGAGATGAGCAGAGAATGCAAACAACATACAAGTGAGTTGAAACAAAAGAATAATTATGTATTGTTTTACGTTCCGATTTTTAACAAGCAGGTTTATGACTTTTCTTCACCAAGGTTGTCATTAAGTGGGATTAAAAGATAAAAGTTTTATTGCTAAGTTAAATAAATAAAATCATTTGTCATTTAAAATGTTTTATTTGGGAGTGGGTATTTGTTAGAGAAATGCTAAAAAGACTGCGGCGGCGCGGTGGTGTAGTGGACTGTCGCCTCGCACCTCCATGGTCCGGGTTCGATTCCCGTCTTTGTGTGCATGGAGTTTGCATGTTCTCCCCGTGCTTGGTGGGTTTCCTCCGGGTACTCCGGTTTCCTCCCACAGTCCAGAGACATGCAGATTAGGCTAATTGGCGTTCCCAAATTGACCATAGTGTGTGAATGAGTGTGTGTGTGTGTGCTCTGCGATGGATTGGCATGCTGTCCAGGGTGTACCCTGCCTCGTGCCCTGAGTCTCCTGGGATAGGCTCCAGGCCCCCGCGACCCTAAATACAGGATAAAGCGGTATAGAAGATGAATGAATGAATGAATGATAAAAAGAGGTATTAATGTGCTTTTGTTGCATACTAGACTGCTTTACATATGGGAGACATTGTAATAGAAAGGTAGGTAGATGGTTGGATAGGTGGATGGATGGATGAACAGATAGATTAGTAAGGTGTTATTCCATAATTTGCCAATGGATCACTATCCACATATTCTTCCTGAGTGTTCGGCTAAATAGAGCTCAGTTTAAACAAAAGACACAAAAGCATTATAAATTTTAACATAATTATGCACCATATTTTTAAGAAGCAGCATGTAAATCTTTATTAGTACAAGTTATTTTAAAATTGGGGGTCTTTAATGTCAAAGTCTGGTCTTCACCACCCGTGTATGGAAGTGGCAAAGGAAATTTGCTCATCAAACTGGAAAAGGTTTCAGAAAGCATTCAGAAAGGATTTGCTTGTGATATGTTGAAATCCAGCAATGTATTTCTATAGTCACAGAAAATTCCTTTACATTTAACTACAGGGTAACACAGCCATCAGAAAGACTTTATTCTGACTCGTACAGTAACATCCTGTTGAATGTAGTGGGGACAACGAGTTCTCCTTGGCATATTATGCCTGGTCGGAGTCAAAGACAGAAATGTAAAGGGGGCATCATCATGTTCGAGCACTGTTTTCCCCCTGTGCTTATAGTAACAGTATTGTCCTTGTGCTGAATTGTGTTGTTAGCTGCGTCCAAAGCCAGGAGAAGTGGATTGCATTTTGTCAGGCCTCTACCTTCAGACCTGTCCAACTTGGGTGTCCCACTTGAAGACTAAGCTCCTGCTGGTATAGATCTTAAGGTCACTGAGGCACGCGAACCCCCTGACCACAATAAGGTGGTTATAAATAATCCCTCAGGGGGGGAAACTGAAAAATAAAAATTAAATAAATAAAACAAAATAAAATATCCTCAATCCAGATTTTATCAATAATATAACATTTATCTAAGCTGGATGGTCAAATTCTCAAAAATGTTGAACCTAAAGTAAGACTTAACACACTATAACTAGAATAATTAGAATATTTACAAAACTGAAAGGTTGTCTTATGAATAATAAAACAAAATGAGTTAAAACAGATGGGCTATAGAACAGATCATAATATGTTTATAATTTTTACTTGAACACCTCTTGTAATAATGCTCTTGTATTTCTCTCTCTCTCTCTCTCTCTCCCCTTAATATTTCCTTTACACAATTTATTATCTATATATTATTATTACACGCTGACAGACATTTTATTGTTTATTGAATTATGTAAATATAACGTGTAAGAATTTTTTGTTGTTTTCATTAATTTATTTTAATTTAGTCTTTGTGCTTTGTTACAGGCAGATATCCAGAGCAGTGGTCATTACAGATCGGTCTATTTTACCTGAGTCGGATCAGCAGGTACTTAAACACATTTATGTGTCTAGTCTGTCTGTTTTTGCTGTATTTCTTTGTTTGCTGTTTTCCCATGTTTCTCTTTCCCTCCCATTGCCTCTCCAAACATCAGAGGAAAGTTTGCATTTCCGTATGAAATTCACCATCTATTCAGTTAACTGTTCACAGCAACAGAACATTTGATCAGAAGTGCAAACGCTTACATGCTACTGTATATTATATTTTTATTTAATATAAAATTGCCAAATTTTTCTTTGATATTCACATAATGAAGAGATAATGATATCAAAACACTTTTAAGCTCATCTACAAACAGTTTTTTTGCTTCCCCTATATTTTGTTTCAGCTTTTTAATGCACCTAATGTACAGTACAATAGAAATTCTCTGCTGTGTTCAGTGCAGCATTTGTTCCTCCATGCCAGATGCAAATCCACCATTAATGTGCTGGAGGTGGCTAACTCCTAAAAGAAATCCCACTCAAATCAGTTGACCAAGAGATTTAGAGTAAATGTCACCTTCTCAACCCCTTTAAAAATGTGCAAACAGCAAGAGCACAACAAAAAGAAAAAGGTTCAAGAGTAGCTCCAGAAGCAAAATTCAATTGAATTAGAATCAAAAAGTAATTGTTCAGATTGATAATTGATCAATTGATTTATTTCCTTGTGGATTCGTTATTTTATTCAAAACTTTTTAAACAAGATAAACTCCATACTTGATACTTAAATGTAAGGAAAGTGAGGATTTACATGACTTTTTGACAAAGCAAAATATTACATTCATTCATTTTCTATACCGCTTAATCCTGTGTTCAGGGTCACATAACTTTTTAATGTTTTAACAAGAGATATCACTTCTGTACTTTGCAGTCAGTCCACTTGATCTAATGATTTTTCTCTTGTAGTCACCAGTGTAAAGTGGAATAGAATTTCTTAACTTGTATGGGTTAATAAATATTAACATCCATTTAATGTGTTATAAGCAGTTTTTTGGTCCTTGTTGTATTTAAGGAAAAAGATAAGATTCATACTGTCTATAGGTTATGGTTATGGCCCCGATCACTCATGGCATTATAACGCATCCTACAGTATGTGACCACATCACAAGTGGACAGTTAAGATACATAGCCGATCATGAGCAATAAAATGCATCTTGCACCTCCTGTAACCACTTACATAGAGAATTTCTTTCAAAAGGAGAAAGGGTTTTATTTTATTCAAATTTATTACACTTCAGCTCCATTTAATTTCAGTCATGTTCTATAGATCCTATTTTATTTATATATTATTATATTTATGGACATTTTCAAAGGTTTTGCTTGAGTTGTCTGTTAATTAACCTTAGAAATAAATGGAAGATGAGAAACTGAAAGGTACTGCTGTTGTAGTAGTGTGTTTGTTTTTTATCGTAGTAGTGTGTTTATTAAACTGTACATGTTATTATACTGTATTGATGTTGTCTGGTCGCACTACAAATGTGATATGGCCATATTAACGCAGACTATGTATGATTAGTAATGATTTTGGCAGCTTAGTTTAATCTAGTTTTATTCTTAGTCACAATTTAGCCTGTTAATTGTTATTTCTAGTTAATTTTACTCTAATTTCAATTGTGCTTACTACCTTTCATGAACTATTTCTTTTGGCATTTAATAATACAATATTATTACTTTTCTTAAATACAAAGTTCTCTACAGTTACAGTGAAACCAGCTCACTGCAACTGTTAGACAAATCAAGTCATTTTAGTAGAATTGTCATTTGAAATTGAAATGTTAATTAAAAAAAAATTATTTTCACTACGACTGTAGGGTACTTTGTATGTAACTAGTGCAATTGCAAAAAGTGTCTCAAGAACAAGAAGAGGCTCCGGTGTTTAAAATTTCACAAGCTAGACAGATTTCGAATACTAGAATCCCCTCTAGAACTCCCTCCCCTCTTTAAAACTGCATGTGAATCGCAGATACAGTGCAATGCTGGATGTACGTTGCAGATGCTAACACTTCTATCATTCCTGCTTGAGTTAAAGTGGTTTCACACAGCTAACATTAATTTGCTTTGTTACAGTCATTCAATTGGCCATAGTATTTTTGGTGATATTAAGGTTGTAGAAATTTCATTTACATGTCATTAATTCAAATTGTAACCTCTGTTAGCTAGATAAACAATAATGTCTTGTCAAATTAAACTAATGTTACCACTTCAAGAGCGGCCAACATTTTAGTGTGCACTGAAGCTGTGCCTGTGCCTACAGTTGATAACATTACTACACAAGATCAAAATTAAATACTACTACAGATTTTAAATTAAACTGTGTTAATGGAACATTGCGTTTACAATCTGCCTAACTGTTCTCATGCTAACTTGCCTTTTCACACATTTTGAGTGGCTGGTATTCAAATATATATATGTTCACATTTGTTGTGTTTTTCAAACAGATTTTTTTTTTCTTTTCTTTATAATTATTTACTTTTTTTTTAGCGTTTTTGTTTTTTTGTGGATTAAGTTTTCCCCTATTTATTTCCAGAACAGGGAGAGCCATACCAATGAGCGGCATGTATTGTATTTGATGCCTGGTAGGCAGGACTCATAAGGTGCCCTGAAGTGTATGTAAAGCATGTTCGTGCAGATTATTGGGTAGAAAGATGCATTGATATTCATCCATCTTTCACATTATTATTTAAAAATACATTAAGTTTGAAGTCCTACTTTTGATTTATTTCTAGCCTCATCAAAAACAGGTCATTAACGAATTTCTTTCTTCATTGTTTTTTTGGCTGAAATGAACACTGCTTACGATCTGCTCTCCCAAGGTGCATATTAATACCAGGTCTCCCTGCAGAGCCTGTCCTAACCTCCCTGGGGCTCTAAGCAAAGTTCTCCTACCTGATTTGTGAGCCAAGTGACCCTTGTACCTTTGCTCCCGCTACCAACCTCTATATATTTAAACCTACTTCATCAGTTTATTCTTAATGAGGAAGCCATATACAATGATGTCAAGGAAAAACTCAAGGCATGAAGAAGAATCACGCTCAAAAAGGAACCCACCCTCATTTAGTTGCTGGTTTTAAATAAAAGAAAAAAAATCTTATTTAAAATAATTTTATTAAAATTATATAAATAGAGTGTATAAATAAATAAGTGGATTTTTTTCAGGCACAAATTCATAGAACACAGTCTTAGAAGTTGCTAGCAAAGAAGACACAGACGGACCAAGAGATGAGATGCTCTGCTAAGCTATTTTAGCAAGAGACATAGACTAGATCAGAGAGTCAAGGAGGTGCAGTGCATCCTGCTCATCACCTTACATTATTGTTATTTGTTACATCAGACTTGAAAAGGAGAGAACACACATCTTGATTGCTGTTTCCACATTTCACGTTCATGGTGTTTTTTATTTATTTATTTAAAAATAATAATAATAATAATTCTCATTCCCTGAAGATATTTCTCTTAATCCTCATGTGTGCAGCTGTCTCTGGATGGTTTCGGTATTTGTTAAACTGTTAGCAAACCCAAAATGCTTAGCTTCGTCTGGTATTGAATTATAATATTATATTTTTGTAACATTTTCCCTGTTTATCGTCTTTGCATGTCTATTGTGCAGATTTCGTTGGTTACAGTGCCTCCTCTTGAGCCTTCCTCTCCAGCTGTAAGGATGGTGGAGCTCAGTTCAGCTTCCATGACGTGCATGCCTGGAACCTGTAAGTTAATGCATGACATTGACAAGGCAGCAAGACTAGCTCTATGTACTTTGTGGCCTGTAGGTTTTAATTTCCAAATTGGATAAAACCTGAATCCTAAAACAGATTTCTCAGGAGATTATAATGCCAGCAGTTAGTCTGACACTGCAATATGAATTTAAAACGGGTGCATTAGTCATATCACTTAGTGTGCTTTACAAAATACGAAACCCATGACCAAATCCAACCCTGTTCATTAAATAAATAAACACACACAAATACATCATTAAAACTTGACAGGATTTTGCTGAACTTGGTGGAGGAAATGTGGTTGGAAAAAAATAACCAGTGACTTTTCAAACTCATTTAAATGAGTATTAAACAGGTAAATATTTAACATAAGGAATGCACTAAAAGTACATGTATAGTTCTTTTAAATAGAAGGATATCCTTTAAACATTATAGAATTATTTGCCCCAGGCCCTGTCATGGCGCTCATACTATTTTTGCAAACTCGGTGAACCCTGCTTTCTTAACAGTAAATGCAGAGCATCTTTCATAAAATTAAATAATAAAAAAAAAGCCACAGAAACAGAAGTCCTGTTTTATTCCCAAATCTAAGTTTTTCCCTGTTTAGGAAGTGGCACTGAAGTAATATAGCTGCTAAATAAACCAAGAAAAACATCTTGAATTATAATTTATTATACTTTCGATATACTATAGCTTTATATTCATCAACATACAGACCTTTTGAGAAAGAAAATGGACATGTATTTTTAAAACATACATATACTGTACAAGTTAGCTGGTTTGTCCTGATTCATATTCATCTGTCAAGTGCACCGAAGTTGGAAATGATGCAAGTTGGGCCAGCAAATTCCTGTTTAGGATGTGATGCTGAATTATATAATTTGATCAACCTGTTCACTTTGACTTTTCAAACCTTTACAGAATATATTTGAAGTATTCTTTGAATCTGTGGCTTGCAAACTCATAAGTGATGTACCTGTTAATTCAATTAAGTTGAGTTAACAAAGAAATTTTGCCACAAGTTAAAGCTAGACTGCGTTCACTCAGATCACAAGGCTCACCGAACCAATTGGTTGTACCATTACTCCCAGTAATACACTGTGTTCCAAATTATTATGCAAATTTGATGTAAGTGTCATAAACATTAAACGTTTAGTTTTTAAATTAAACTCATGGATGGTGTTGTGTCTCAGGGCTCTTTGGGTCACTGAAATGAATCTCAGACGCGTGTGATAATTAGTTTGCCAGATGAGTCCAATTAAAGGAAAAGTACTGAAGAAGGTTGCTCCACATTATTAAGCAGGTCACAGGTTTCAAGCGATATGGGAAAGAAAAAGGATCTCTGCTGCTGAAAAGCGTCAAATTGGACGAGGTATGAAAACATATATTTCACGAAAACTCATCGTACTGTGGAGACATTTGTGGCTGATTCAGAGCACAGACAGGTTCGTGCAGATGAAGGCAGAATGAAGAAGGTTTCTGCCAGACAAATTCATCAGATTAAGAGAGCAGCTGCTGAAATGCCATTACAAAGCAGCAAACAGGTATTTGAAACTGCTGGTGCCTCTGGAGTCCCGCGAACCTCAAGGTGTAGGATCCTTTAGAGGCTTGCAGTTGTGCATAAACCTACTATTCGGCCCCTAATCAATGCTCACAAGCAGAACCGGTTGCAGTGGGTCCAGGCATACATGAAGACAAGTTTTTAAACAGTCTTGTTTACTGATGAGTGTCGTGCAACCCTGGATGTTCCAGATGAATGGAGTAGTGGATGGTTGGTGGATGGCCACCATGTCCCAACAAGGTTCCGACGTCAACAAGGAGGTGCCGGAGTCATGTTTTGGGCCAGATCTATGAGGGTGGGAGGCAGTTTGATTCAAAACAGCAGCTCTGGGAGGCTATTCTGACATCCTGCAAAGAAATTCAAGCAGAAACTGTCCAAAAACTCACAAGTTCAATGGATGCAAGAATTGTGAAGGTGATATAAAGAAGGGGTCCTATGTTAAGATGTAACATGTAGTCCTGTTAGGATGTTTTTGATTGAAATAGATTTTGATTTCAGTAAATATGACCTCATAATGCTGCAAATTCAACAAAAGCCTATTTTCAGTTCTTTACAGCCTATAAAATGTTTAACTCTGTTGTGCATAATAATTTAAAACAGTGCGTTTTCAGTTTTTTATTTTTAAAATAAATATTATCATTAGGAGATTTGTTCAATAAAATCCAAATTATACCCTAATAGTTGATGACTAGAAAATTATACTGACTGTCATTTGCATTGACTGACTATGAAAATCAGAGAAAGATATCATTTGCGTAATAATTTGGAACGCAGTGTAAATACTACACTACATACAGTTACATTACCAGAAAATTACTGTGTAGTAGCTAATGTCTAACAGTTGGTAGTTGAACCTCTCGCTATGACTTTTCTAAGCAATCAGACCAACATTTTCCCCCAAAATTTAAGTTTTTAGCTTTTGGCTAAAATGCATCAAAATGTTAAGCTGGGTCTTCTGAACTCTGTGCAAAAAAAAAAAAGTACTCTTTGACACCTCAGCATGAGTTTAGCATGGTTTATAGCAGAGTCCGAGGTGATTCATAAGTGCATCTTAACATTTCACAGCTAATGCTCAAGTGAAAAGAACTGTCAAAAGATTAAATTCAGGACAATTATGCGAACGGTTCAGGAATGTGGAAAAGGCTCCTTATTTAGTTTAATATGAAATGGTCTTTTAAAACCAATAGAGTTGAAATGCTAGTTTTCCTGTCTTTTTATGTGGTTGGTTCAAAAAACTATACCATTTCAATTATGTATTAATGTTATTACGCTACTTTAAAATGCTCATTTGGAAGAAGGGAATATGTTATGGCATAAGCTTATTGCCAGTAAATTACTGCTTATAGCTATCCCGATGACTGTTATTAATTTCTTTGTTACATATTTTACACTGATATTATCATCAGTCATTGCACCAGAGGGTGAATGGGTAAACAATGACTTTATCTTGGTGGAGAAAATGTAATTAGCAGATATTGCTTCCCAGGAATTGACATGAGTGGGCAGAAGGACTGTAAAACTCAGTTTTACTTCTTCAAATAAAAAGATCAGAAAGTCACTGTTTTCTCTGTGGTTCAATTTACACAGTCAGTGTAAGTACAGTTTAACTTTAAATCTATAAATTATATCCAGATGATATCAACTGTATTATAAATGAGAATTTATTTTTTAGGAAATTCAATTATTATACTGCTCAAGTGAGAACATCCACAGTCGTGTTAAGGATGCCCATGTGGTACATCTTACCGCAAACTTTAGGCTGTTAGCTTTGATATATGACTGCTTTGAAATACGCATGCTTCTGGAACGAATAATGCTCGCAATCCAAGGTTTACTGTAACTGTATTTGTAAAGAATATAATATGAGTGAAGTAAAGATTGATTAATTAGCCTAATTGTAGGCTGTTTTAACAGATCTGGTCCACCTGGCCTGCTCATCATCAGGCTCAGCTCATGAAGATTTGGCCCCTGTTGTTTCCAGGCTCTTTCATATACCCAGCAGCTCCACAGAGGAATTTATACAAGGTAAGAGTCACATCATCATTCTGTTAGCATGGGCCCCCTAGTGGGCAAATTGCCTGCTCGATCATCTGAAGTTAGCTAGTTTGATTCTTGGGTGATGCTGTAGCCTCCTGCAGCCAGGGGCCTCTCTAAGTTCACGCAAGTGGAAAGAACAGATAGCACTGTCCTCCAATTGTGTTATGCTGCGCCAAACAGTGTGTGAGCGAGCAGTCTGAACAGATGCGGTCGGCTGGCGTCACGTCGTTCAGAGTAAAACACATGATTGTCTTCGGCCCTCCCTGAATGGGAATTGGATACAGCAAAATTTAAGAGAAAATCAGGGAAAATCCCTGCCTCCCCCAAAAAAGTGTGTATATATGTATATACAGTGGTGTGAAAAACTATTTGCCCCCTTCCTGATTTCTTATTCTTTTGCATGTTTGTCACACTTAAATGTTTCTGCTCATCAAAAACCGTTAATTATTAGTCAAAGATAACATAATTGAACACAAAATGCAGTTTTTAAATGAAGGTTTACGTTATTAAGGGGCAAAAAAACCTCCAAATCTACATGGCCCTGTGTGAAAAAGTGATTGCCCCCCTTGTTAAAAAATAACTTAACTGTGGTTTATTACACCTGAGTTCAATTTCTGTAGTCACCCCCAGGCCTGATTACTGCCACACCTGTTTCAATCAAGAAATCACTTAAATAGGAGCTACCTGACACAGAGAAGTAGACCAAAAGCACCTCAAAATCTAGACATCATGCCAAGATCCAAAGAAATTCAGGAACAAATGAGAACAAAAGTAATTGAGATCTATCAGTCTGGTAAAGGTTATAAAGCCATTTCTAAAGCTTTGGGACTCCAGCGAACCACAGTGAGAGCCATTATCCACAAATGGCAAAAACATGGAACAGTGGTGAACCTTCCCAGGAGTGGCCGGCCGACCGAAATTACCCCAAGAGCGCAGAGACGACTCATCTGAGAGGCCACAAAAGACCCCAGGACAACATCTAAAGAACTGCAGGCCTCACTTGCCTCAATTAAGGTCAGTGTTCACGACTCCACCATAAGAAAGAGACTGGGCAAAAACGGCCTGCATGGCAGATTTCCAAGGCGCAAACCACTTTTAAGCAAAAAGAACATTAAGGCTCGTCTCAATTTTGCTAAAAAACATCTCAATGATTGCCAAGACTTTTGGGAAAATACCTTGTGGACCGAAGAGACAAAAGGTGAACTTTTTGGAAGGTGCGTGTCCCGTTACATCTGGCGTAAAAGTAACACAGCATTTCAGAAAAAGAACATCATACCAACAGTAAAATATGGTGGTGGTAGTGTGATGGTCTGGGGTTGTTTTGCTGCTTCAGGACCTGGAAGGCTTGCTGTGATAGATGGAACCATGAATTCTACTGTCTACCAAAAAATCCTGAAGGAGAATGTCCGGCCATCTGTTCGTCAACTCAAGCTGAAGCGATCTTGGGTGCTGCAGCAGGACAATGACCCAAAACACACCAGCAAATCCACCTCTGAATGGCTGAAGAAAAACAAAATGAAGACTTTGGAGTGGCCTAGTCAAAGTCCTGACCTGAATCCTATTGAGATGTTGTGGCATGACCTTAAAAAGGCGGTTCATGCTAGAAAACCCTCAAATAAAGCTGAATTATAACAATTCTGCAAAGATGAGTGGGCCAAAATTCCTCCAGAGCGCTGTAAAAGACTCGTTGCAAGTTATCGCAAACGCTTGATTGCAGTTATTGCTGCTAAGGGTGGCCCAACCAGTTATTAGGTTCAGGGGGCAATTACTTTTTCACACAGGGCGATGTAGGTTTGGATTTTTTTTCTCCCTAAATAATAAAACCCCTCATTTAAAAACTGCATTTTGTGTTTACTTGTGTTATCTTTGACTAATAGTTAAATGTGTTTGATGGTCAGAAACATTTTGTGTGACAAACATGCAAAAGAATAAGAAATCAGGAGGGGGGGCAAATAGTTTTTCACACCACTGTATATTAGGGATGTAACGGTATCAAAACTTGACGGTACGGTAATACCTCAGTATGAATGGCACGGTACGGTATTTATTGAATCATTTACAGGAAAAACAAAACTAATGAAGAGACTTGAAAAAAGTGTCAGAAGTGTTTATTAAACAGTTTACATGAACACTGAACATCAATGGCAGACAAATTAGCCATCTATCTGTAAACCTTTTTCAATTTTAATAACAAAAAATTATTAAACCATGTAAAAAAAAAAAAAAAAGTTTAAATTTTGTATTCTTGAAAACTCCAGTAATGCGGAAATGGCGGTGCTGCTATTAGCGGCGAAAAAAGATGGAAAGAGTAATTAATCATTACGGAGTAAGCAGGTTTTAAATTGGATGTGCGCATTACTGGGTCTGTAGCGACAACAGACCGCAAAGGATGATGGTCACGCCTGGGCTGATGAGAATTGTAGTTCCCGCTACCTCCCGCTTGCTACATTCGCCTGAGCAAACTTTTCTCAGAAGACCGATAGTTTTATCGAGTCATTTCGGTTTCTCTCTGAAAAGAAACGAGAAAGGAAAATGAGGTGAATGAGGTTCTCAAATACTCATTCAGCACATGGGCCAGCTGCAATAAGTAGGCTGCTATTAAAAAAATTTTTCTGAGTTTTCAAGAATACTAAATTGACACTTAATTTTTTTACATGGTTTAATAATTTTTTGTTATTAAAATTTAAAAATTGAAGTTTCTGTTTCAAAGTTTACAGATAGATGGCTAATTTGTATGCCATTGATATGTTCAGTGTTCATGTAAACACTGTCCCTGTTTGTATTTATGATTCCCTTTTCTTTCATCTGCATGCATATAATTTTGTTCACTGTGCTCCATATTTTTATGCCTCATATTGCTCACAGTCACATAGATTTACCACCTTTAACAAGTAAGCAAATCATCAGGCCACTCTGGGCAAGAAAAGGACAATGCATCATAACTATGTGACCTTTGGTGTAATGACCATGCTGACATTTTAGACGGACACCTTTTTTTTTTTTTTTTTTTTTTCCTCTAACACTTAATTTTTTCTTTGGTTGGGAGGATCTTGTGTAATTAAAAGGTAACAATACTGTGTGACCTCTTTACACTTTCAACATGACACACACCAAACATGCATCTATCCAGACACTTGTATTTATTAAACAGATAGGGAACCTGGCCTACTGCTCCATTAAACTACATGGAGGTTTGGAGCAGGACTGTGGCTCTTCTAAAGCAGGTTTACAGGATCTGATGGGTGAGAAATATTCAACACAATCAACATTCTCTGTCTCTGGTCTCTCAATGTAGTCTTCTTGATTGTGATATGTGCAGGATCAGAGAAGCCTGTGGTAATGTGGGTGCTGTACTTTAACATCCGGGATACATCTGGCCTTGACAAACGCAGCTATAATCTGCCAAGTAACGTCCATGTGTGCGCAGGCCCTGATGACGACTTGGGCAGCGATTACTCCATTAATTTGGTGAGTCCTAAATGAGTGATTAAACAGCTTCTTGACATGCTAAGATACCTAGAGTAGGTTGATAAAGTTGGGGGGGGAAAGGCAATAAAACACATCACATTAATGTCATTCCAATTTTTCCTGTTTTTGTTCTCCCACTCAGTGGGACATTTATGCACTGTATCGAGTTATTGTTATAACGTGGAGACTTTTTTTGGTGCATCAACATACACATGCTGAGACCATAAAAAAAATCACAAAGTGATACACAATGCAGTACAGAAACCTCAGATTGCAAGTACCTTGGTCTATGAGTGTTTCGCAAGGTGAGCAAAAATTTTTAATACATTTTAACTCTGTAAACGAACAAGGTCTTGAAATACGAGCTTTATTGTGGGTAATTATCTCCCATGCTCGGTCTCAGTGTGCGTGCATGTGTCACTTGTATAGTCAACATCCGTGTCCTGTTTATTTTAACTACGTGACCACATGTGTGTGCGTGTAAAGCATTTTTTATTTTGTGTGTGCTTGTGTGAATTATCGTCTTTGTCGGTAAAGGGGTGTGCACGCGTGTGTATGTATGTCTGAAAGTCGTTCTACACATTAGCCTCTTTCCTCCTCCTCTCCTTTCTATTATATGAATATATGAATTATACGAATATTTTTGGGTTGTGGAATGAATTATCAGTTTTTCCATTATTTATTAAAGGCATATTCGCTCTGATATACAAGTGCTTTGATATTTATGCTCGCAATCCTAGGTTTAACTCTATTTACAATTAATATTGTCTGAAATGATTTCCGTCCAGTTGTGATTTTCACACTTGTGCTTAACAAACTATGTTTATTAAAGAATGGTAAGAATTAAGCCAAGGTACAAGACTCTTTAGTCAGTGGATACTGATTGATACATAATTCCCAGCAGTTGGATATCTTGGACAGGAAAATGGATGACTGCGGTCTGTTTTCAAGTTCAAGTAGGCTTTGTCACTTCAACCATATACAGTTAGTACACAGTGAAACGAAACAACGTTCCTCCAGGACCAAGGTGCTACATGCAACATAAATTTACAACATAAATTAACAGAAAAAAACTAAACTAGCTAACTAAAGAGGCCTAGTTAGCTGGCTAGCAGAGACAAGACAGATAGACCTAACATAAATTACAACATAAATTAAGCTAACTATCGAAGGAAGACTTTTTTTTTATCTACAGGGTTTTTTTTTTTTTTAACCAGACAGCAGACAACAAAGTGCACGAGCAAATGTGCAAACAAAATCAACAAAGTGACAGTGCGACAAAAACACAACGTAACATAATAATAAGGTGTTGTGGTGATGAGTTGAGGTAGTGGAGAAACAGTAAACATTCCTTAGTGTAGCAGCAAAAGTATAGAGTATAGAAAGTAAAGTATTGAGTATAGAACCGCTACTGAGTAGATAAATAATACAGTATTTGTTTAAAAATAAATAAATTTTAAGATAATTCCATTTTGCGGGAGTCCTGCGATTAATGTTATTCTCCCGCATCCCGCACATACATGAGGACCTTCCCGCCCGCACCCGCATTCACCCATCAAATTTTGTCCCGCGCCGCACTCCGTGCGCTGGGTCCCGCAGTAGAGTGCAGGTCTCTAGTGTAGGTCAGTGTGTTTGCGCTTGTGGTGATTAGTCAGTCCAGTCTCAATGTTTTGAGGTAGTTGAGTTAAGCTGAGTGATAATGTTTGTGTGTTTGTGTTTGTGTGTGTGTGTGTGTGTGTGTATGTGTGTGTGTGTGTGTGTTTATTAGTCCAGTCCCTTTTTGCTGAGGAGACGGATGGCTTGTGGAAAAAAGCTGTTGCACAGTCTGGATGTGAGGCCCGAATGCTTCGGTACCTTTTTCCAGATGGCAGGAGTGTGAAGTGTGTGTGAGAGGGGTGTGTCCGATCAGCCACAATGCTGGTGGCTTTTCGGATGCAGCGTGTGGTGTAGATGTCTTCAATAGAGGGGAGAGAGACCCCGATGATCTTCTCTGCTGTCCTCACTATCCGCTGTAGGGTCTTGCGGTCCGCTATGGCACAATTCCCAAACCAAACAGTGATGCAGCTGCTCAGGATGCTCTCGATAGTTCCTCTATAGAAGGTGGGCAGGATCGGTGGTGGAAGCTGGGCCTTCCTCAGTCTTCTCAGAAAGAAGACACGATGTTGGACTTTCTTGTGCAGGGAGCTGGTGTTCCAAAACACTCAATCAAAGCAAATATTCCCTTAAGAAATAATGGAAATTCAAATTATTCGTTCCACAGCCCCAAAAAATAAATACATAAAAATAATTAACACAAAATATAAAGTAAAAATAAAACAAATTAACCTTCACTTTACCTTTAAAAAAAAAAGTAAAAATAAATCCCGACAGATAAATGTTTCCATTTATGCGCACAGGCGCTGTGTGTGTTTTTCTCTCTCTTGCGCTGCGGAGTGTGTGTTGTGTGTGCATGCGTAATTTGACACTGTCCCAGTTGTGTTAGAGTGAAGCACCCCCTCTCTGCTTCACACACACCCACACACACATTAAAGGCGAGAGAGAGTGAACCGGCAAGGTGTCAAATTACGCGCGCACACACAACACACACACTCAAACCCTGACACACACTAAAGACGAGAGTGTGTGTGTGTGAGAGAGAGAACCGGTGCAGTGTCAAATTACGCGAGCACACATACACACTACACAGCGCAAGAGAAAGAAAAACATACATACACACGCGCGCGCAAAAACACACATTAAAGGCGAGAGAGAGTGAGTGAACCGGCACGGTGTCAAATTACGTGCGCGCACACATAACACACGCACTCAAACACTGACACACAGTAAAGGCGAGAGAGTGTGTGTGTATGTGTGAGAACAGATGCAGTGGCAAATTACGCACACACACACACATTACACACACACTCTGCAGCGCAAGAGAAAGAAAAACACACACACACACACACACACACACACACACACACACACGGATGTTGATTATACAGGTGATGAGCACTAAGGGAGAGAAAAAACATTGGCTCAGTTGTGATCACGTGACGCTCTGCATCAAATCAAGAAGCGCATGTGTGATACATGATACTCGGTGCTCGTAAACCAAGACTGCTCGTTTCCCAAGTCAAAATTTTATTAAAAATCTTTGCTCGTCTTGCGGAACACTCGTAAAACCACATTACTCGTAATCCGAGGTTTTACCGTATGGTTATATGTTGTAGATTTAAATCTAAATCATGTTGTGATTTTAAAAACGGAATCAAAAAAGAAACTCTTAGTCACGTGTTGCTTGGTTAATTTATGTTTCTAAATATTGTTCCTATGAAAAACAAAGTTTGTATGTGTACCCTTTCAAACAAGAATTGTCTAATTAATAAATTATTTATACTTTTCTTGCTTTAATTCAGACTCGGATTCAGTATTTTTGTGTTTGTAGGCTGAATCAGTGTTTCATCAGCTGCTACCTGATGAGGAGTTCTGTCCGCCTGCTCCTAACCCTGAGGACATCATATATGACAATGATCAAGGAGAAGGGGCCACCTTTGAGAGTGACGGTCACAAAGAAGGGGAGGTTATCGAGGGAGAGGATGGGCCTCTGGAAAACGAGCAACAATCATGTAGCTCAGAATCTGCAGAGGGTACAGATAGTGCTAGTCAGGATATTATAACTGAATGTGATAATCAAAGCCTGCCACTGGAGAATAGTTCCTAATGAAATGACTGTTTGTTAAATCTTACACAAGTGACCATCTTCATCTTCTGGCCTGGGATCTACATTCTTGCATATTTTGGCATTTATTTTAAGCGACAAAAAAAAAATCTGAAATGCTTAAATACAAACATAGACTATGCAGGAATCTAGCATTTCAAAAGAGAACTGTTTCAACTTGTATGTAACACTGTTCTGGCCTTGGTCTTCTCTGAAGGAAGATGGAGGAGGGGAAGGGAGGATGTACTAGTATTTTATTACTAGTATGTTTCCATTCTGCTGCAAAAAATATTGAAAAGCAAAAAATGGATCTGTTATTCCACAATGCCTGATGTACGACTGCATACATGCACAGTTACTTTGTTAAATAGATATATAATGTAGAAGACACTCATCCCTCACCTGATATGAACAGGTCAATACTTGGGTTTTGTCTGTGTACCTGAAAACATTGCTTTGGCCCTGTGGTCCTGACCTGACCAGTGTTGGAATACATATCTAAAAGCATGCAACTCAAAAGCCACCTACCTTCAAATGAAATGTTGGTAAATAAATAATGCTTGTTTTGTTCCTGATTCACATCATTGTGTGTACTTAAAATGTCATTGTGCAGTACATGAGATTTGTGCTTGTGACATGTAACCAATTAAAGTAATAGCAGTTTCTATAGGCTGAATTCCAGTGTAGATTGTGATATAATACTGTTTCCTACAAACTGAACATTAGACAATTTATTGGTAGTAATTTATGTCACGCATGGCCACACTGTGCTTTTATAGAACATTTATAAGCTTTTCAAAAATCCAAACATACAGTGGTGTGAAAAACTATTTGCCCCCTTCCTGATTTCTTATTCTTTTGCATGTTTGTCACACTTAAATGTTTCTGATCACCAAAAACCGTTAACTATTAGTCAAAGATAACATAATTGATCACAAAATGCAGTTTTTAAATGAAGGTTTACGTTATTAAGGGAGAAAAAAAACTCCAAATCTACATGGCCCTGTGTGAAAAAGTGATTGCCCCCCTTGTTAAAAAATAACTTAACTGTGGTTTATCACACCTGAGTTAAATTTCTGTAGTCACCCCCAGGCCTGATTACTGCCACACCTGTTTCAATCAAGAAATCACTTAAATAGGAGCTACCTGACACAGAGAAGTAGACCAAAAGCACCTCAAAAGCTAGACATCATGCAAAGATCCAAAGAAATTCAGGAACAAATGAGAACAAAAGTAATTGAGATCTATTAGTCTGGTAAAGGTTATAAAGCCATTTCTAAAGCTTTGGGACTCCAGCGAACCACAGTGAGAGCCATTATCCACAAATGGCAAAAACATGGAACAGTGGTGAACCTTCCCAGGAGTGGCCGGCCGACCAAAATTACCCCAAGATCGAAGATGAGCCACACCCAGAGAGGCTAGAGTGACTCGAAGACATGAGTACCCCTAAAATGTAAGTGGTTTAAGTGTTAATGGTTTTAATATTATGGCAGGTGATGTATGTGTGTATTGGTGTGTGTCTGTAATGGCTAACCCGCAAACAAGGCTACTTTTAAAGAAAAACACCTTTACGTACTCAAGAAAAGAGTGCTGTAGTAATATAAAGCTATTTTAAAGTATAAAATATAGAACAGCTTCACTTATTGGGAATTGTGTCATTGGGAATCAATTTTATGCTTGGAGAGACTTGACATTCAAACGTAAAAGGGCAGTAAGTGCTAGAGGCAAGACACCTAGAAGGGGCCACATTTCCTCTCACTGTGGGAGTGTTTAGCACCAAAAGCCTTCAGGGATCCACACGTGTTGTGTTTGGAAAGGGACAATGAGGATGCTGGTATACAGCTGTTTTGCCTTAATGAGATGCACTATGGTTCAAATGATACCATTAGGCTATAGGAATACAGTGGCTTGCAAAAGTATTCGGCCCCCTTGAACTTTTCCACATTTTGTCACATTACAGCCACAAACATGAATCAATTTTATTGGAATTCCATGTGAAAGACCAATACAAAGTGGTGTACACGTGAGAAGTGGAACGAAAATCATACATGATTCCAAACATTTTTTACCAATAAATAACTGCATAGTGGGGTGCGCGTAATTATTCAGCCCCCTTTGGTCTGAGTGCAGTCAGTTGCCCATAGACATTGCCTGATGAGTGCTAATGACTAAATAGAGTGCACCTGTGTGTAATCTAATGTCAGTACAAAGACAGCTGCTCTGTGACGGCCTCAGAGGTTGTCTAAGAGAATATTGGGAGCAACAACACCATGAAGTAGAACACACCAGACAGGTCAGGGATAAAGTTATTGAGAAATTTAAAGCAGGCTTAGGCTACAAAAAGATTTCCAAAGCCTTGAACATCCCACGGAGCCACTGTTCAAGCGATCATTCAGAAATGGAAGGAGTATGGCACAACTGTAAACCTACCAAGACAAGGCCATCCATCTAAACTTACAGGCTGAACAAGGAGAGCGCTGATCAGAAATGCAGCCAAGAGGCCCATGGTGACTCTGGACGAGCTGCAGAGATCTACAGCTCAGGTGGGGGAATCTGTCCATAGGACAACTATTAGTCGTGCACTGCACAAAGTTGGCCTTTATGGAAGAGTGGCAAGAAGAAAGCCATTGTTAACAGAAAACCATAAGAAGTCCCGTTTGCACAGCAAACATGTGGAAGAAGGAGCTCTGGTCAGATGAGACCAAAATGGAACTTTTTGTCCAAAATGCAAAACGCTATGTGTGCCGGAAAACTAACACTGCACATCACTCTGAACACACCATCCCCACTGTCAAATATGATGGTGGCAGCATCATGCTCTGGGCGTGCTTCTCTTCAGCAGGGACAGGGAAGCTGGTCAGAGTTGATGGGAAGATGGATGGAGCCAAATACAGGGCAATCTTGGAAGAAAACCTCTTGGAGTCTGCAAAAGACTTGAGACTGGGGCGGAGGTTCACCTTCCAGCAGGACAACGACCCTAAACATAAAGCCAGGGCAACAATGGAATGGTTTAAAACAAAACATATCCATGTGTTAGAATGGCCCAGTCAAAGTCCAGATCTAAATCCAATCGAGAATCTGTGGCAAGATCTGAAAACTGCTGTTCACAAACGCTGTCCATCTAACCTGACTGAGCTGGAGCTGTTTTGCAAAGAAGAATGGGAAAAGATTTCAGTCTCTAGATGTGCAGAGCTGGTAGAGACATACCCTAAAAGACTGGCAGCTGTAATTGCAGCAAAAGGTGGATCTACAAAGTATTGACTCAGAGGGGCTGAATAATTACGCACACCCCACTTTGCAGTTATTTATTTGTAAAAAAAAAAAATGTTTGGAATCATGTATGATTTTCGTTCCACTTCTCACGTGTACACCACTTTGTATTGGTCTTTCACATGGAATTCCAATAAAATTGATTCATGTTTGTGGCTGTAATGTGACAAAATGTGGAAAAGTTCAAGGGGGCCGAATACTTTTGCAAGCCACTGTACATCCAGCATTTATCTTCACTGTTAAAGCAAATAAAAAATTTTGATTTCAAGAATGATGTCTGGAGTTAAACCTAGCTAAGACGCAATGAATGACTGAATTAAAATCAACCAGAAACTATTGTTTGGTCCTGATGCTGTGGTTTTTATCAGGATTGTTGCTTACAGACACATATTAAGAGAAAGTAACCAATGATCAGAGGTGGAAAGTAACGAATTACATTTACTCGCGTTACTGTAATTGAGTAGCTTTTTTGTGTATTTCTACTTTTTAAAGTAGTTTTAAAAATCTGTAATTTTACTTTTACTTAAGTACGTTTTGTTTGAAGTATTGTAATTTGCTACATTTTAAATCATATTCGCTACTGAGTAAAAAATAAATGAATAAAAATGCTAAAATAATACAAATATTATGCTTTGTATAAATGCTCCGTTGCGCCGCGTGTGTGTATCATGTCCTGGTCGTGCGCCGCTCCAGACTCCACTCCAGGTTTTCTGACATCGGCATCTTCCTGACCTTCCACACGGTCGCTTCCGCCCTGAGTGACGTCATCGACTAGCGCGACCATGTATAAACCGGAGAGAGACGCGGGAAAGATGAAAGAGGTTGTGATTTTGGCGTTTTGATATTTGGTTGTGTATTCCGGTTTTGACTTTTTGCCTCCAATTGACTTTGATTATTGCTTTGTCCCTTTGGTTTGGTTGGTCTTTGTATATATTTGTAGATAATTTCATTGTTTTTGGTTTAGGGAGTCCGGGAAGGTACCTGTATTTTTGTTTGTGTGTGTTTTTTGTTGTTTCTTTTTGCAGGTAATCTAGCTACTAAATATAAATACCATTTTGTTTGTTATTTTGGCCTGGGTCCATCCTGAATCTGATCCTCCTCCTGGTGTGTTTGTGTGTGTATACAAACCTCATTATTTCATCAGTTAATGATTGGATCTAGTTCTTTCTGCCATATACCACCATTTCCATACAGTTTAAAATAGAACCCTGAACCATTCTTTTGCTGTTTGGCCCTAGACTGGGACGTAACACCATATTTAAGTGACCACTGGTGTTCCTTCAGTTAAAAACAACTAGTTTGAGATTTATATCTGCTCATCTTTTTTGAACTATGCTAGAATGCCTCATCCCACCCCCGCTGTGTGTTTTTTTTTTTTGTTGTTGATATTTAACAAAAAACAAAAAAAAAAGCAGAGCCAGATCAATATACAGTCGACACCCACAGCAAACATTTAAAAACAAACAATAATCTGTTAATATAAGACTGAACATGGAAACACCCAAGGGCAAAACAATTCAGCAAAAGAATCATCCCCACTGTTAATAAAAATTAAAATAAAAAAGTAACTCGGTAACTTTTACTCTGAGTAAATTTTTTAATGAGCTACTTTTTACTTTTATTTGAGTAGATTTTTATAAGAGTAACTTTACTTGTACTTAAGTAAAATTTCACTGAAGTAACAGTACTTGTACTTGAGTACAAAATGTTATTACTCTTTCCACCTCTGCCAATGATAAAACACAACAGAAGCAGGAAAGCATTCTGTATTTCATTAGGGAAAGTGTATTTAGAATTCAGTAATCCGTGCAAAGTACAGATTAATATATTGAGAACAGGCCTTACAAACACACACAAAGTATATGGATCATTTGATTTTCACATGGTTTTATTTTGATCCTATCCAATCCTGAGGTGGATACTTTAAATAAGCTTCACTTGATATTTAAGGTTTTTGCCCATAAACGCAAATCAAGTGGAAAAGGACCGGTAAACTCTTATTCTCGTAGTATGATACAGACATGTGCACTACATCAAAATGTAAATGCATAATATCATGGTTTTCTAAAGGGCAACACAGGTTATGCTATATTGCAGTTATAAAACTGAACAGTACAGTTAGTCGTAAAACTACCTATTTTTAAAATTTCTGAGTGTGTCCATGCAGCGAACAAGGAGCTGCTAATAAGACAAAGGCCGCAGGTTGTAGTAAATTAGTGGTAATTACTGTGTTTTCACTTTTGTCTGGTTTCATGACCTTCATAAAGAACCACATTGAGACTCCTCCAAGTTTGGTTGTATGCAGCCACACATATTGGCTACCTGGAGGCAAAAATATGTGATTTGGAATGACCTTATCCTTAATCCTACACGTTAAGGAGTAATTAAGGATTCCTAGAGTGACTGAAGCAATGATGTGGGTTTGGAGCCCAAGGCAGGCTGAGTGGGTGTGGTCAAAAATCAGATCTGGACGGAAGTGAGTTGAAGCCCAATTACCCAAGAAAGAGTGAACTTTTAAGACACATGCACAAAGTCTGAACTTTAATCTTGAACAGAGTAAAAGCAATAAACGGGTAAAAAGCCAGTTTTTCTTGTGATTTTTCTTTTTTGTTGCCCTGCGATGGTTTGCCAGCCTATTCAGGGTGTACCAAGCCACGTGCCCAAAGTCCTTGTGCGCAGTATAAGCGGTATTGTAGCGGAGTGGTTAGCACTGTGGCCTTGCGCTCCCAAGGTTGAGGGTTTGATTCCCACCTCTAGCTTTCAAAATTACACTGAGCCAAATTAACTGAAATTAGCAACAACTCGGGCAAATCCTAATGTTTGCTAGCAAATTTACATGATTTTTTTAGCCATCTTACTAGTACTAGTACCATGGGTGAAGAAAACCATTTGCTAACAGGGATTACGGGGGCAGTTAAAGGTTTACATATTCTAATCATGAGTGTGACTTTCAAGGCAATACTGGTCTTTTTCCGGGGGAGAATGAGTGCCAAACATGGATCTGTAGCTTTTAAAACCCAGACCATTTTTTAAAATATAAACATATATAGGCCTCAGGATTGTGCAGTATAGAGTGACGTATCATTTTTTTTAGCACAACCTAGGCAATATGATAAACTGAATTCTATTTTATTTTAACCAACTATACAAACAATTATAAAAATAGGCAACATAACCAAACAAATAGCATAGCTCACGTGTTTTTACGGTTGTTTGTTCACATTTTAAAAGTAAGGATAGCTTTTGTTCTCCCTGACATATCCGAAAAGCCATTTTTACAGTTTGTGGTTTGAAGCTTCCCCATTATCACACACTGGCAAGGCTCCCATTTAAGCATATTGTTAATTATCATTGACCTGCTGTATGCTATGTTGCCGGCACAGACATCTGCCGCTTAGGTTTTTAGGCTTTAACAGAAAAAAACACCTCAAAGGACATAGTATTTCGTTTATTGTGATTTGTCTGATATCAACACAGTCTCCAAAATATCCAGTCACCTATAAAGATTATTAATTCAATGGTACTAATGGCCTGAAATATCAAATGTCGCAAGCCAAAGGTCTTTTAAGTTCCTGTTAGTAATGAGGATTGACTCCAGCTGGTAACATCTATGTGCAAACACAAAAAGTTTTAGTTTGACAGCATTTATAGGATTGGACAACAGACAGTACAATGGGAAAGTCCATGGAACTCTGAGAAAACCAGAGAAGGAGGATGGGAGGTTTAGACAAGTCAGGAATGTATCTTAGAGTAATTTCTAAACAACTGCAGATTCCAAAATCAGTTTAAACAACTGTCTAGTTGTAAAGTACAAGTTATTAGAAGGTGTAGCTACTGGTGTAGGTCTGTAAGAATACTCCGTCAACAGAGAGGAAATTGGTTTAAATGGTCAAAGGCCTGCCATATGGAAGCTGCTGGAACATCAGTGTCACTGTCTACAGTCAAACATGTTGTACCATCATGTATCACCATCAACTGTTCTTTACATAAAATAAGGCAAGGCATATAAGTTTATGAGATGGAAATGTTTTTATTTTGTGTATTAAAATCGTAAACCGGTCAATTTGACCTGAGAATCACGTCGCTTCTTTTTTGGATATATTATTATATATTTAGTATGTTCATCTTTACACTACACTATACATTTTACTCTGTAAAAAAGTTGGGACACTAAACAAATTGTGAATAAAAACTGAATGCAATGATGTGGAGATGGCAAATGTCAATATTTTATTCAGAATAGAACATAAATCACGGAACAAAAGTTTAAACTGAGAAAATGTATCATTTTAAGGGAAAAATATGGTGAATCAAAATGTCATGGTGTCAACAAATCCCAAAAAAGTTGGGACAAGGCCATTTTCCCCACTGTGTGGCATCTCCCCTTCTTCTTACAACACTCAACAGACGTCTGGGGACCGAGGAGACCAGTTTCTCAAGTTTAGAAATAGGAATGCTCTCCCATTCTTGTCTAATACAGGCCTCTAACTGTTCAATCGTCTTGGGCCTTCTTTGTCGCACCTTCCTCTTTATGATGCGCCAAATGTTCTCTATAGGGGAAAGATCTGGACTGCAGACTGGCCATTTCAGTACCCGGATCCTTCTCCTACGCAGCCATGATGTTGTGATTGATGCAGAATGTGGTCTGGCATTATCTTGTTGAAAAATGCAGGGTCTTCCCTGAAAGAGATGACTAGATGTTGTTCTAGAAGCTGAATATATTTTTCTGCATTGATGGTGCCTTTCCAGACATGCAAGCTGCCCATGCCACACGCACTCATGCAACCCCATACCATCAGAGATGCAGGCTTCTGAACTGAGCGTTGATAACAACTTGGGTTGTCCTTGTCCTCTTTGGTCCGGATGACATGGCGTCCCACATTTCCAACAAGAACTTAATTAACCTAATTACTGTTAATTGGTCTTCCAGCTCTTCGTTATGCTTCGTTATTTACTTTTTCCAGCCTCTTATTGCTACTTGTCCCAACTTTTTTGGGATTTGTTGACAGCGTGAAATTTGGAATCAACATATTTTTCCTTTAAAATGATACATTTTCTCGGATTAAACTTTTGATCTGTCATCTATGTTCTATTCTGAATAAAATTTTATTCACAATTTGCTTAGTGTCCCAACTTTTTTGGAATCCGGTTTGTAGAATCCATAGCAAAGATCAGTAATCAGGTTAAAATTGAGGACAATTTTGTGAAATTACACTCTTTTTCTACACACAATGGATATTCTTAATGAAAAGCCCATGGAATTGCTTAAAAAGTTTCACACTGATTCTATGACACAGTATCACTACTCTACAAAATAACTATCCTGAAGATTTATCCTGCTTTGTGGTGCAATAGAAACTGTCATCACCAGCATTAACATCAGAGTGATATTCACAATTCAACAATCAATAACTTTAAACAGTAACACTTACAACGTCAGGACCTGAAGGTGATTCTAAGAGAGTGAGAACAAATCCACAGCTTTAGCTTAAAAAAAAAAAAAAATATATATATATATATATAAAATAAAAAAAAAGCTTGGAATTATCTCTAGTTGAGAAAGCAGTCCGCTGAAATGGTTAACACAGATAATGGAGTAACTCTCTACTAAGGTTTTGTATGTGTGTGTGTGTGTGTATTTATATGTATTGTGTGTGCATGTGTGTATCTGTCTGTGAGTTTTTGGTCAAATAAAATGTTCATGAGCAGAGCCAGAAGAGAGGGTCTTACCACCTCCTAATGAATAACAGATCAGTCTGAAGAGCGTTCAAGTCAAGCCAGGACTTTTGATAGTGCAGAATAAGAGAACAGAATTCTAAAAGTAAAAACATTACTCTCTATATAATCCCTTGCTACACTAAGGAAAATGGTTTGGAGCAAGGATGTGGCAGTAATCTCCAGTCGAGTTCCTGTGATGTGCAAGTGGTGTTTATGAATGTGTACAATTCCCAAAGACAGATGCATCTCCTCCACAAGTTGGTGACGAGTTATCCATTGATTTTACAGGCCCAGGTGAAGGCCATTCGCAGAATGTTCATGAGAAGGACTGCACTGGTCTTCGAGTCACCTTGGCCAGGATCGCCATTTAAGAAGCATGGCCGGCTTTTAAATATTTGAACCTTTCAGATGTTTTACTTTAAGAGTCGCATATGAGCTGTGCTTGAAATCGGTTTTACTCCTTCATTCACAAGAAATTTCCCAGTTTGACTTGAACAGAGCTTGTAAATGAAAATAAATGTATACTGTAAGTAAAGTGTATATTAGTATGCTGAGCAGTGAGTTTTTCACAGGCTCACTGTGCAGCTCTGTGCTGTGCTGTTCACACTCCTGTAATAAGCAGCCTGTACCTGGCCCACACAGCAACTGTGTTACAGTGACATCTAGTGGCCAAAACCAATCGGTGCACTCGGACAGTGGGAGATTCAGCCTACAGTACTTTTAGGTGGCACATTATTATAAAATATGTTTAGTGTTATCCCTGCACAGACATGTCTGGATGGCATTTATGACTAAATATTGCTTTACTTTATAGAGCAACGTTTTATTTCTCTTTAATAAATTATTTTGTGGTTACCACAGTAAATATGAAATATTATATAATATTATTATATTATATAATTTTCAATATAAAACCACCAATAAAACATTGTGAAATTAATGAATGCTTTCTCGTAGACATATTTAATATCCGCGAGTCCTCCGGGCCACCGTAGATTGAAGACCTTTAACCTGGAAGTTTATTATTTTCGCCTACATCCAAGATGGCGACTTCCGCACTAAAGCACGAGATTTCATCCGAGGAAGAAACACTCAGCCATTTAGAAACTACTGTAAGTTATTAACATTCATTCTTAACATCATTGTAACGTCCACAAGCGTGTGTGAAACTGCTCTACAGCCCTTAATGCTAAAGTTTAGAGAATGACACAAATATACATTTTCACAAAGTCTGCTGCTTCTGTGTTTTATGTTATCTTTTTCCAGATGTTACTATGGTATACTGAAGTAAAATTACGAGCATTTCATGAGTGTCAAAGGCCTTTATTGACGATTACATTAAGTTTATGCAAAGAGTCACTATTTGCAGTGTTGCCCCTCCATTTTTAACACCTCTGCACTTCACTCTAACATGCTGTCAATCAACTTCTGGGTCACATCCGGCCTGTTCCTGCATAATCAGAGTTTGTGGGGTTTTGTATATTGACCACAAGCTCTCAATGGGATTGAGGTCTGTGGAGTTTCCAGGCCATGGACCCAGAATTTTGATGTTTTGCTCACCGAACCTCTTGTAACACTCTTGTACTTATGGCAAAGTGCTTCATCATGGTGGAAATCACCAATCTGTTCATGGATGGTTGTTACTTGGTCAGTAACAATGTTTAGGTAGGTCAAAGTAACATCCATGTGAATGGCAGGACCAAAGGTTTGCCAGCCAAATATTACCCAAAGTATCACACTACGTATCTCCGCCCACTTGCCTTCCCCCCCATAGTGCTTCTTGGTGCCATTTCTTCCCCAGGTAAGCGACAATGCCCAGCCATCCACATGATGTAAAAGAAAACCTGATTCATCAGACCAGGCCACCGTCTTCCATTGTTCCTTGGTCTACATCTGATGCTCATGTGCCAATTTTAGGCGCTTTTGGTTTCTTCAGGGACAAAATGTTCATTTGTGGCCTATTGTATCCCACCCACCAGATTTTACTGTAATAAGATTATTATTATTATTATTCATGTCACCTGTCACTGGTCATAATGTTATGGCTGATTGGTGGGTATGCTGTATACTAGGGCTGCAACAACTAATCGATAAAATCGATAATTATCGATAATGAAATTCGTTGTCAACGAATGCCGTTATCGATTAGTTGGGCTGCTCACGTTATTGAGGCGCGCGACCACAAGATGCACAAATACACACACAGATACACAGTCGCTCGCGCAATGGAGGTTACAGAAGCGTCTGCAGGAAAAAGCGCGCGCCCCAAGTACTCCAAGGTACGGGAGCAATTTACATTAAACACCTCTTATCGGGCGTTAAAATCGACCGTTTTTCTGCCGGTTGTAGTGTCCAGTGAGCGCGGATGAAGTGCCGAGGGTTTTCTACACATAGGAGTCAGTGAGAGTTCACACAGGCTTTGGTGACGTCACCAAAGACCGTGTGAACACTCTCACCGGCTGCGCGGTTATACGGGGTAAAAAAAAAAAAAACCGTTGCATGCAGCTTTTTCTTTGCGTTCAAATACCAACGAACGCGAGGAAAACACTTCTAGTGCGTTTTCTTCACGTTCATTTTACCGGATATATCCCATCATCCTACACGCTGTACAGAGGGGAAAAGGGCAAAATAAACAGTGAACCCAGTAGCGGCGAGTTTTTTTCTCTCCCCACGTCGCCGTATTACGAGAATGTCTAGTATTTATTTTATAATTTTTTTTATTGAGACAAAAAAAAAAGGATAAAATACACGAGAGGATCGAAATAATGTATAAACCGTGAAAAGGATGTAGTAGACACTTCAATTAAAAATACCATAATCTAGAAGTCTATTCTTATTATTATTAAGTTGAATTAATTTAAGAGAATTTAAAATTTAAGTCATTCTTAACAACTGAATGTATTTTTGTTTTAAACTAATATATATATACTGTAAACTTGCCATCTGCAGTTATTGTTAAAAACAAAAATGTTGATTTACATAAAATAAGGTTTAAATGTCAAAATTAAAGATAATGAAACTGTGTGGCTATTGCATTTTTTTAAAGTTTACCTTTATACATAAATAATACCCTGATTTATGGTTATATATGGTTAAGCAAAACATCAAATTAAAGCGTCTAGCTTTTATCCGATTTAATCGATATACATATAATGTATGTATGTAGATGGCAAGTTGACAGTGTTTTTTTTATATATATATATATATATATATATATATATATATATATATATAAATATATATAAATATATATATATATATATAACAGTCAACTTGCCATCTGCAATTATTGTTAAAAACAAAACAAATGTTGGTATGGTTTTATATATAATTATAAGCAAAACATCAATCAAATTAAAGAAGCGCTTAGCGGTATCCGATTAATCGATTAATCGAAACAATAATCGGCCAACTAATCGATTATCAAAATAATCGTTAGTTGCAGCCCTACTGTATACACACATAATCCCGCTAACGAGTAGTGAATAGATGAATGAGTGATATATGTTGCTTTTGTTTCATAATCTAAGGCACCTGCAGGGCTCCAGACTGCGACTGTTTACTCAAATTTTGGGACCATTTTCTCAATAAACTCGATTTTATAACTAGGCGCTCCAGTGCAATTTGTACACGTGCAGTGAATGTAGCTGTGTTGCTAGCTAATGATAACTTTATTCAAAATGAACAACACTACTAGATTTATTAGTAGGAGTTATTCATTCAGCAGACACTTTCTCCAAAATGCAGATAGTATATCCATGACCTTAGTGTTGCTGACACCATGCTCTAGCAGTTCTGGTCTGGGTGAGTTCCAGGAACACACTCGTGCAGTCTCTCAGGTTGAATAATTAAAGGTAAAATACACAAACATAGCAGTTAGCCTGGCGTTATTCGTTACGATCTGCATATTAGAGTTCGTTGGCACACGTGATGACTATTATTTTAACTTATTTTATCAGTATACAGTGGGACATAATACAACTTTTTAAATTAAGGGAAAATATTAAAATATAATAAAATGTAAGTGGGCAGCACATTGGCGTAGTGTTTAGCACTGTTGCCTTGTACCTCCAGAATCCAGGTTCGATTCCCGTGTGTGCGTGGGTTTCCTCCGCGTAGTCCGGTTTCCGGTATCCTGACCTGCAGATGTGTATGTGAATTTGTGAGTGTATGTGTGTGTGCCTTGCGATGGATTGGTACCCTGTCCAGGGTGTACCACGCCTCGTGCCTTAAGTCTCCTCGGATAGGCTCCAGGCCCCCCATGACAATGAATTCAGGATAAAGCGATCTAGATGATGAGTGAGTGAGAATGAAAATGTAAGTGGTCAAATCTCTAAAGATACAATACCTACTGAACTCATTTAAAATTATGATTTTGTAAGTAATATTATAAACTCACATGTTACGTTTGTAAGGCTTAATCTCTTATTATTCAACACTGGACTGAATTTTGAAATCGTGGTATAATATTTATTATACCTGTTTCTCTTTTACTGTCCTGTGTCGATTGTTTACATGTTGTTTTAAAAATTGGCAGTTTGTCCTACTCAGTTTCTGAGCTTTAAGAAGCATTTGTCTCATAATTTACTCATTGATCTTCTTTGTCCCATTAGGATGAAACATCAAAACCTCAACCGCAGAAGATCCGAGAGACTCCAGAAGACATAAAGCAAGAGGCGATCATTAATTCACTGGCATTCCATCCTAAAGAAAATATCCTTGCTGCTGGAGACATTGATGGAGACATATATTTGTGTGTATCTTTTTAACCCAACATGTTGTTATAGACTTGTGCTATTTCTGGAACATTTCTTTTGCAATTTGTTTGCAAGTGCAGTTTAGCCAACATGAAAGAGAACTTTAAAATATGCAGGGGGTACGCCAGGGGCAGGGTTAAGCAGTTAGTGTTCTCTCTGTTCTCTTACACTCACTTCTATTCAGAAAAAGTTATTTAGTTGATTAGCTAAATCTTGTGTGCTGGGAGCAGAGAAAACACAGCAGGTGGTCCTCCAGAACCCGGGCTGAGAACCAAAGCTTTAACAGATGATTGTAAGGATTACAGTAATTATGGATTTTGTAACCCTAAATTTCACCGTGACCGTGCTTTTGAGTAAGAGTAACTGTTTAAAGAACCTTTTGTAGAGTTCTTTCAGAACTCCTTTTTTTCCTCCAAGAGGAGTGGTGCATGTTAAATATCGTACTGATATACAGCCACGTATGAAACTGTTTTGTTAATGAAGTTACATTTTCTCTTGATTTTGATTAACATTAAAATGCTAGAATTGAATGAAAGTATTTACAAAAACTTAAATACTCCTTCCTACATTGCAGGTACAGATACTCTTGCAATGACGGGGAGAACAAAGAGCTGTGGTCATCTGGGCATCACCTGAAGTCCTGCAGAAAAGTCGCCTTCTCGAGTGATGGAGAAAGTTAGTCTGTTAGTACAAGCTTTGTTAACTTCTAAATAAAGTTTAATTTACAAAACCACTGGACTTACAAACTTACTTAAAAACACAAGACGTTTCAGTGTTCATCCAAACACCTTCATCAGTTGTTTGGTGCACAGGAAGTAACTCTGGCAATGTTCTCAAAACAGCATTGTATGATGTATGACGTATACAATGCTGTTTTGAGAACATTGCCCCGGCGCTTTGCAGACAAGCCAACTGACTCCCCCTCATAGGCAGGAGAGGGGAAATCTGCTTAAGCTGCTGGAGCACCATCTTCTCTGGCACACAATTGGACTAACACCTGTCATGTGATTTAGATCATGTGACCCCTTTGTGTCTACATTTGCCAGAGTTACTTCCTGTGCACCAAACAACTGATGAAGGTGTTTGGATGAACACTGAAACGTCTTGTGTTTTTAAGTAAGTTTGTAAGTCCAGTGGTTTTGTAAATTAAACTTTATTTAGAAGAAACTTCTACCTGGATGAATGAATCTCCACAGACAAGCTTTGTTAACCTTTTGTGTGCTATGCTGTACTGTACTATTGATTTGTTCCTTTATGTTTCTCTCTCTCACCAGAACTGTTCAGTGTTTCCAAAGACAAGGCTGTTCACATCATGGATGTAGAGGCTGGAAAACTTTTTAAGAGAATTCCTAAAGCTCACAGGTATTACGTTATATGCTGAATTAGTACATTACAAAAATATGTGAATCTGTATTATTATTATTATTATTATTATTACATGAGATGTGACAAGCAGTTAAAGTGCTCTCATGGTCTGTCTGGGTGTTCACATCTTACACTCACAATTTATACTTAAAGGGATAGTTTAGGTTTTTCAAGTCTGTCTTAAATGAGATTTGAGGAGCATTTAAGTCAATTATAATAGGTATTGGTACCATGAGTCATAAATGTTCCTGCTTTGCACAGAAGTTTGAGCCAAATTCCACAACTGTTTTCCGTTCAAAAATGCTTTCCGAAGTTTAACTGAGATTTGTATAAAGATTCCATAATCCCATTAAACTAAATCAAGTTGGTATCGTTCATAACTTTGGTGTATTTAGTAAAAATTTTACATTCTTTCCCCAAAACATAGTGATATGCCTAAAAGGAATTTTGATAAGGCTATTTTTTAAATAGGTTTTTGTACTATTATTATAATTAGGGGTCCAAGCACCCTGAAACATTGCTATAATTATTAGGATCTTCTTCTTCCTCCACCTCCTCCTCCTTAACAAATACTGTAGACCAAAATCGTAAAAGCTTAAAAGCATCAAACAGGTTGTTGTACCACTGTGTACTTGGGTATTAGAAACAAGCCCGATCAACCTGATGGTGGCGATTTAAAGTTTTAGCAGATATCTCAAGAATCATGGGCCAAGAAGCAAAACTAATCTATTAAGTTACTACCACATTCTGAACAAAATTGCAGTTTGGACTATAAGTTTGCCATTTTTACCCCAAGTTTGCAATTTATTAATTTAGAACCAAATTGCAGTGACTCCGGTGAAGCTGTTGGAGAGTTTCTCCCGTTTTAAGTTGTATGTACAGTATGGCTGCTACGTGCTAATCAGTTCTAAAATGGTGGCATCTAATTGACTAACTTACTGAACAAAACTTGATAGACAAAAGTTTTTTCGTCTGAAACTTGACATTATGTCCTTGCGATACATGTAAAAGATGTTATGGCTATGCTAATATATTTTTATAAAAATAAATTATAATCTATAATTGTGCAATGTATTCTGGTTAACTGTATTGTATCCTCATCTATTTAATGCATTCACAAAACTCTGCTCTCTCATATACCCTGATTTGTAATTGGTAATCACAATGAATTTGTGAATATTCAAGTTACTTTATAACGTCACATCGTGACTTCTTTGCCACTTTTCTTTGAGTATGCTTTCTCTCAAAACAAAACAGGATTTTACAGATTTGCTAATGAATGTAGGGTAAACGTATGATTCAGAGCTTTCTAAAGCAAACAGACGACAAATTGGTGTGATGAGGTGATACTGTACATTGAGAGCTCCTGCTGAAAACTCACCTGATTTTTCTTTTGTTTAGCAAGCCTGTTAATGCTTTGCTATTAATTGATGAGAATTTGTTCGCCACTGGGGATGATGAAGGCACTGTCAAAGTGTGGGACATGAGAAAAGGCACTTCATTCATGTCCCTGAAACACCACGAAGACTTCATCAGTGACATAGCTGTTGATTCAGCAAAGAGGATTTTACTTACATCCAGGTATCAAGCTCAAATATCAATGTATACACCTTAAAGATTGACTGGGCCTCTTTTATCCATCTTTTAGTAAAGTTGTGCAACTGTTTGCTTAAAATCAAACATTAGTTTTAAATTTACAAGGTTTGGATGCATTGTAGGTCTCTTAAAGGCAGAAATACGAGGTTTTGAACTATGTCTATGCAAATAACCTACATTTTTAGAAGTTATGGTTAAATCTACTTGGTTTTACCTAATTAACATAAATCCGTTTGTTTTACAAAATGTAAGCAAATGTTTGCATAATTTATTGCACAACTTAAACCTGTCTTTCCCCTGTTGATTTTGCCTATTGTCTGGGTTGGTAGCGGTGATGGAACTATGGGTGTGTTCAATTTGAAGAGAAGAAGATTTGAACTGCTCTCTGAAATCCAGGATGGAGATCTCACATCTGTGTCCATCATGAAGGTGACCTACACACATACAGTAGCTTATAAATTTTTCCATCAAAATGTCACCACTCCAGATATGTCATGTCAGTTTCATTTCTAAAAAATAAAAAAAGCTGTGTGTATCTATGGTATGTACACACTACTGTTTTAGACCACTTGCAAATTTTATTAGATCTTTCATTAGATTTATTTTCTACATTCTACAACAATACTTGAGATTTCAAAACTATAAAATAACACATATGGAATTAGGTAATTACGTAACAAAAACAGCAGTTAGTTGTTATTGTAAGACACAGAGGTCGGCCTTTCTGTAATAGTTCTTGCAAGAACAGTATTGTGTCAAGTGCATTTGCAAAATCCGTCGAGCACCATAATGAAACTGTCTCTCATGAAGGCCGTCCCAGGAGGACGAGACCAAAACCTACCTCTGCTGCAGACGAGAAGTTCATTTAGAGTTATCAGCCTGAAAAATGAGCAATTAACAGCAGCTCAGATTAGAGGCGTTATGAAGTCTTTACAGAGCAGAAGTAGCAGAAACATCTCAATATCAACTGTTCAAAGGAGATTCATGCAGTTTTTGGACGCCTTCAGCAAAACTTTACAATGTAGAAAGAAATAAACATCAGGAACCATCATGGAGTTAGAAAGTGACCGCAAACTTTTGAATGGTAGTGTGTGTATAATTTTTTATTTTTTTACTGTTTTATTTTTAGTTACTTAAATATTCAAAGTATTTAAGTGTGGAACAAGAACAAAACCTATTATGTCTGCTGGCTGTAGGTCAAGAAAAACATCACCTAAACATCAGCATAATGCTCGTATGATGATCATATTTAAGAGGAAGCAAATATGGTAACTTCACCTGTCTAAGTTCTATTCATAAATTACAGCGTGGGAGAAAAGTGGTGTGTGGCTCCAGCGAAGGGATGCTCTACATTTTCAATTGGAATGGATTTGGAGCAACTAGTGATCGATTTGCCCTCCAGGCAGAGTCTGTGGACTGCATAGTACCAGTTACCGACAGCATATTGTGTACTGGCTCAATGGATGGAGTCATCAGGTAAGGGGACATGCAAGGTTCAAACTGAAAAAAAAACAAACAAAAAAAAAACAAATTGTCATAATCTTGTACTTTATTTTATTATTTTTCTTGGGTGGAAAGCCAGAGTTACTAAACTTCATTATTATTTTTTAGCTCAGGTTAAGTCATCCTCTCCTGTCTAAGCTATTTTTGCAAAGTTTAACATCCCCCAATTTTTTTTTTTTTTACAAAAACATTGATTCAGCTTTATAATACATAAATGACAAATTAGGACTGGGCGATTTGGCCTAAAATCTAAATCTCGATTAATTGAACATTTTAACTCGATTTCGATTAATAAACTATTTTTTTTTTTGCCCTCATAGTTCACTGACAAGTTTTGTACAGTAAATATGCTCACAAGTGAGAGATTTTTGAATGAAGGCTGCATTACTTGATTGATTAATTGAAGGCAACACACACTGTCTACTATCTATGATTATTTATTGAACATCAATGTTGAACAACTTAAACTGAAGCCACAAAAATTAAAGGGTTCATTAAATTACATTTTAAAGTATAGTTTATTAACAAAAACAGATGACCGATTTGGCCTTAAAAATTAAGATACTATAGGCACATGCTCCGAATCTTTACAAGGCAAAGATTTTTATTTAAAAAAAAATACTTGTTTGTGATGATAAAAAGTCTTGTAATGATAAATTACAATGTTTTGAGATTTTTAAACAATAATGAGAAACAACATTTAGACCACACACACACACTAGGGCTCTTATTATCCCACAATTCAGAGTTAAATGAAGGCTATTTCACACGGCCACAATAAACTGACATAATGGCTTAAGCACGCAATGACAACAAACATGGAATGAATTATGCAGCTATCAATCTGGGCCAGGACAATTTCACTTTTACTATATAGTTGGGTACCTGCTAGGTGTTGTATAGTTCATATTTGCTTGGCCAGAATGGTTTAAACCACCAAAATAACGTGTTATTGATAAACTGCGCAGCTTTGGCCAGCGTGAACACTCCCGTTAGTAACGAGGCGAATAAGGAGCTAAACTTCAGCCGCAGAATGAGACGCTGCGCAATAAGGAGCCAAACGAATCAGAAGCTGCGAATAAGTAGCTAAACTTCAGCCTCATGTGCTTAGGGGCATCATATCTTTCGCTAGAAAGTTAGAAACGGCCCTGGTTATATCCTTGCTCCTTTTGAACACCTTTCATAAGGTGTAATGGCCACGAAAGACGACACGATCGATATCTGCTTTGGTACAGCCTCACTGCTAGCGCTGCTAGTTGACGGAGTAGCATCATGTTCATGCTCTGTGTGGTCGTGTGGGTGATGTATTCATATAACGGAGCTCGTGCTACCTTTTTTGTAGAAAATTTCAACATCTTTGGATAATAACTCGAGGTTAGATTTACTTTCGTCGCTGCTTCCACTCTTTTTTTTTTTATTTTATTTTTTTTATTTCTTTTTTTTGTCGTCCTGGTGTCAAGTTTGCTTCGCAAAGTGCGGCAGGAAATTAACTTTGACCTGCACGGCACGCGCAAGCTGCACGCTGATTGGTTGTTGACGTGTTGTTCTACTGTGTGATTGGCTCTTAGATGAATCCATATCGAGCAAAAAATGTCTAGAGCTTTTCATCGTTTTTAAAATCAAATAAATCGCGATTCGATATGATATCGTTTATCGGCCCAACCCTATGACAAATAACAAATGTTAGCAACTAGTGTGTCTAAAAAAAAAAAAAAACACCCCTTGATTCAGAGCGATGTGTCGGGACTTGATTGATTCTGACAAAAATATGTGACTAGTGAACACCACCACATGGATGATTTGGAAATATTGTTTTGTGTTAGTTCCAGTGATTGGGGATGCTAAGAAATAATAATAAAGTTTAGTAACTTTATTACCAAAGCTTACCAAAGTTAATCCTGTTGCATGACCGATCAAGCTTTAGCTGTCAGACAGATGGCCGGCCTCACATTTGCCTCTAGAATACTCTGGTAAACAGAGGAATTATTGGTTGTCGCAATGACTGCAAGGTGCCGATGTCTTGTGGGTGCAAAAACAAGCCCAAATCATCACCCCTCCACTGCTGGGTATGCAGTGTTTCTGCTGAAATGCGGTGTTTGGTTTTTGACAAACATGGAGCTGGTCATTAAAGACATTAAGACCAAATAAGTCCACTTTGGTCTCAAAAAAGCCTGGTGGTTTATTCAGATGCAAACCTCAGTCATGCTTCCGTCATTTCTTTTTAGACAGAAGAGGCTGTCTCCTGGCAACCCTTCCAGACAAACTGTGCTGTCAAGCATACTGAACTTTTAACATGCTCAATGAGGCCTGTAGGGTCTGAGATGTACCTTGTGGGTTTTCTTGTATTTCTCTGAACATTGCACATTTCCACTCCTGGAAAGATTGGCGGCCGTCTTGAATTCTTGAATAAGCTACTCGCTCAATGTAAACGCCTGCATCAATAGATATTAATTAGAAAAAAATTAACGAAATAACAGCACTGAAGTGGCACTGTATAAGTGAATTTTAACACGCTGGAGTAATTTTAAGATGAAACTTAATCTTTATCCAATCTACTTTTTCATCTGTGATTCACTCTGAATACCGAACAGGGAGTGTATTAGGGTGACGACGAAAGAAGTGCAACTTGAAGGCATAAGATACTCAACCTTACAAAATGTTATTTCTTCGTATTAATAAGTTAACCAGTGAGTTCTGTCATACAGAAAGACAGACAGACAAACTGACTTAAACCTGAAATAATATCACTGATTACATTAAAGCTTATTTTTAGCTTTAAACTTTTAACTATTTATACAAACTCTTTCCATCAATAACAGATACTTTTCTAGCAGTAAATAAATAATGGCACAGTGAAAAAAAGTTATTGCTTGTCAGAGGTTGTATTATTTAAAGTACATACTGTTGGATTAATTCATAATTGGGTCCAAATTACTCGAATTGTTGATGATTAAGCTTTGAGTTAAGCCTCTGCTCTCTCTTCAATAATGATTTGGGTTCGCTAAAATGAGAGAGGGCTACAGTTATGTGCGTCTCTGACCCTGCTGCTCACACGTCTCTTGTCCACACAGACAGATTTGCCCAGTGAGAAATGGAAACCTTGGAGAAACGGGTTCACAAGGCATAGAATCTCCTTTTTATTTTTTTAGAGGTCAATACAAAGCATATAAACCGGTCTTATCTAAAAAAAAAAAATCAGGAAAAATAGGACTGGGGTTAGTAATACTGATTACTTACTATGCTAAGGTGGTGACAGCCAAATAAATATGAAAACAAAAAACATGCTCCCATACTGTATATTAAGTCGTATATTTATTTATTTATTTTATTAAAAAAATTTTTACCCAAATGGTAGAGGAAGAGATTTGCTTTTCATGGGATATCATGTCTGTGTAGGTCAAGTGTGGAGCAAAGTGTCTTAACAGTGAAAATATTAGTGCAGGTGCAAGAAAAATGAAATTATTACACATCCATTAAAAAAAAATTGGCTAAACACAGTAGGAATTACAGCACCTTGCTATGTGGTGTCCCTTTTTTTTATAAGACCAAATATTACATAAACTAATATTGCTTTAATTTAATTGTGTTGCATGTCAAAAATTGTGCACATATAAGTACATTTGGATTTAGTTTTTTCTGCCTTACCTCCTCTGCAGAGCTGTGAATATCTTGCCCAATCGCGTTATTGGCAGTGTGGGGCAGCACATCGGTGAACCCATTGAAGAAATTGCTTGTTCGTGGGACAAACGTTTTCTTGCCAGCTGTGCTCATGACCAGCTAATCAAGTTCTGGGACATATCAGGACTCTCTGCAATGAGAGTTAGCGATTATCGACAGCAGAAGAAAAAAGATGGACGTCTCAAGGCACTTAGCAATAAAGCATTTGGCGGAGCGGGCGACTTTTTCTCTGGACTACTTGATGTTAACGAGGCAAACGGAACAGAAGAGGTGGAGGACAGTGATGATGAGGAAGATGAAGATAGTTAAAGAAATTGAAAGACCTGTTTTGTGTTTAAGATGTAATTATCCCTGTTTTTTTGTACAAACTTTATATTTTTTTCAAACCATCAGTTACTACAGAAACAGTTAATACACCATGAAGATCTATCTGCAAACTATGCATTATAAGTTTAGTATGTGCATACATTTACTGGTTATTGATTGTTAAATCAAATGAGTTTTCTCCACTCTTTACATATTTGTCTGCTGCAGTCTTATAAAATTGGCTCCTTGTAGCCTGTGTACTGTTTTGCATGTCCATAAGAGGATAAGGGACCACCACTTATCACATATGATTTGGGTGGCGAACTGTTCTCCCAACCCCCCCCCCCCCCCCCCCCAACACACAAATTCCAGACTTTTAAAAATTGTGAAGTGAAAGCATATTTTCATAGATTATACTGTAGCTGTTAATTGTTCAATTCAGTTCAGTTTTATTTGTATAGCGCTTTTAACAATTGACATTCTCAAAACTGCTTTACACAATCAAAAGAATTATTTAAGTTGTATGGAATGTGAATGTGTATGAATCAAAATGTTCAGATAGTCCCTGGTGAGCAAGCCCGAGGGCGACAGTGGCAAGGAAAAACTCCCTGAGATGGTAATAGGAAGAAACCTTGAGAGGAACCAGACTCGACAGGGAACCCATCCTCATCTGGGTGAAACAGATAGCAGGAAATGATCTGCATTTATACAGTGTTAAGTGTTAGGTTCAGCTATAATAGTTGATGTTAAAATGGAGTCCAGTAGTTATTGGAGACTCCGATAGACTTGTAGAAAGTTCCAGTCCTGAACTATCGAATTGTCAAGTCCTCAGAGAAACAGCTGCTAACACCAGTCGAGGCCAGAACCATCTTCTAGGTAGATAGAATCATCCCCAGACACCAGACGCATCCCAAAGAGACACACGGGGCATCCATGCGATGAGACCTCCAACCAGAAGCGGGGCACCAGGATGGGTCAGACAGGTCCGGAGGGCAGAGGGAGTCTGGATCACTGGCAGCTCAGGGATGACGTGTAGCTCGACAGAGAGAAAGAGTGAAAGGGGGAGACGGGGGGGAGAGAGGGAAGAGAAAAAGGAGAGATGGCAGTTAGGTATGGTCACAGTCACATAATGTATAATGTGAATGTATATTTACTGTAGAGTGCAAGCAGAGACTCCGGCAGGACTAACTATGACAGCATAACTAAAAGGGAGAGCCAGAAGGAAACACAAACATGAGGGGGAACTGAGATGTAAAGCAAACAATCACCTCACCGTCAACAAACCTGAGTGATCAAATGAGAGTGAAGAAGACAGCATCTAAACATACCAGTTCACCATAATACTTTACGTCCATGAGTCCCCCAGATCTGCTCCTTTACCTTATGGCAAATCTATTTATAAAAATGCTTGGCTAAATAAATAGGTTTTGAGACTAGACTTAAACACTGAGACTGTGTCTGAGTCCCGAACACTATTTGGAAGACTATTCCATAATTTTGGGGCTTCGTAAGAAAAAGCTCTGCCCCCAGCTGTAGTTTTCATAATACGCGGTACTGACAAGCAGCCTGCATCCTTTGACCGAAGTAGGCGTGGCGGATCGTAAGACACTAGCAGTTCGCTCAGATACTGCGGCGCGAGACCATTTAGTGCTTTATATGTCAAGAATAGTATTTTAAAATCAATGCGAAATTTCACAGGGAGCCAATGTAGTGAAGATAGGATAGGGGTGATGTGCTCATATCTTCTGGTTCTAGTGAGGACTCTCGCTGCTGCATTCTGAACTAGCTGAAGCTTGTTTATGCACTTAACAGAACAACCAGACAGTAAGGCATTACAATAGTCCAACCTAGAAGTGATAAAAGCATGAACTAGTTTTTCTGCATCGTTTAGCGACAATATATTTCTTATCTTGCCAATATTTCTGAGGTGAAAGAATGCTATCCTGGTGATATCTACATGCGCTTCAAATGAAAGGCTGGAATCTATAATCACGCCGAGGTCTTTTACTGTTGCACTTGATGGAACAGAAAGGCCATCTAAAGTTACGGTGTGAACTTTACGGTACGAAGGAAGTTAATTAGCATCCAGTTTCTTATGTCCTACACACATTGCTCAACTTTAGTAAGCTGGTTTTTCTTATCAGGTTTTGCTGAGACGTATAGCTGTGTGTCGTCAGCATAACAATGAAAACTAATACCATGCTTACGGATTATGTTGCCCAGAGGAAGCATGTAAAGGGAAAAAAGCAGTGGGCCTAAAACTGAACCCTGCGGAACGCCAAACTCCACTAGAGAACGTGCAGAATAATCACCATTTAAGTCTACATACTGATAACGATCGGTCAAATAGGATCTGAGCCAGGAGAGGGCTGTACCCTTAATTCCTACTACATTTTCTAATCTGTGAAGAAGAATAGCATGATCAATGGTGTCAAAAGCTGCACTGAGGTCGAGTAATACAAGCATAGTTACACAACCCTGATCAGAGGCCAATAGGAGGTCATTTACTACTTTAACGAGTGCTGTTTCTATGCTGTGATGAGGCCTAAATCCTGACTGATACAGTTCATGTATGCCATTTCTATGTAGATATGAGCATAGCTGCTCCGCTACTATCTTTTCCAGAACCTTAGAGATAAAGGGGAGGTTTGATATTGGCCTGTAATTGGACAACTGACAGGGGTCGAGGTCAGGTTTCTTAATTATTGGTTTCATAACTGCTAATTTAAAAGATTTTGGAACATAACCAATGCTGAGTGAGGAATTAATTATTCTCAACAGCGGTTCTGTTATTACTGGTACTATCTGTTTAAGAAAATGTGTCGGTATAGGATCTAATATACAGGTTGATGAATTTGCAGAAGAGATGAGTGAAATTAGTTCATTCTCTTCAAGGGGAGTAAAGTATTCTAGGTTTGAATCTGACATGGCTAGGTTAACATCTGTATCAATTACCTCAATTTTATGCCTGATATTTACAATTTTATTATTAAAAAAGTTCATGAAGTCCTCACTATTGCATGATGTTGTGGAGATTTCTGTAGTGGTCTTATTTCTGGTTAATTTGGCTACGGTATTAAATAAAAATCTAGGATTATTTTTATTTTCTTCTATAAGAGTGGAGAGATACGTTGATCTAGCTACACTAAGAGCTTTCCTATAGTTCAGTATGCTCTCTTTCCATGCTATTTGAAATACTAACAATTTAGTTTGACGCCATTTACGCTCTAATTTCCGAGCAGTCTGTTTTAAAGTGCGCGTGTGATCGTTATACCAGGGAGCGAGTTTCTTATCTCTAATAATTTTTCTTTTAGCTGGAGCTACATTATCTAAGGTACAACGAAATGTCGACTCTAAATATTCAGTCGCCTGATCGAGTTCTGTTGGGTCAGACGGTGGCCTAATCGAAGTTGGTAACTCTGGGAGATTACTGATAAAACTCTGTGTGGTAGTTGATGTGAATGTACGTTTAATACGGTAGCGCGGTGCTGTGCGTACATTATCACTGTGACACACTTGAATGGAGACAAGATAGTGATCTGAGATAATTTCAGACAGTGGAATTGTGAATACATTTCTTATACTTAATCCGAAAAATATTATTAAGTCTAAAGTGTGACCTGCTTTATGAGTGGGTCCTACTACACACTGATTTACGCCTACAGAGTCCAGTATGGATATAAATGCTGTTCTCAGAGGGTCTTCTGGATTCTCAAAATGAATGTTAAAATCTCCAGCAATTAACACTTTGTCTACAGAAACAACTAGGTTTGAGATGAAATCTTCAAATTCACTAAGAAATTCAGAATACGGCGCTGGAGGTCTGTAAATTATAATTAGTGGAATCGACTGAGCTGATTTAATATACTTAAATAGACTTATGTTACTATAAAGAATTTCAAATGAATTAAATTTGTGTCTGTGTTTTTGTACGATAGACAGATTATCATTATAAATAAATGCGACGCCTCCTCCTCTACCAGTTAACCGAGGCTGGTGTACAGTGGTGTGAAAAACTATTTGCCCCCTTCCTGATTTCTTATTCTTTTGCATGTTTGTCACACTTAAATGTTTCTGCTCATCAAAAACCGTTAACTATTAGTCAAAGATAACATAATTGAACACAAAATGCAGTTTTTAAATGAAGGTTTACGTTATTAAGGGAGAAAAAAAACTCCAAATCTACATGGCCCTGTGTGAAAAAGTGATTGCCCCCCTTGTTAAAAAATAACTGTGGTTTATCACACCTGAGTTCAATTTCTGTAGTCACCCCCAGGCCTGATTACTGCCACACCTGTTTCAATCAAGAAATCACTTAAATAGGAGCTACCTGACACAGAGAAGTAGACCAAAAGCACCTCAAAAGCTAGACATCATGCCAAGATCCAAAGAAATTCAGGAACAAATGAGAACAAAAGTAATTGAGATCTATCAGTCTGGTAAAGGTTATAAAGCCATTTCTAAAGCTTTGGGACTCCAGTGAACCACAGTGAGAGCCATTATCCACAAATGGCAAAAACATGGAACAGTGGTGAACCTTCCCAGGAGTGGCCAGCCGACCAAAATTACCCCAAGAGCGCAGAGACGACTCATCCGAGAGGCCACAAAAGACCCCAGGACAACATCTAAAGAACTGCAGGCCTCACTTGCCTCAATTAAGGTCAGTGTTCACGACTCCACCATAAGAAAGAGACTGGGCAAAAATGGCCTGCATGGCAGATTTCCAAGGCGCAAACCACTTTTAAGCAAAAAGAACATTAAGGCTCGTCTCAATTTTGCTAAAAAACGTCTCAATGATTGCCAAGACTTTTGGGAAAATACCTTGTGGACAGACGAGACAAAAGTTGAACTTTTTGGAAGGTGTGTGTCTCGTTACATCTGGCGTAAAAGTAACACAGCATTTCAGAAAAAGAACATCATACCAACAGTAAAATATGGTGGTGGTAGTGTGATGGTCTGGGGTTGTTTTGCTGCTTCAGGACCTGGAAGGCTTGCTGTGATCGATGGAACCATGAATTCTACTGTCTACCAAAAAATCCTGAAGGAGAATGTCCGGCCATCTGTTCGTCAACTCAAGCTGAAGCGATCTTGGGTGCTGCAGCAGGACAATGACCCAAAACACACCAGAAAATCCACCTCTGAATGGCTGAAGAAAAACAAAATGAAGACTTTGGAGTGGCCTAGTCAAATTCCTGACCTGAATCCTATTGAGATGTTGTGGCATGACCTTAAAAAGGCGGTTCATGCTAGAAAACCCTCAAATAGAGCTGAATTACAACAATTCTGCAAAGATGAGTGGGCCAAAATTCCTCCAGAGCGCTGTAAAAGACTCGTTGCAAGTTATTGCAAACGCTTGATTGCAGTTAATGCAATAACTGTTTGGGGTGGCCCAACCAGTTATTAGGTTCAGGGGGCAATTACTTTTTCACACAGGGCCATGTAGGTTTGGATTTTTTTCTCCCTAAATAATAAAACCCCTCATTGAAAAACTGCATTTTGTGTTTACTTGTGTTATCTTTGACTAATAGTTAAATGTGTTTTATGTCCAGGACATAAAAGATTGGATGACCAATAACTTTCTTTTACTAAATTCAGATAAGACAGAGATATTACTTATTGGCCCCAAAACCAGCACACAACAGCTTTCACAATTCAGCTTGCGCTTAGAAGGATGTACTGTTATTACCAGCTCAGCAGTAAAAGATCTGGGAGTAATATTAGACAGTAACTTGTCTTTTGAAAATCACATTTCAAATATCACAAAAACAGCCTTTTTCCATCTTCGAAATATTGCCAAACTTAGGAGCATCTTATCCGTATCTGATGCAGAAAAGCTAGTTCATGCATTCATGACCTCCAGACTGGACTATTGTAATGCATTACTAGGTGGTTGTCCTGCATCCTCAATAAACAAGCTTCAGTTAATCCAAAATGCAGCTGCCAGGGTTCTCACTAGATCCAGAAAATATGATCATATAACCCCAATATTATCATCCCTGCACTGGCTACCTGTTCAGTTTAGAATAAATTACAAAATAGTATTACTTACATACAAAGCCTTAAATGGTTTAGCTCCCACATACCTAACCAGTCTTCTGATGCGCTACAATCCACCACGCGCCTTAAGATCACAAAGCTCCGGACTTCTGGTAGTTCCCAGAATTTCAAAATCTACAAAAGGGGGTAGGGCTTTTTCATATTTAGCTCCAAAGCTTTGGAATAGCCTTCCAGACAGTGTTCGGGGAGCAGACACGGTTTCTCAGTTCAAAAGTAGACTCAAGACGCATCTTTTTAATCTGGCATACACATAACTCATCCCAGTACTCATACTCCAGTACACCTATACCGAATGGCAACTACGCTAATTCTCCCCATCTGTTCTGTATTTCTCTACCCATCCCGAGGCATCGGGAGATTTTGCCAGCTTCAGTAGACAAAGGCCGACCCTGCGAGGTTCCTGAGGCATCCAGAGAAGGACCAGCTCCAGCTGGATTCAGCTTTATGATGGTTGGACCTACACATGCTGCTCCTGTGCTTCCAGTGATCCAGACCTCATCTGCCCTCTGCACCTACTGACTCGTCCCTATGCTGAACTGGTCTTCATGTTAATTTAAAGAACTTCTGTCATATTGAATTTTCACCTGCACAACACACAAGATGTTATATCATTTCTATCTGTTATCGCCCAAATGAGGATGGGTTCCCTGTTGAGTCTGGTTCCTCTCAAGGTTTCTTCCTAATGACATCTCAGGGAGTTTTTCCTTGCCACCGTCGCCGTCACCCTTGGCTGCTCATCAGAGAAATTTCATTCATTCGTCTCATTATTATCTAGACACATTTTTCTCACACATACACGCTTCCAATTATTTTCTTTTCTATAATTATTATTATTATTTGTTTTTATTTATTTATTTTCTATTATTATTTTATTTATTTATTTATTATTATTATTATTATTATTATATATTTTTTTGTTAAATTTCTTTAATTTTTGTGAAGCTGCTTTGAGACAATGACCATTGTTAAAAGCGCTATATAAATAAAATTGAATTGAATGATCAGAAACATTTTGTGTGACAAACATGCAAAAGAATAAGAAATCAGGAGGGGGGCAAATAGTTTTTCACACCACTGTATGTAGCTGTACCCAGGAGGACTAGCTTCATTTACCGCTACATACTCGTCCTGTTTAACCCATGTTTCAGTTAAACAGAGTATATCAAACGCCTGATCAGTGATAATTTCATTAACAATAACTGCTTTCGATGCGAGAGATCTAATATTTAACAATCCTAGCTTCAGATCAGAGGTGCCGGCTGCGCATTCAGTGTGATCCGAGTTTGTGGTCTTTATGTTAGATTATTAAAACAGACTTTGAGTCTTTCTACATTTTTGCTTAGATCGGGAAACAGTTCTGCTTTATCAGTGTCAGTTTTTGACCACAGACACTGTTCTCAACCAAGTAGTGATGAGATGTTTTAAAAAATCCCATTAATATTGCTGTGCCACATCCAAATACTCCTGCTGTTAGTCTCTAATGCTGCCTTCATACTGCATTTGACAAATTACACACAATGAACTGATAAATCATTCACTTGAGTGATGATACAGCATTATGACTACATGGCTAGAAATATTATATTCTGCTAATATGTATGCTGTGGAGTGGTAATTGCTAAATGTATTTACCAAGCTGGAGACGACATGCTACTCTGAGAGTAATTTATCTGAAACATGAAAACTGGCAGTGGAATCAGCTGTCTGATTTCTTTCGACACTACCTTTTTCTATTTACCATGAGTTTAAAACATAAATAAAAATATATGTTTTGATCCTGCTGACTAAAGATACAATGTAAACATTAATGATGTGTACATCATCACCCAGTCACCTCTTCTGCTAGTCAAAAAAAAATAAAAGAAGGGTTAAAACAGTTCTTCAATGACTTGTTTTTTCATGCTTATAACTTTGACTCCTATTCTTTAACATAAATATACTAAATAAAACTGTAACCGATTGTCCGATAAAGATTATGTTTGTTAAGGAATATGTTTATTAAAACTTGTATTAAAAAGTCAGTTCCTTCAAAATTCTTGCTGTTACGCTGACAGTCAAAACATGATGACCAATATTGTGTTTGCCCGCTTCCTCTGCGGCTCTGCCCCCTCATGGTGTGGCTCTGCAGGGCCTTCAGGTGTGTGCTGTGGTGTCTGGCACCAGGACATTGGCAACAGATCCTTTGGGTGTTACATCCTGCTGGAAAAGTAAATCATCTCCATAAAGCTCATCAGCAGATGGAAGCATGAATTGTTCTAAAATATTCTGGTAGTCAGCTGCATTGACTTTGGACTTGATAAAACACAGTGGACCAATTACAGCAAATGACATGGCACTCCAAATCATCACTAAATATGGAAACATCACACTGCCCTTCAAACAACATGGATTCTATATCTCTGCATTCTTCTTACAATCTCTGGGACCTAAATGAAATGACATTTCCACTGAGCATGGTCCAGTTATTTTTCTCCTAAGCCCAGGTAAGTCAACTTCAGATGTGGTCTCTGGCTTGATAACTAGGAACACAACAGTTGTAGCCCATTTGCTGAAGATGTCTGAGCATGGAGGCTCTTTATGCACTTACTCCAGCCTTACTATGCTCATTGTGAAGCTTTCCCAAGGTCTTGAATTGGCTTTGCTTGACAATCTTCTTAATGCTGTGACCATCTCTGTTGCTCGTGCAGCTTTTCCTACCACAATTTTCCCATCCAGCCAGTTTTCCATGAATATGCTTCAATACAGCATCTTCTGTGGGGTACGCTCCTTAAGGCAGATGTCAGTGATTGTCAGGTGATCGCCAGGTCTGCAATCTTCTCCATGCATGTACTGAACTGGACTGAGAGATACATGGCATTTCTACTGTTTGAATAATAACTTACCCCACCCAAAATTTATTTTGACATACTGATATTTGATTTTCATTAGCTGCAACCTATAATTATTCATGTGAAAAAAGGCTATTCTCTTATGAATGCCAACTGCAAAATAGAAATGAAAATTATAAGTGGATTTTTCCAGGCACCTTACAAGGCTTGTATCATATTTGCTTTACTATGAGGGCACATCACTTGATCACGTGTGCACCACTTCTGGGCACTTTAAAATGCATTTTATATCACATTTACTGATTTCTATGACTGAACACCAGTTTTATTTTCAGTAAACTTGCTCCAAATACAAGTAGGTTAGCTTCAGCTGCCATAATAACTAGAACGGAAACCACGGTCTTCCAAGACTGTAATGAACTAAACATGATTTCTGACACCCCTGCCACCTCCCCCTACAGCTCCTCCGTATCACGTGCATGTGAAGGCATTTCGCTCTCCATTACGAACATGCAGTTTTGCAAGGCGTGATTTTACCGTAAATACGCGATAAATGCCGCATAGACACTCTTAAGCCCATCTAATACATAGATATTGATTATTTAAAATTCGTTTGTTGCATCTTAATCAGAGGTGAGTACAAAGAAAGATATGTTATGATATTGTTTTGAAGGTATAATTGCTATCTATCATATGACGGCGCAAATTCTCTCTCTCTCTCTCTCTCTCTCTCTCTATATATATATATATATATATATATATATATATATATATATATATATGAAAGCACAATCATAAATTTAGATGTTTTGCGTCTTCGTCATGTATGTTTAAAGCGTTGAAATAACGATACCCATAAAAAAAATAACATTTTATGTAGCGTTCGTATGGCTTTCAGGTCCCATGACGTTTTTAAAGAAATTATTCTGCGCGTTGAGTAGTAGATTTACGTATGACCACTCCAGTGCGTTAGAAAGTGTGGAGGACCAGTACGTGGCAGCTAAAGTTGTACTGCTGCTCGGGCACGTAGCTCGAGGATTCTTTAGAAGGTTCCAGATTCCAGAAGGTTCTCTGTAGCTTCAGTGAAGGCAAGTCTCCGGTTCTGTGACATTTTACAGTTATTCTAAGAGCGAATAAGAGGGTTTTGTCGTTACGTGTGTCCTGAGTGTAGCCAAACGTTAGTTTGACCAAAAAGTATTCTTTTAGTCATTATCTTTTGAATATAACCGATGTATAACATGTCAAGTGTGTACAAAGATCCTACTTTTTTTTTATTGTGAGTTTTGTAGACCATAATACTTGTCAGAGATACTTTCTCAACATTAAAGTCATTGTTTAGATGATAACAGAACCTGTGTTAAAATGCCCCCCTGCCATGGACCCCCCCCCCCAAACATAATCAAATATTGTATTAGGTTTACAAATTACATCAGACAAAATAATACAAAATGAGCAATTTTAAAATAAATGTTGTATATGAAAACATTCTTTTTTTCATATACAACATGTGTACTGTTATATTGTTCATTTTATAATAAAATTTGTTTCGTCTTATTTTTCATCATAAACAATAGTTATTTATATATTAATTAATTAAAGCAGTTTTATATCTATTGCAAAACCTAAATCCTTGCCAACCTGGCACAAAGGCGAAATCTGCAAGAAGCGGAACCTTTGCCACCAGGATGTGCTGCAGCTGGGACTGACTTCATGATCTAAATTGCTAAAACATGCTGGGGTATTAATGGAAAACACTTTGATAACACTATGTATCTGTGCGAGTTCTGAGTGATAAAGTAGAGTGTAGTTATGGAGAGCTTTAAAAGTGAGAAGAATGTTAAATTTGATGGGGAGCCGGTGGAGTTGTTGTAGGGAGGGGCTGTCATTATGTATGTATGTAGTATAAATGTAGAACCTATATTTAAAATGTCTGCCATATTGCTATTTAGTTTGAGGCTGTTGCAGGAAACCAAGTTTATTTTCTAAGTAGTTGGTGAGACAGGAGGCAGGAGTCAGGCTTTGTGAACAGATGGATTAAAAACTATAAATCTGTGTATTATCTGCATAACAATGAATACAGAATTTCCTAACAATGTCAGAGAAGGAGAAAAGATAATTTAGAAACAGATGGGTGCGTAGGACAGATTTGTGGGTGAACACCACCGGTGACTGGGAGACTGAGAACACAATTTTAGTTTGACAAACTACAGTAGGTACGGTAAACTAGGAAAGGCGTGAGGTTTGCCAGACAAGAGGGATGCCAGTGATGCCAATAGCGCTAAGCGGTTTAACAAAATGGTGTAAAACAGGATGCTTATAAATGTGGTCTCGCATCTCCCTTTAGGAAAATTGACCAGACACCTGTCTGCACTATCGCCAGGTGTCTTCTTCCCACATTTCAAGTACGGATTTGCATTTGGTACCTGCTGTTAACATAATAGCTCTTTTCACTATAGGCACTTTTACACAGAAATCACACTATAAAGACAATAAGAAGATCCCCAACATGCCACTGTCGCAAGTGCTTGGTAATTCACACTGAACCCCCAAATTAAACGTTGAGCTACAGCACACCACTTTTCTGACACTAAGAAGGCCTGATGACACCACAGTGTTGGCGTTTGCCGTAGGAAATAACATGCGCTTTGAAAATACTGAATGGGCTGAGTGAACCCCTGTGTGGTGTTCCACAGAAAAATAAGAAATTAAAAGTTTTTAACACACACACACACACACACACACACACTGTATATGCGCACACACAGCCCAAAGCTCATTTGCTGGTTATAATTCATGTCTAGTAAATTGTAATGAATTACCTTTGCACACATTTGCTAAGTTGAATCTAGACATTAACTTTACATGCATATTAATATTGTTAGAAATAGTTTGTTTGATCCTGAAGATCTGCAGTAGGCTTCAACTGTATACTGTGTCATAGTCTTCATTTCTGTGCCATCCTGGTGCTTACATCATGCATTGGCATAAACTTGCAAAGAAATTGTCAAAATTACATCCAACACTGTGTGAATGATTCTTTTAAATTGGAAACTATAATAAAGGCTTCTGTATGTTGTCAGATGTGTGGTAATGCATACCACTGCTGGGGTTACAAGGATATTTATTCATATGCTGATTTGAATTCTCTCTCTCTCTCTTTCCCTTTCTCTCCTACTCTCTCGCTCAGAAGTGTACATCAGAGACATGCAGTTTTTGCTGGTGACCGTTTGGTCTGTGTGCTGGCTCTGTTGCAAAATACAGGCAGAGGTCTTCACATCTATTGGTAATATTCTTTAGATTTTGCTTCATGATGCATTTATATAATTTCTAAAAACCCAATGAATTATAAGTATTGTTCAGTACATTTGGCATATACAGTACAGTGCATATATACTGTAGTGTCCAGACATTTTAGCAGGGTAAGGGTGTATAAATGGTATTTTCTTGTTTAATAATAATAATAATTAAAAAAAGAAATAACTTTTTCAATGTTTGAAAATTATACAGTATCAGCATGCATATCTCAAGAATTTATAATCTTGCTATGTTCACGTAATAATAAAGCATTGGGAGAAGTCTGCTACATTGGGACTCAAATGTGAACATCTTGTACTGTATAGAGCACTCGAGACCACCTGAGGTTTCATTCCTGTCACTCAAGAACAAGAATCTTATCACAGACTCTGTTGAAAAGTTGGAGAAGAATATTTTTTTCATCATCTTGACTTGGAGATGGAGATCTGAACTCAGGAATGCTTTTAGTAGTACAGTGGAACCTCGGATTAATATTATATATTAATAATATATTATAATATTATAATTAATATTTATCTTGGTCAGCGACTGCGAGTGACATCACTCCCCATACAATCCCGCCCCACAGTATAGACCCGCCCCTGACGCTGATTGACAGGTTTCTGTGTAACGTGTTGGAAATGCATTTGCAAATGGATTAGCGATTGCGTTTTAATTTTGGCGGCTTGACGCGCGGCGCAGAGAAAGTGAAAAAGCAAATGTGGTGATTGATTTTGCTGTTTAAATATGACAGGTTCATGACGTGTAAGACCTGGGAAATACAAATGGACTTTTCTTTTTCATTTGAAATTTGGCAGTCAGTGTGCGCTCGCGAGGGGCGAAAAAGCTAACGGTAATGCAAAGTTTGCAATTGCATTTGAATTATGGCACACTTTGTGCGTCCACATATGGGAATTTGCAATTTGCAGTTCCTTTGGAATATTGTCCGGGATATCGCTCCATATTTTACAGCCCTCCTACTCTAAGGTTCCCAAGACACAAACACACACGCACACTCAAAAACACTGCAAGCACTAAGACCCAGCAGGGGAGACGATAGGTCTCGGCTTTACAGCCCCCCCCCTCCTCTCAGGTGTCTCCAAACACAGAAACTCTGCTCTGTCGCGACTGTTTTCAAAGGTAAGGTTAATTTGTTTTGCTGTTGTTTTACTTTACAGCAGTGATTCCGTTAGTATGCGCTCATGCGAATGTGACTAGCGATGTTCCTTGCTAATTTTTAAACAGTTTTAAAAACGGTCTCTGCGTGCGTGTGTGCGTGCACACACATTACATACACACACACACACACACACACACACACACACACACACACACACACACACACACACTGCAAGAGAGAGAAAAACCGTTGGCTCAATTGTCATGACGTGACGCTCGGTGTCAAAACATGAAGCGCATGCGTGATACTCGGTGGTAATAAAACCACCACACTTAAACCAAGACAACGCTCGTTTTTCAAGTAAAAATTTATTAAAAACCTTTGCTCGTCTTGCGGAACACTCGTAAACCGCGTTACTCATAAACCTCGTAATCCGAGGTTCCACTGTAGTATATTTTTGCAGAAACTAAGGGGGAAATCCTCCAACCCTCACAAAAAAGGACCATTATTCAAAGTCTTGTACACCCTAACTTTTTCAACAATTATATGACCATATAGTAGGGGTGTAATGGAATGCAAAAGTCACAGTTCAGTACAAACATTTATTTATTTATGTATTTTGTTAAGAATAGCATAAAAAAAAATCATTGGTTGTGTATAGAGTGATAAAAAAAACAATGCATGTTATTATAATGAAAATCTATCTCTTCTAGTCCAGGGATTAAAAAACAGTAACATTGTCAATTTTAGAATTTGTAGAAGCTCAGTGGTCCGTGCACAACTATGAATACGTTCTTTTCACAGGGGTGGGGCTAGGAAAAAACTAATCCCGATTTATTAATCTGTGAACGCAGTTTATTACTCAGTTTGCTCAAGTTTTATTAACCCTCGTTCACAGTTTAGTGATCAGTGGGCAGGTTTTTTTTTCAAACCAGATGACCCCTGGAGGACCCCTATTATTTGTAGTATTTTAAGGTTGCAATGAAAGCCTTTATAAAACAACCCACTAACAAAAGGAAAGGGCCAGGCCCGTCACTGACGGATTCTGAGTTAAGAGTCAAGTTTATGCCTTTAGCCCAATTTTAATTGTAGGCAGTGCTCTACAGTATATTGGATTTAAGTTAATTGTACGGACTTGATACTGTATTTGCCTAGGCGTTGAGGGCCAGACAGAACAGTATGTAGGCCTGTTGCTACCCCCAGGTCATATATTAACTTTGTACACTCTATACTGATATGCAACCATGGGGGGGGGGGCGCAATCCAGTGTCTTCTTGTGCCAGTCCCAAGTCTGGATAAATGCAGAGGGTTGTGTCAGGAAGGGCATCCGACGTAAAAACATTTGCCAAATCAATGATGCGAATCAGAAATATCATTTCCATACCGGATCAGTCGTGGCCCGGGTTAACAACGACCGCCACCGGTGCTGTTGACCTACAGGGTGCCGGTGGAAATTGGGCTACTGTTGGTCGAAGAAGGAGAGGAGGAAGGCGTGTTCGAAAGCAGAGCGAGAAGAGGAAAGGCAAGAGTTTAGGAGTGAAAGTAGGGACTTTGAATGTTGGGACCATGACAGGGAAGGGAAGAGAGTTGGTTGATATGATGCGGAGAAGGAAGGTGGATATACTGTGTGTCCAGGGGACCAGGTGGAAAGGTAGCAAAGCTAGAAGCTTAGGATCAGGGTTCAAATTGTTTTACCATGGTGTGGATAGGAAAAGAAATGGAGTAGGAGGTATCCTGAAAGAGTAGTTTGTTAGGAATGTTCTAGAGGTGAAGAGAGTATCAGATAGGTGATGAGTCTGAAACTGGAAATTGATGGTGTGATGTTCAATGTTGTTAGTGGTTATGCTCCACAGGTAGGATGTGTGTTAGAAGAGAAGGAGAAATTCTGGAGTGAGTTAGATGAAGTGATGCAGAGCATCCGCAGAGGTGAGAGAGTGGTGATTGGTGCAGACTTCAATGTTGGGGAAGGGAACAGAGGTGATGAAAATGTGATTGGCAGGTTTGGTCTTCAGGACAGGAATGTAGAAGGACAGATGGTGGTGGACTTTGCAAAGCGGATGGAAATGGCAGTAGTAAATACTTTCTTCCAGAAGAGGCAGGAACATAGGGTGACGTATAAGAGCAGAGGCAGAAGCACTCAGGTGGACTACATCTTGTGTCGACGTTGTAATCTGAAAGAGATCAGTGACTGCAAAGTGTTGGTAGGGGAGAGTGTAGCCAGACAACACAGAATGGTGGTGTGTAAAATAACCCTGGTGGTGAGGAAGGTGAAGAGGACAAAGGCAGAGCAGAGGACAAAGTGGTGGAAGCTGAGAAAGGAAGAATGTTGTGTAGTCTTTAGGGAGGAGTTGAGACAGGCTATGGAGGTGCTTTCAGTTGAATGGACAACTACAGCCAGTGTGATCAGGAGGACAGTAAGGAGGGTGGGGTGGATATGTACAGGTTGGCGAGGCAGACAGATAGAGATGGGAAGGATGTGCAGCAGGTTAGAGTGATTAAAGATAGAGATGGAAATGTACTGACAGATGCCAGGAGGGTGATGGGAAGATGGAAGGAGTACTTTGAGGAGTTGATGAATGAGGAAAACGAAAGAGAACAAAGAGTAGAAGAGGTGACTGTTGTGGAGCAGGAAGTAGCAAATATTAGTAAAAGTGAGGTGAGAAGGGCATTGAAGAGGATGAAGAGTGGAAAGGCTGTTGGTCCTGATGACATACCTGTGGAGGTATGGAAGTGCTTAGGAGAGGTGGCAGTAGAGTTTCTGACTAGTTTGTTTAACGAGATCTTGGAGAATGAGAGGATTCCAGAGGAATGGAGGAGAAGTGTATTGGTGCCGATTTTTAAGAACAAGGGAGATGTGCAGAGCTGTGGCAATTACAGAGGTATAAAGCTAATGAGCCATACAATGAAGCTGAGGGAAAGAGTAGTGGAAGCTAGGTTAAGGGCAGAGGTGAGCATTTGTGAGCAGCAATATGGTTTCATGCCTAGAAAGAGTACATCAGATGCAGTATTTGGTTTGAGGATGCTGGTGGAGAAGTACAGAGAAGGTAATAAAGAGTTGCATTGTGTCTTTGTAGATTTAGAGAAAGCGTACGACAGGGTGCCGAGAGAGGAGCCTTGGTGTTGTATGAGGAAGTCTGGAGTGGCAGAGAAGTATGTTAGAGTGGTGCAGGACATGTATGAGAGCTGTAAGACAGTGGTGAGATGTGCTGTAGGTGTGACAGAAGAGTTCAAGGTGGATGTGGGTCTGCATCAAGGATCGGCTCTAAGCCCCTTTTTGTTTGCTCTGGTGATGGACAGGATGACAGATGAAGTTAGACAGGAGTCTCCATGGTCTACGATGTTTGCAGATGACATTGTGCTTTGTATCGAGAGCAGGGAACAGGTGGAGGAAAATTTGGAGAGGTGGAGGTACGCTCTGGAAAGCAGAGGAATGAAGGTTAGCCGCAGCAAGACGGAATACGTGTGTGAATGAGAGGGACCCAAGAGGAACAGTGAGGCTACAGGGAGCAGAGGTAAAGAAGGTGCAGGACTTTAGGTACTTAGGGTCAACGGTCCAGAGCAACGGAGAGTGTTCAAAGGAGGTCAAGAGACGAGTACAGGCAGGTTGGAATGGGTGGAGAAAAGTGTCAGGTGTGTTGTGCGATAAAAGAGTATCAGCGAGAATGAAAGGAAAGGTGTACAGGACGGTGGTGAGACCAGCGATGCTCAACGGCTTAGAGACAGTGGCACTGAAGAAAAGACAGGAGGCAGAGCTAGAGGTAGCAGAGCTGAAGATGTTGAGGTTCTCCTTGGGAGTGACAAGGATGGATAGGATCAAGAATGAGTTCATCAGAGGGACAACCCATGTGAGATGTTTTGGAGATAAAGTCAGAGAGGCCAGATTGAGGTGGTTTGGACATGTTCAGAGGAGAGATTGTGAATATATCGGTAGAAGGATGCTGAGGTTGGAACTGCCAGGCAGGAGGTCTAGAGGAAGACCAAAGAGGAGATTTATGGATGCAGTGAGAGAGGACATGAAGTTAGTTGGTGTGAGAGAAGAGGATGCAGAGGATAGGGTTAGATGGAGGCAGATGATTCGCTGTGGCGACCCCTGAAAGGGAACAGCCGAAAGACAAAGAAGACTCTACTGAATCCAAGGAGATCAGCAGCAAAAACCAGTCCATCCAAAAACCATGCCATAGTTAAAGTTACTCATTTTATTTATTTTTTTGCTCTTAATGATTTTTAATGTGAATAATAACTGAAGCGCATGACTTGTAGAAGGCATGTTTTTTGCCACAGAAACCTAGAATAGCTAGAAACCTTACCACACAATCTAACAATCTACAGGCATTTTCTAACTACCACAGAGTAGTTAGTGTAATCCGTGTACTCTGTATGGTTTGTGGTGCCTACAGTGAAACATATATGATCACATAAATATCACAATTAAATATCTAATTTTAACCAGACACCTATTTCTACCCATGATTAACAGCTGTAGTCTATACACTAATAGTTTAACTCAATCATTAGTCATTGCTCTCATTATTTGAGGGCAATTACAGCACTGCTCTTCCCATTAACCCTTGTCACCCATTTAATACCAAAATGTCATACACAAAATGGACAGATGGAAGTTTCTGTATCAGATTTGTATTGTAAGTTAAAAGGAAAAGTGTAGGATATGGCTGCATTTATAACATCCAAAAATCTCATTGGCGTTTGCCATATTGATCAAATCTGAGTCTGCTACGTACAATCTTATACAATCTTTTAACAATCAATCAATTAAAAACCCAATTAGAATGATTAATATTGTGTTGATGTATTGTGCCAACTATTTTGCATTTTAATTACTCTTAGGCCAGATGACAGACTTGATCTTGGCAGAGAGGGATTTGGTTCACTCCCTAAAGGAATACATTAAAGCAGAGGAGTCCAAGCTTGATGCTGTGAAAAGGTACATCCTTCTACAAGGCAAACATATTAAATAAAGTCCTTGCCACTAGTACATTGTGTAACAATATCTAGTATATTGTTCAAATATGTTGTATGCATGGCATAATCTTTGCGTAGCGAGGCCAAAACGTACTCTACATGGCCAGAAATTAGTGAACACCTGACCATCAAACCCACTCATCCCTATACTGTTGCCACTAGTTTGGGAGCACACATAAATATAGGACTTTGTATGCTGTTGCAATTTTTTATTTTTTTTCTTCCTTCCTTCACTGGAACTCATGGTCAAGCCCAAACATGTTCCAGCTAGATGATGTTATTCTACACAAAGCAAGTTTTATAAAGACATAAAACTTGGTAAGATGTGGAAGAACTCAAGTAGCCTTGACGGTGCTTTGACCTCATCCACACTGAACAAATTTGTGATGAAATGCTGATGGTGCACCACTGCCCGATCTCACTAATACTCTTGTGGCTGAGTGAGCAAATTCCCACAGCTATATACAAAAATAGCTAGAGTAAAATTTCCTAATGAATGGAAGTTATTATAACAGCAAAGGGGAGTGATGGAGGTACAGTGTAGCAAAAATCACATACTGGTGTGATGATAAATCATCAAAAAAACATTTGACCATATATTGATTTTGTTTAAAAAATGTTGTTGTTCAGATTCTTTGTGATTGATTATATTCTTGGATCCTTTACAGCTGGGCAAACAAGCTGGATGTGTTAACACTTGCATCAACTACTGATCCTGAAGGATTTTTGGCTCATCCAGTGAATGCCTACAAGCTGATGAAAAGGCTGAACAGGGAATGGCCTGAACTAGAACAACTGGTACTACAAGACTCTTCAGATGGTAAATAAAGTCTTTTACCATTCAGTTTATAGATTAGTATAAACTTTTCACATAACGTATTAACACAAGGATCATCTACATGGAAAGGTAAGACCAAGTGAGGAGAAATATCACTCAAGACTTGTCTCAGTAATGGTAGAAATGTATATTGTAACCATATAAAGGACTTTAGCAGCACGATAGCATGAGGTTGTGTTGTCTGCGCACTGCAAGAGTGTTCTCAATTTAATACTGTAGTATTAATAATATATAATGCAAATATGAAAACATCTAAAAAGAGCCACTTGACAATAATGATGATCAGGGTTATACATAGGCTGTTTATATATTTATATATATTTTGTAGTACCCCCACCTCTACTCACCTCAGGGGCAAGGAAAAAAAAAGTTCAGGCTCAGGAATTATTTTTCCACTATCAGCCCTGCTTGTACAATACTGCTAGCCCATTTCCAATGTTGGCATATCCTGATTAGACTCTATTTGGAATTAGATTGCTTTTATGTAGTCTGAGCAGTACAAAAAAAAAAAAAAAACTAATTGAATCTGATTATTTTTTTCACACCTGATTTAAACCATATCTAGAGGCAGTATGAAATCAGATTCAAATTGGATTCCTTAATGTGTGTCCCTGTCTGGATGTTATACCTGCTTAAATCAGATTTTAAAGTGTCCATTATGTCACTCACACCCTGACATGGACGTTCAAGTCCACAAAATCGTTTATGTATATTATTGTTATCATTTAGAAAGCTAAGTTGCTATGTTTTCAGAGGTTGCAAGGGACTTTTTTCCGCTATGGGTGCTTGAGCCACCACGTATGTAAAAATCTCTGCAGGAAGAGCGGCTGGATTTACAACAGTTTGGAAATTGAGACCAATAGTCCCTGGACAAGATATAAGGAAAGAATATGCTATATGTGATCCTCACAGCAACAAATGTCAAATTTTGTCTGCCAGCCTGAAGAGAGCTAAATCTGATCACTTCCAATGAACAGTGTGGACAGTCAGTCTACTGAACAAGGCCGGAGATGCTTTTCTGGCAACGATTATTGTAAAGAGTGATTGCGCATGTCTTATGTTAAAATTTTAGCCTGTCTTTTACATGCATTATTTTAAACTCCTTTGAACAATAATAAATGGAAAAACAAGAATAATAATTGGGATACTTTCTATTATGTTGGTAATAAAAATTAGGCAAATTTTAGGGCAAAAAACAATTAGTAGACGTGCAATGGAGTTTGAAATTTATATCATTTGCATAAATGCCCAAAACAGAGTTAAGCACAGGAATGGGCCCAAATATAATGCCCTAAAGCAGCAGTAATATTTTATTTTATATATACATGTATATTCTCAATCTACTCATCACATGCCTGCTGAGCCATGGTGAGTGATCTGTACGGATCAACTCTGGTCTATTACAATATATTGATATATACTGTACTTGGGTTAAAAGTCTGGTGTGTTACAAAGCTGCTTACATTTTCCCAAAAGTTTTTTTTTTAATTTTCATTTGTTGATGGTGATGATATAACTTGGTTCTCTTTTTTTCCCCCTTTTTTTTGATATCTCATTGTTATCCAGGTTTCATCTCAAATATGTCTATGCACCGACAGTTTTTCCCAGATGAGGAGGATCAAACAGGTGCAGCCAGAGCTCTGATGCGTCTCCAGGATACATATCACCTGGACTCTGAGAGCTTCTCCAAAGGCAAACTGCCAGGTCAGAAGCACATTGTAACATGCGTGATTTAACATATAAACTTATTATGCCTCATAAAACCCAGTTGTTGTCTTAGCAACTACATCAAACCCCTGTAAAAACATTGTATAAATTGTCTTCTGTGAACAGCAATGCAGAAATGAAACTCAACTAATTATCTGCCTTTCTGAAACTCTTTATAACTGGTGAACAAAACAACATCCCTAAACACTGTTCTAACTTGAGTCCACAGGTGTGCGCTTCAATGCTTTTCTGACTGTAGATGACTGCTTTGACATGGGAAGGACAGCGTACAATGATAATGACTATTATCATGCAGTACTGTGGATGGAACAGGCTCTGCGCCAGATGGATGCTGGTGAGGACACCAAAAGATCCAAGTCAGAAATCCTGGACTACCTGAGTTACTCCGTCTATCAGATGGGAGATATTCCTCGAGCCATCGAACTCACTCAGCGCCTGGTCTCTATTGGTAATCACTGCAACATTGGGGCATTATATACACGCATCACAAATGAAACTTAAACAGATGGGGTGTGGAATAATATTTGTGTAAAAGATTTAATTATTTTTTACTTTAATGTAAATAAATAAATTGAAAATGAATCAAGTTATTTTAGACCAAAAAGTGACCTTAAATACAAAATCTACAAAAGAAATAAAGTTAAAATAAATAGTATTCTCCACTTTTTTACCTGAGTTAGTTGAAACCTCAACAGTCAATCACTGACAAAGGCTCAAGATGGGAAATGTATCAATATCAGACTTGTACAGTACATGACATGACTTACTTCTGTGATTGAAGTTAATTAGTTAAAAGGAATTGTAAAAACTTTACAGTAGCAATTAAAATTTTTTTGTTTCATATAATTTAATGTACATTAAATATACAGAGCTTTTACTTTCACTATACATTCCCTGGCTAAAACAACTACACGCTAAGATTTTATTTGATCACATTTAGCTTTGATTACAGCACACAATGTAGTGGCCAGTTTATGCGAGTCCTAGAATATGTCTATGCCATTTACAGTGGAACCTTGGATTGCGAGTATCCTGGTTTGCGAGCGTTCTGCATGACGAGCAAAATAATTTTAATAAATTTTTACTTGTTAATCGAGCATCATGTGGCACGCACGCGCTTCTTGTTTTGGTGCTGAGCGTCACGTGATCAGTGCCAATGGTTCTTCTCTCGCGCACTGCGGAATTGTGGGTAATCGTCCTTCATGCTCGGTTGTATAGTTAACATCCGTGTGTGCGTATACTGTTTACTATAACACTATGACCATGTGTGCCTGTGAAGCAACTTTTATTTTGAAAGTCGTCCTTTCACACACGTTCTTTAATGCGCTCATGTACTGTTTGGTAACACAGGTTCATTTCTTTTATTTCTACTTAATATTTTGTGTTAATTTCTTTTAGATATTTTTTTTTGGGTTGTGGAACGAATAATTTTATATTATTTCTTATGGGGGAAATTCGCTTTGATATACAAGTATTTTGCTATAAAAGTGTTTTGATATACAAGCACACTTCTGAAACAAATTATGCTCGCAATCCAGGGTTCCATTATATAGAATTTATGCAAGCCGGTTGTTTATACTCATCTCTATTGAGAATTATATTGACACCTATTGAGACTATAAGCCATAAACATAAAATGCCTCAGTTGACAAATCAAAACATTATTGTGCTTTTAATCCTGAACCGCATTTATGTATTGTTGACCAGATGGCTAATGTGGAAGCAGCATTGTAACACCTTTTTGTGTGTGTTTGTGTTTGTCAGGGTTTGACATTGGCACCCGTCAAATGCGGGTAAAATTCGGCTGTGGCGGGTAATAACTTTAGTCTCACTGGCCACTTTGGCGGGGAGTTTATTCTTTGGTGTGACGATATATTTTTGTTGTAGTTTTCTCTAAAGTCATCTGATATAATAAACGCATTGCAACGAAATATTATGCGCATAAAACGCGCGTGAATGTAATGAGGACATTTAATACCTCTCTCTACACTTGTTCACACATACATTGCGCGTGCGTACACACACACACGCACTTTTACTTCCTGTTTGGTGTGTGTGTGTATTAACCTTACGTATTTTTCCAACCCGCGGGTCCCGCTTTTATGAAATTATTTGGCCCGCCCCAGCCCGCCCCGCACCACTGTATCTATTTTTACAACCCACCCCGCCCCCGCGACCATTAAATGATGTGATGATGTAAATTCCCGACCTCAATTTCTCCCGTACCTCGTCTTCCATCTTCACTTTTATTTCTTTGTTTTTGTTGTGACTGGCGGCGGTAGCTGCTTGGCGCGTTTGTGACTTGTCACGTGACGTAACCTAATCAAAGAACTTAATAAAATATGAAAATAGATATTCCCAAATATTTAATATAGGCTATAGGGAATTGCACGCAGCATACATGGATTTTTTTAATTTATTTAATTTTGTTTTTAATGACCCGTCCCAAACCGCCCCGCAAATAAAGTGACAATTTCTTTTCCTGCCCCAACCCGGTCCGCGGGTTACCAGACAACCCGCGCATCACTAGTGTGTATCTTTTCCTTAAAGGGCTGCGATTTTCTGGTAACAAAATTGTGGCGAGTAAAAAGGCTGAATGGCGAGTGACTCCGGGAAAATAAATAAATATATATGGGGTTTTTCCCTTACCTTTTTGTTACTGATAACTGTGAGAGTCAAATTTAATGATCAAGGTTCCTTGCTAATTAATCTATGATTAGATTATTTTGATACTTCCTTGTTGGTTGTTTTGTATGAAAATGTATAAACAATCATCTAAACATTAGAAATACTGTATATAGTATTTCCTAGATCTGCCTGTTGTTTTTATTAGATAAGCTGTAGTACTTATTTCAAGGAGTGATTTAATGCTGCATTTCAGATTCTATCATAAACTATTTGACTGTTATAATTATAAGCAGAGAGTAATGTTTATTAATTTATAAATGTATTTATAGATCCCAGCCATGACCGAGCACAAAGCAATCTGCGGTACTTTGAGCAGTTGCTCTCCGAAGAGCTAAAGGAGATGGATCAGAAAAAAAAGGATCCTACTGGAGAGACATCCACTGAGACGGTAACCTATAAGCGCCCTAAAGATTATTTGCCTGAGAGAGACGCCTATGAGGCCCTGTGTAGAGGAGAGGGGGTCAAAATGGTGAGTGCCGGAATGAAAGGGAAATCTATCAAATTTGCGAACCATTCTGAAGATGATCAATTCTCATTATTCTTAATTTTACACATAGTGTAAAGTGTGGCAGAAGTGAATCAAAATATTATGACCACTTGTGCAAGTTGTGATGTGGAGCTGTCATCTCACATGTGTCAGAGTTGTTTCAGCACACCCAAAAGTTTTGTGCGAGTCACATGTGTAAGCTAAAGCAAACAAAACATTTTGCCAGATTTGTGGTAGCTTCAGAAATCCTGATTTGCATTTGGTGATCCACTAATGTTAGTAAAAGGCTAAGCTCACAAAGCTGATATAATGAGTTAAAGACAAAAATTTATATAGAATTAAAGTTAATTTGACTCAATCCTGATTATAGAACGTGGTTATTCTTGTGGTCAGCAGATAAGAGTTACAGCACCTAAAGTCGTGGTGTTTTTAAAACACAATCAGTATGCTGTTTATGTTGTTAATCCCAAAACAATGTTTTTGATACTCTATCTAATATAATAAAGTGATTGTGCTTGTCTGTCTTCATGGAAAAAAGATTTGGGTTAGAACTTAATTTCAGCTTGCAGTAAATTTGTGAATGACTTTTTAAAGGATTTTTAAAGTTTTTGTTTGCCACATACACCGTTATACCGGGTACAACACATGCTTATGTGCACTGTCTGCATATCACCAATAAAATATTAAACAGTGGAACCTCGGTTCACAAATTTAATTAGTTTCTAAGTTTTGGTCATAGACCGATTTAGTTTTTTTTTTTTTTTACATAGGAATACATGTAAATAGAATTAACCTGTTTTCCATCACTATGAACCTTATTTAACTTTTGATGTATTTTGTTTATATCACAAAATATAAAGCAAAGTATGAAAAAGCCTTAATTCTGCAAAAATAGTACAGCACTAAATATAATGTAATATTATAAGGTGAATAAGGTGGGTGGGGAGGAGGTTAGTGTTTGGAAGGAGAGTCCACTTCCATAAAAACATGGGGTAATTCCCTTTCAGGGGTTTTCTTTCTCTTTTTTTTTCATGGCCCCTGGTTCCTACGTGGCAACCATTTTCACTAAAAATCTATTTAGAGACATTTCTTTTTTCTGCACTGCACACTTGCACACACACAGAGTTATCATTCATATTGTGTAGCACTCTACACAGTCACTCCACCTAGCACAAAATTCTTTTATCATATTTACAATCCGTGACTGCAGACCGAACAAAACTGATGCTGCATGACGCACTCATGCCTTTATTTATCTGATAGCTGCAGCTTGGGATGACAGTTTCTGGGTCGTGTTCCCAGGAGGAGTTTGTGAGCAGAGACAGATTTTAGACCAACTTTTTGTTCGTGAGCTGAGGTTCCACTGTAGTATATAATGCTATGCAATGTAAGTAATTTAATAATAAGGTAAGCAATTAAGAACATGACAAATATGATGCCATTTGTAAATAGAAGTAGTGTAGCGGTGTGCAATGAGACTAGTGCTTAATGTATGTATGGCTGACAAGAATGCAGTCTAAAGTGCAATTGCATTTCAGTGGCATGTGAGAGGGGGGGGGGGGTGTCAAAATTTAAATTACCTGTAGTTGACCCCATATTGTGATTTTACACAGTAACCTGCAGTTTTCTGTTTTGAGCGTTTGTTTACAGAAGACCATTTTATTGGTTGATGCTAATGTTGAGTTTTTTTCCCACAGACTCAACAGAAGAAAAGTAAGCTGTTCTGCCGCTATCAAAATGGGAACAGGAACCCACGTCTTCTTCTCAAGCCAATAAAGGAGGAGGACGAATGGGACAATCCGCACATTGTCCGCTATCTGGACATGCTTTCTGATGAAGAGATTGAGAAAATCAAAGAGCTTGCCAAACCTAGGGTAAGTGCCTGGAACTTTTATTAATCAAACTGTACACAGCTTACATAGGACTACAGTTCAGAAGGTCCCAGGTTCTAACCCCACGACCACCAAGTTGCCACCGTTGGGCCATTGAGCAAGGCCCTTAACCTCAACTGCTCAGATGTGTAATGAGATAAAAATGTAAGTTGCTCTGGATAAGGGCGTTGCCAAATGCTTAAATGTAAATTTCTGCAATGGACCGCACATGTAGAAGTTTTATTCAACCTAGGTGTTAATTATTCAACATAACCAAATTATTGTGTACAGAAAAAAGTACAAGAAAGGTTTGTTTGCAGTAAAAGACTAATACTAACTCTAGATACAAATATATTGATTGTGGTCTTGTAGGTGTCCAAGATACCTGATGCTTTCAAGCCAGTCCCCTATGACCAAATATCAACTGCCTTCTAAATAATAAATGTTTAATTTACTTTTATTGAAGTCAACTTTGCGTTACAGAATTTTATTACATGTACAGTGGAACCTTGGATGATGAGTAACTTGGTCTGCGAGCGTTTTGCAAGATGAGTTAAATTTGAAATGAATTTTAACTTGATAAACGAGCAAGGGCATGCGCTTTGTCTGCCGAGCGTCAGGTGATCACAACTGAGCCAATGGTTCTTCTCTCTCGTGCTTCCTGATTATGGGTAAAAATTATGGGTCTTCCATGCTCATTCTCAGTGCATGTGCATCAGTCAACATCTGTGTACTCGTGTACAGTTTATTGTATACATATTATACATTGTGATGACGTGTTTGCGCGGAAAGCAAAAGCAAGTGTCATTAGATCCAGAGTCTCTCTCTGTCACAAAGCAGTGATTACGTGAGTGTGTGTCTGTCAGTGTCTGTATGAAAGTTGTCCTACATAGTAGCCCCCTCCCTTCTCTCTTATTTGAGAAGAGGGAGGGCACTACTGCACATTTTTGGGCAGTGGAACGAATTAATCTGAGTTTACATTATTTCTTATGGGGGAAATTCGGTTTGATATACAAGTGCTTTGATATACAAGCACACTTTTGGAACGAATTATGCTCGCAATCCAAGGTTTAATTGTATTGTCATGAATCTGAAAGTCTGAAAAATCTGTGGCCCTTTAAGATGCTATGTAGACTTTGCTATGTGAATTTTTTTTAAGAATGTTCATACTATTATAGTATAACCTTTGGGCAATGGGGTCATCTAGAAACTTTTTTTAATTAATATTTATTATTAACCATTCTAGCTTGCAAGAGCAACTGTGCGAGACCCAAAAACAGGTGTACTGACAACAGCACAGTACAGGGTATCCAAGAGGTGAGTCAGTGCTGCATTAGTATTTATGGAAACTCCTAAACAATATATTTAAACCAAAAGGTGAAATAATTTTGACTAATTATTCCAAAAGATTATTTAGGTTCTCTGAGTGCTAGGGATCTGTTGAATCTTTTTGTAACTGACGTATCCTTTTTATTTAATGATCTGTAGTGCATGGTTGGAAGGATATGAGGATCCAGTAATTGCTCGTGTCAATCAGAGAATAGAAGACATTACTGGTCTAACAGTGGAGACTGCAGAACTTCTTCAGGTATTTCAAGCTTGGACATTTAAGACATAATTAAGCTTTCATCTTTGCTGTTACTTCGAAAGACAAAAAATTTTTGCCTTTTGCATATTAATAGGTACATTAATACATGGTAACATTTGTCTGTGGTCATGCACGCGCGCGCACACACACAATTATGTTCTATTACTCCTACTACTACTACGAATAATAATAATAATAATACATCTAGGAACTTCTGTAGTCCAACTAGGGACCGTGGAGGCCAGTGGTGATTGCCATTGTATTTATTCACATTTTACTGGCGTGGTAGGACCTCCGATCAACATTGCCACCAAGCCAATAATAATAATAGTACAATTTTAAAAACCAACTTTTTATAGATTATATAGATGATATTTTGCTAAATATTGTCAGTTACTGTACATATGAATAATCTTCTGCCGTCTGTGCCATGTCCACTCCTGGTCATTTAGATTTCAATAATCTATGAAGTCTGTATAGATCTTTGTTTATCTTTCAGTGTTGTTTTTTTTTTTATATTATAGATTAAGTTTAGGTTGTTAAAAGAACTTATGCTTTTTTCTAAACACTACATCAGTTCACAAGTTCCTTTTTGTTGTTGTGGATTTTGGTGGAGTTTTGTTTGTGGTGATTTGGATTTAAGGTCAAATTGGCTCTTTTGTGAAGTAAGTAATTGTTTTATTGTTGGAGTAAAATCTATGATTTTTATTCATTAATTTAATCTATTTATTTATGACCTATTCTTCTTCTTTGTCTTTCGGCTGTTCCCTTTCAGGGGTCTCCACAGCGAATCACATTTATGACCTATTAATTTTTCCTTAATACAGGTTGCTAACTATGGGATTGGAGGTCAATATGAGCCCCATTTTGACTTCTCAAGGGTAAGCCCACTGTGTAAAACTTTCAATAGCTCATCATTCTCAAGTTTTAAAAAGTGTCAATATATTAATTAACTATTCAGTAATTGTAGCATACTCCACCTGGCCAAAAACACCACCACTTGCATTTAAATAAACAATTTCTTAAGAGCCTTTGATTGGAAAATTACTGTGGTTATTTGTATGTCAGCTGCAAGAACTCTATAGCTTCTCATTTCTTAAACAATCCTACCGGAACTCATCCCATGACTGTGTAAGGGTCAAATCATTAACCTGAATCAAACAAATAAAGCATATAAGAAGATTACTGAAATGACTGGAACTGCGTGAAGAACTGCCCAACACATTATTAAACCTGGCAGTGCTGAATTATCAACTTCACACAAGAAATGTGCTCAGAAAAAAGACGGCGTGACCATGATTGGAGATCACTTGCATGCTCGATGGAACTGGATAGAACTGGATAGAAATGTTTAGTAGAGAACAATGTGATAAGAACTTACAGAATTGAGACTTAGCAGCTGTGTGGCCAGAAGGAAACCACTAGAAAACACTAGTGATAATCAGATAAAATCAGATAAAAGGCTTTAGTTTGCTAGGGAGCATAAAGATTGGACTTTGGAGCAATGAAAAAAGTCATCATGTGGTATGATGAATCCAGATTGACCAGAGTTATTGGTGCATCAGGCTCAGCTGATGACCTCAGTGTGCTGAATGACCACGTTATCCCATCTATGGAGTTTTTTTCCCCCCCTGATGACGAGCATATTTCCACATGAATTGGCCACCACAGAGTCCTGATTTTAACCCCTTTGAAAGTCTTTGAGCTGTGCTGGAGAAGACTTTATAGAGCAGTTCAACTCATCAATACAAGGCAAAAATACTAAAACTCTGGACACAATTAAAAGTAGTGATTTGCATAAAGTTGTTGTAAACAATGCCTCATCGAATGTATCCTATAAACAAAACTAAATGCCAGCAGAAGATTTGTTTGTGCATCTTTAGTTTTGGCCAGGTAGTGTATGTACTGTAACTAGGCATGACACCACAGCAGCCTTTCACTAATTTGTGTGTGGGAATTGAAACTGCAAGAATATATTAATTCAGAACTGTAATAATTATAAATTAATAAATATTGTTGCTGTTGGGTCTGTTTTGAGACCTGTTAATCCACTTCTCTTTGAACATTTCAGTATATTAGATTTTTATTTATGTGATATGGCCAATCTTTTGTCCTTGTCATACAATGCCTTATAGGAGAAATGTTTCATAAACATGCTAGGCTTGAAAGCTTGTCCAGTGTTTTGGTCATTATTAGTAAAGGAAAAATAATTAGCAATTCTTTGAACTTGGTTAAAAGAAGTTAAATTTTAATACAAATTTTACATGTCCTCAACTGTGCAATCCTACAAAGTTCTTTCTGTCCTTTTTTTTTTTGTCCATTTTGTCTCCCGTTTCATGTGGTAAGAAATTCACATTTATGAGCCCTTTCAGCTAGTCAATTCAATTTGGTTTAAAATTATAAATGTCTGTTGCAGCGTCCTTTTGACAGCAACCTCAAGGTTGATGGAAATAGGCTTGCCACCTTTCTTAACTATGTAAGTACGTGTGCGGTCTGAAGCAAGCTGTTTGTTTACTATGTTTTATTGTGAAATTTTATCTTCATAGAAAGATGAGTCCGAAGCTTTCAAATCGTTAGGCACAGGAAATCGTGTGGCTACTTTTTTAAATTATGTAAGTATGTACTGTACGCCCTGAGTTCCCTGGTCAGAGTAATAACCTTTTATTGAGTGAGAGTTCCAGGGACATTTGTCTAGCTAATGTGCTCGTTTTCATTTGTCCATCATGTGTAATAAGTTAATGTTTTTAAACATTAAAATTGTTTTCTATTCAAATGAAAATTTATGTAAATTAATTGCTGCCCATAAGCCTCACTCAGCCTACATTGGTTTCTTGTTTATTAAAAATATATTAAAATACATAATTGTTGCAAATAATTACCAGACAATTTTCCCAAATAGACGTCAGAAGCATTACATACATCTCACTGTCGGTCGGTGCCAGGACTGGACTGGGACCAAAAAACGTCCCTGGCATTTTTGTCCATAGCGGCCCACCATGATTATTTAAACACTATGCTGAGGCACATGACACATCAAAGGATAAATGCGCTCACTGTTTAGCTTCAAACATTAAACCACAGTAACCTGCATGGAAGCGAATAACCTTGGTAAAAAATTATTCTTAATTATTATTATTGTTATTATACAGTCTTTTATTAGCAATTCTCTGTCTCTCTCCCTCACACACACACACACACACACACACACACACACACACACACACTGTGAGTCACCTCCAACCTAGCAAGGATGAAGTTCTGCACAAAACTCAGTCTACTATTAAAAGTTTTTAAGTCTGACTGCAGTAATTTGAGCATTTGCACAGTGTTGGCCTACAAATCCTCCTGATAGTTTACTATTTAGTGAAGATGTCGGCTACACTTAACATTTTCATTGTTAATGGGCTTTCATCATTCTGCATGTGTGTAGGCTTACGTGTGTCTACCTAGAAATCCGATAGTCAGCCATGTCATTTGTATAACTCTGGGGGTTTATTGTTGTACTGCGTGAAAATTGACAACAATTTCAATCATAAGACCACTCGTTAATTTGATGTGGATGGCAATGTACCTAAAAGCAGTAACTAAATCAGCATAGTATCATCTCAAAAACATTGCAAGAATTAGATGTTTTGTTTCCAATCAAGACTTGGAGAAACTTGTCCATGCCTTTATCACCAGCAGGGTGGATTATTGTAATGGTCTCCTCACCGGCCTCCCCAAGGAGACCATTAGACAACTGCAGCTCATCCAGAACGCTGCTGCCAGGATTCTAACTAGAACCAGAAAATCTGATCACATCACACCAGTCCTCAGGTCCTTACACTGGCTTCCTGTAACATTTAGGATAGATTTTAAAGTACTTTTACTTGTTTATAAATCACTTAATGGCCTGGAACCTAAATACATTACAGATATGCTCACTGAATATAAACCTAACAGACGACTCTGTAAAATACCAAGAGTTCACACAAGACAAGGGGAGTCAGCTTTTAGCCATTATGCTGTCCGCAGTTGGAACCAGATCCAGAAGAGATCAGATTAGTTTATAGTTTTATTGCAAACTGTTTTTATTTTTAATAAAAAAAATTTAAAAATTGAAATGTGCTGTACAAATAAACGTGCCTTGCCTAACTGGCAGACGGTTCATTTGGGAGTAGCAGCTAGGAGGCTAGTGGTGCAGGTTGTCGACAAACACTCAAATGCACGAGTGACACACACACGCACACACACACACACACACACACACCACAAAAAAGCCCTCGGTCCCTACATAACTGTCCCTCCCTTCACTCTGCCAACATTTCAGCTACTTTGTCCCGGACTCGTAGCTATTCTGAAGCCTTCCTCAATCTGTCCCTGCTGGGTCACGTCTCTCACCTCCTCCTCCTCCTCTTCATCTGTGTAACTAACGTTGACGTTACTCTGTTCTACACTCCCTTGTGCCGCTCCGGCAGCCTGAACACTCTGCACTGCCGCTAGATGTTGATGTCCCTAAATGTGATTTTCGCACATTTTGCTGCTTCCACTTGTCGGCTTTTGCCTCTTTTTTTTTTTCCCGCAGCTTTTTGATTTTGTCGCAGGGAGATGAGGGCTGACCAGGAGGGAGGCGGAGCGTGACCTGAGATTTCATTGGACTAGCTCAATGTCTTTTAAGACAGTCAACCAATGTGCCGCGATTCGTGTCTCAGATACTCTACCGTTGCTGTAATAAATAAATTGGCCTAATAAACTTAAATTTTTTTTTTTTAATTATGACTGACACCCCCGGCCCAAAAATGTGCGTCTTGCCCGGTATGCCCTATGGCCAGTCCAGGCCTGGTTGGTGCTGTTTTAGCCAACATTAAAAATAAATATTTGAATGCCTATATGTGTATACAGAAACGCCAACAAGCATGAAAGACCAGTGACAATATCTGTGGTTCATGACAGAATAAATCTTTTCCTGGTAATGATATATTCCTTCACAATGATTTGGCAGATCAGCACCTTCCACATTATATGTGTCAGATCAGCCATATCCGTGTCAAAGTCAACAATCAAGAGAAGCTTTATCAGAGTGAATACTGGGGGTTTAGCACAATATATAACCATTAGTACACCAAAACCAGACTTGGCTGCCAAAACAAAGAAAAAAAATCTACTGACCATCATATAAAGAATAAATATTCAATATCCACATACTCAAAGTGGACATTATATAGGTACTGTATATATAATTTATTTTAAGCTAAATCTCATGCAATAGACTTTCCAGTAGTATTACAGATACCAAAAAGAGAACACAGAAAAATTAGGTGCTTAAATACTGACTAATCAAGCCTGAACCAGAACATATGAGAGCAATGAACAGAAACCATGGTAAACACAATTGTCACAATAGAATTCCCACAAGTCACCCAGAGACAAGCATGACCGGTTCTAGTTAAAAGGTTTCAAGAACAATAACGGTTTCTTTATAATCTGTGCATTGTACAATATTAAGTTCAAGTCATTAGATCTATTGTGAAACTGATGTATCATGTGACCCTGCAATAATAATTAATTAGATGTGCTCCTCTTCAGACTGTTTGATGTCCCCAGTCTGGCATCTTATGTAATGCCTTTGATTGATTTATGTCAGCATAATGTAATGTACATGAATAGTGCACCTGCTTGTTTTATCTTGATAATTTGCCTGATTACATTTAATAACTTTAAGTTCCATATGGATGGGCACAGGAGGAAAAAATATGTAGAAGGAAAAAATAGGAATACAATGAAAACAATTACAGAAATAAACATATAGAAATAACAAATACAGAAACAGGTGGGGGGAGATCAGTACAAGTAATGGGCTTGAATTGGCAAATGAATTAAACAAGCCTTCCTAAAACTTGAAACTGATGATTAGGGTGTTCGTTGCTGTGCTACAGTATATTAAAAGCTGTTTTATTTAGCCAGGGCGACAAGATTGTTATTCCCATGGCTGAGGTATGCAATATGTTCGGTCAGCTACAAATCAATAAAGCAACAGGCCCAGATAACTTGAGGGTCTTCATCGTAAAAATCAGTTACTTTATAATTGGCCCCAACTTGGCAAATTACATTTTTCACAGTTTTTTACATTTTCAGTTTTCTATTAACTAAAATCATTCTGAAGTAAAGGTGCCCTAAGGGCACTTGTCACGTGTAAAAAGTGTATAAAAAGCTAGCCGTGCAGTGTATAAAACACCTACTTTTTTGTTTGTTGTTCCTGTTCAGACAAATTTTCAGATAACGTTTCAGTGATCTCACAAAATAAAGACAATATGCTTTCCTTCCACATATATTTTTTTCTCTTCCTTTTGGTCTTTTTATGGGTTCAATCGTTTTTTTAAATTTTTTTTTTCTAACTTGGAAAGATAATACTATAATATTTGTTTCACATCTCATATTTACACAGTGTAAACATAATTTTAATGATAATGTGATGCAAAAGTGGTTAGTGAATAAGTTTTGCTGTTGCCCATGTCTGCTGCCAACTTTTTACGTGGGACATTTCTACATATGTTTAGTACTATTCTACCATGGAAGCCCACCTTACTTATTTTTATTATTGTATTTACGTTTGTAATGGCAGATGAGTGATGTGGAAGCTGGTGGTGCCACTGTGTTTCCAGATTTTGGTGCTGCTATCTGGCCAAGAAAGGTAGGATTCATTAACTCATAACATACCTAGTGACTTCATAATGACGATTTCAGTCTCATTCATGCCTACGTTTGAAACTTGGAAAGGAAATACCTTCCTAAATGCTTCTAAAAGTAGTTAATCTTTAAACATTTACAGTAGGTACCCAATCGGAATGACTATCACCGCCACGGCAAAACGACAGCGGACAAAATAAATCGGTTGCATTTCGTGAAATAACCGCAAGGTAGTGAAAAGTGATGCTCACCGCAGTATTAAAATCCAATTTAGTCTTTAAAAAATGTATCAAAGAAATACAATAGTGATGATAATTTCCACATGAGTACTTTATACAACAAACATGAAAAATCTGAACCAGAGCTATTGATATTTACTGTACAATAATGAGTCAAAAAAAAACATTGTACAAAAAATTGTCAGCTAGTGAACATTTAAGCAAAGTATAAACTGTTATATACTGTAACATATCTCTGTATCTGTTGATTGTTATTTTAGTTTTGGGTTATTTTGGGTACTTTAAACACATTGTTGGGTTGAATGCAACCATGAGGGGGAGCAATCCAGTGTCTTCTTGTGCCAGTCCCAAGTCTGGATAAATGCAGAGGGTTGTGTCAGGAAGGGCATCCGACGTAAAACATTTGCCAAATCAATGATGCGAATCAGAAATATAATTTCCATACCGGATCGGTCGTGGCCCGGGTTAACAACGACCGCCACTGGTGCTGTTGACCTACAGGGTGCCGGTGGAAATTGGGCTACTGTTGGTCGAAGAAGGAGAGGAGGAAGGCGTGTTCGAAAGCAGAGAGAGAAGAGGAAAGGCAAGAGTTTAGGAGTGAAATTAGGGACCTTGAATGTTGGGACCATGACAGGGAAGGGAAGAGAGTTGGTGGATATGATGCAGAGAAGGAAGGTGGATATACTGTGTGTCCAGGGGACCAGGTGGAAAGGTAGCAAAGCTAGAAGCTTAGGATCAGGGTTCAAGTTGTTTTACCATGGTGTGGATAGGAAAAGAAATGGAGTAGGAGGTATCCTGAAAGAGGAGTTTGTTAGGAATGTTCTAGAGGTGAAGAGAGTATCAGATAGGGTGATGAGTCTGAAGCTGGAAATTGATGGTGTGATGTTCAATGTTGTTAGTGGTTATGCTCCACAGGTAGGATGTGTGTTAGAAGAGAAGGAGAAATTCTGGAGTGAGTTAGATGAAGTGATGCAGAGCATCCCCAGAGGTGAGAGAGTGGTGATTGGTGCAGACTTCAATGGACATGTTGGGGAAGGGAACAGAGGGGATGAAAATGTGATGGGCAGGTTTGGTCTTCAGGACAGGAATGTAGAAGGACAGATGGTGGTGGACTTTGCAAAGAGGATGGAAATGGCAGTTGTAAATACTTTCTTCCAGAAGAAGCAGGAACATAGGGTGACATATAAGAGCGGAGGCAGAGGCACTCAGGTGGACTACATCTTGTGTCGACGTTGTAATCTCAAAGAGATTAGTGACTGCAAGGTGTTGGTAGGGGAGAGTGTAGCCAGACAACAGAATGGTGGTGTGTAAAATAACCCTGGTGGTGAGGAAGGTGAAGAGGACAAAGGCAGAGCAGAGGACAAAGTGGTGGAAGCTGAGAAAGGAAGAATGTTGTGTAGTCTTTAGGGAGGAGTTGAGACAAGCTATGGGTGGTCAGGAGATGCTTTCAGTTGACTGGACAACTACAGCCAATGTGATCAGGGAGACAGGTAAGAGGGTACTTGGTGTATCATCAGGTAAGGGAAAAGGGGACAAGGAGACTTGGTGGTGGAATGAGGAAGTCCAGGAGTGTATACAGGGAAAGAGGCTAGCCAAGAAGAAGTGGGACACTGAGAGGACTGAAGAGAGTAGACAGGAGTACAGGGAGATGCACCGTAAGGTGAAGGTAGAAGTGGCAAAGGCCAAACAAAGAGCATATGAGGACTTGTATACTAGGCTGGACAGTAAGGAGGGAGAGGTGGATCTGTACAGGTTGGCAAGGCAAAGAGATAGAGATAGGAAGGATGTGCAGCAGGTTAGAGTGATTAAAGATAGAGATGGAAATGTACTGACAGATGCCAGGAGGGTGATGGGAAGATGGAAGGAGTACTTTGAGGAGTTGATGAATGAGGAAAACGAAAGAGAACAAAGAGTTGAAGAGGTGACTGTTGTGGAGCAGGAAGTAGCAAATATTAGTAAATGTGAGGTGAGAAGGGCGTTGAAGAGGATGAAGAGTGGAAAGGCTGTTGGTCCTGATGACATACCTGTGGAGGTATGGAAGTGCTTAGGAGAGGTGGCAGTAGAGTTTCTGACTAGTTTGTTTAACGAGATCTTGGAGAATGAGAGGATTCCAGAGGAATGGAGGAGAAGTGTATTGGTGCCGATTTTTAAGAACAAGGGAGATGTGCAGAGCTGTGGCAATTACAGAGGTATAAAGCTAATGAGCCATACAATGAAGCTGTGGGAAAGAGTAGTGGAAGCTAGGTTAAGGGCAGAGGTGAGAATTTGTGAGCAGCAATATGGTTTCATGCCTAGAAAGAGTACATCAGATGCAGTATTTGGTTTGAGGATGCTGGTGGAGAAGTACAGAGAAGGTAATAAAGAGTTGCATTGTGTCTTTGTAGATTTAGAGAAAGCGTACGACAGGGTGCTGAGAGAGGAGCTGTGGTGTTGTATGAGGAAGTCTGGAGTGGCAGAGAAGTATGTTAGAGTGGTGCAGGACATGTATGAGAGCTGTAAGACAGTGGTAAGATGTGCTGTAGGTGTGACAGAAGAGTTCAAGGTGGAGGTGGGTCTGCATCAAGGATCGGCTCTAAGCCCCTTTTTGTTTGCTCTAGTGATGGACAGGATGACAGATGAAGTTAGACAGGAGTCTCCATGGACTATGATGTTTGCAGATGACATTGTGCTTTGTAGCGAGAGCTGGGAACAGGTGGAGGAAAATTTGGAGAGGTGGAGGTATGCTCTGGAAAGCAGAGGAATGAAGGTTAGCTGCAGCAAGATGGAATTCATGTGGGTGAATGAGAGGAACCCAAGAGGAACGGTGAGGCTACAGGGAGCAGAGGTAAAGAAGGTGCAGGATTTTAAGTACTTAGGGTCAACGGTCGAGAACAACGGAGAGTGTTCAAAGGAGGTGAAGAGACGAGTACAGGCAGGTTGGAATGGGTGGAGAAAAGTGTCAGGTGTGTTGTGTGATCAAAGAGTATCAGCGAGAATGAAAGGAAAGGTGTACAGGACAGTGGTGAGACCAGCGATGCTCTACGGCTTAGAGACAGTGGCACTGAAGAAAAGACAGGAGGCAGAGCTAGAGGTAGCAGAGCTGAAGATGTTGAGGTTCTCTTTGGGAGTGACAAGGATGGATAGGATCAAGAATGAGTTCATCAGAGGGACAACCCATGTTAAATGTTTTGGAGATAAAGTCAGAGAGGCCAGATTGAGGTGGTTTGGACATGTTCAGAGGAGAGATGGTGAATATATCGGTAGAAGGATGCTGAGGTTGGAACTGCCAGGCAGGAGGTCTAGAGGAAGACCAAAGAGGAGATTTATGGATGCAGTGAGAGAGGACATGAAGTTAGTTGGTGTGAGAGAAGAGGATGCAGAGGATAGGGTTATATGGAGGCAGATGATTCGCTGTGGCGACCCCTGAAAGGGAACAGCCGAAAGACAAAGAAGAAGAAACACATTGTTGGGTTGCTCATGTTGGGTCAAGTGAGACCCAACATTTTCATTTGTTCATGTGGGACAAATGAACACCTGGTTGGGTTATTTTGACCCAACAACTGGTTTATTCATTATTTCCTTGTTTCTCCAAATGGCAGCCTGCATATATTACTGTTATTGTGTCACAAGTCAAGAATGCGTGTGTATACAGCTCAAAACCTCCATCGGTTATTAAAGATAGTGTTTATTTAGAAAAAAATGCCCCAACGATTTCGGAGATTTGAGCTTCAGGAAATGCGCTCTGCACATAACACCGAACCAACTCATGTCGGAAAGAATTTATAAATGTTTTCTAAACGTGGGCTATTTTTTATTTTTATTTTTACTTACAATACATGTTAATTAAATTTAAGTGAGGTTTGGCTCAGGACTTCGATTCGGCATCGCAATCCCCCTCTTTAATTTCCTACATAGTCTAATCAGCGCTCAACCGCACGCATAAAGTTTTCCAGAGCGCACCGGCAGAAGTAGACTAATGATTGTGAATGCGTCTGGGTAAAACAACAAAGAGAATGACAATTTTAATAAGCCATTGATAAATTAGTGATTTCTTTGGTTTCGGCATGGATGAAGGTGATCATGTCATCTTGTCTCCGCAGCAGTGGACGCACCTATAATTCAGTTTTCGGGTTACGGTTTACATTGTCCAAAATTAGACGTCTAAAATTGTTTTCCATTAGTTTATATGAAAGCAAACATTTCGCCTTGTATAAGTATATATTTTTCACGTCTGTGAAGTGAGTATACACAGAGTTTCGGGTAATTTTCTGAAGCACTCAAGTGCATCGAAAACAATACAGAAAAGCACACCTGGTTTGCTTTCATTATTTTACAAAATTATTACGTTTTTGCGTCATTGTGAGTGCACTTAAATAAAAGTGAAGTCTTATAAAGGCTATGTAGCTTATAAAGATTTATTATAACGTTTTTGAACATTAATCTGGCAAACTGTATCTGATGCACATGATATAATCTAAAGGCTAGAGATAAAGGTATATATTTGCTTCGCTTAAATTTGATGCAAATAAGAAATGCCTATATTTAATTTCAATTCTAAATTTGTACTGTAATTTAAGTATTGTGATTTGTAAATTCCTTTAATGTTTCACTTGTATTTCATAAGGTTTTGCCATCGGTGGTACAGCGCAACGGGGGTCATTATTGTCATAACTGCGTACTGTACAGTATTTTATTCTTATAATAACGCAAAAACACAAGCGGGGCTGAGTGACCGACATCTGCTAATGCAGTAGAACGTCCTGACAATGTTTTAATTTTATGGGCATTTATTTCAGTTAATAAAATTTTAAACCTTAATTTTTAAGGTTTAAAATTTTAAACCTTGCTTAAATTCGTTCCCAATAAGATTTTATTTAATTTTAATTCTATATTTGTACTGTAATTTTAGCACTGTGATTATGAATTCGTTTAACTACAAAGTTTCACTTGATTTTATCCGCTACTACGTGCAGCTCTAAAGGAGTTGCAGCTCATAAATCCTTAAGAGAATGTACTAAGGCCTGAGCCGTCAGTCTATAGTTATTATTTTTATTTTTTTCAAATTTTATTGGTCTCATACACAGTACGAAATGCAGTGAAATGCTTATACGACCGCCAGTGACCTTAAAAATAAAATAAAATAAAACTTATACGTAAGGAATAAATATGAATAAAAAGAGATACTAAAGAAAATAAACTTAACTAGTAAGATAAACTGTACAAGTAAGGGCATGATAAAAATATTACAAAATATAGAAATATTTATTTAAAAAAAATAATAATAAAATTATATAAAATAAAAGTCATATAGCGTCACTCAGCGCTGTGCGGTGTGGCGTCAAAAACCAACATTCCGATTGAGTACCTAAGGTATGTCAGTGTGCTACATAGTCAGCAACCTCAAACCACCACTGTATAATGTGTTTAAATCATTGTTGCAGTATGTTAGAGGCACAGAGAGTGGGTGTGTGTTTGCACACTCAACAATGTCCAGAATATCAGGATCCTGAAAGAGAAAATATTGGAGATGATTCCTTTATAGGAACGCCAAGACTAATTTTTTTTTTCTTTTTGCTGTACATGGAAAACAAGTATAGGCATAGGTTTGCCTATATCCAAAGATAAAACAAAATTTACATCTAGATTTTGGAACAACTAAGAACCTTTTTTAAACTATGAAAAAATATTAAAACAGTCACTGACTTGTATAGCAGAAGCTTGAAATAATGACTGTCCTCTCCCAAGCAGATTCACTGATTGACTGCCTAGTACAAAATGAGATTAATCAAATAATCAGAAACATTGAAGAAGGGGGGGAAAAAAAAACACAAAACTGTACATGTCTCTTCCTCTCAACTTGAGGGGCAGAATGAATCAGTACATATTGGCAAATAAATAAGATCTTAAATAGTAGCGAGATTAAATATTTGCCAGTAAAATTTGTGTGCCATAAAAAAATTAATAAACTGTACGAGAGTCAATTAACTGATCATTTCATGAATGACTAGGTGTACAGTTGTGCTTAATAAAGTATATATTGTACATACAGTATTTGTCTGCATGTTGCGTGTTATTAGTTGTGCCATTTAGTGTGTTTTTGTCCTGTGTTTCTAGGGTACTTCTGTGTTCTGGTACAATCTCTTCAGGAGTGGCGAGGGAGATTACAGAACAAGACATGCAGCCTGTCCAGTTTTAGTCGGTAGTAAATGGGGTGAGTAAGGGAACCAGCAGAACTTTTTATTAGGGATTAAACCTACAGTATGCCATACCGTAATCACTGAAAAATGCAGTCTAATAAAACATTAGTTTACGTAATGAATTACTCATTGGAATTTACAATAAAACATTAGTCCAAAACATTTTACAGTATGTTATCTTGTTAGTATCTTATCTTTCTTATAATTAAAGTCAAAGCTGCTTCATGCCATTGATGTTTTTTGCCTCTTTAATTTGTTCAGGCACTAAAATGCACTTCAGTCGATACTTCATCCTTTTTTTTCTTATTGCAAAAGAGTGCAATAAATGGGTTACATTGTGAGAAGAAAGTGCAGTACTTAAACTCCTTGAGGTTTAAAGCTGATAAAATCCTACCTTAGTCATGAATTGAGGCTGCAATGTACAGGGAGGTTTGGGGGAGGTTTTAATGTTCTGCTTCAGTCTAAACAAGGCTGCCTCAGCTGTGTAGCACAATTCTACAGTGTAGTTGTAGTATAGTTTTCATTAAAATACATTTTAATTGAGTACAGCAAGTGTGACCGATCAGAATTTCTTTACCATTGGCTTTGCAGTTCTCTAGTCTACGTTGCCTTCGGCTATCTAGTCCCCAGACTGTATAACTATGACTGTGATTTAATGCAAGTATTTGAAATTTAATTAATCTAATATAATAAAATATCTAATATAATAAAATAATATCTAATATAATCTAATATAATAAAATATCATATTCACAAGTCAGCCATGTTGCATGTACGATGATGCCCAAGTAAGTAATCAGAAGTCAGTAAGTTGATAATGTAAACCAAATGGCAAAATAGCACTGATACAGTACCTTATTACTGACAACAAGAAAAGAGTACTCTAACTGGACAAAGGTTTACATCTATGAAATTGAAGCTAGTCTGTAAATATTTATTAGAAAAGGTATTGTTATTTAGGTTTCTACTATAACAACTAATTAAATAGAACCCAAAAGTGCTGCCATTAAGCTTTAATATGAGGTAATTTAAATCCAAATTCCAGGAACTTCCAGCACATTTTGTGTGCGTTCCCCTCTTTTTAAAGATTCTCTTGAATGGACAGAAGAGCCAAAATCATTTCAAAGCATAAGGACATATAATTAAAGTTAAATAATAAGGGAATAATACACAGCTGTTCATGAAATATATTCTAGCAAAATATACCATTCACCAGTTTGAATTTACCCATGAATATGAAGCTGAAATTCTGTACGTTGTGTTTACATTCATTATTTTTCACCAAAATGTTGTAATACACAGCAAAAATAACATTTTCCAATAATGTCAATATCCAAATATTTATGGACCCAGTTTTTATTTAGGGAATTTGACTGCCAATTCTCTTGAACAAAACATTACAACGATATTAAACTCCAGAAAATATCCTATGTTAAACATTGCATAATCATCCATAACATTATGATCACCTGCCTAAGATGGAGTAGGTCCCCCCCTTATGCAACCAAAACAACAATGCACACCTTTTGATTGGACCCAACATTAACTATTTTCTATTAACTGACTTTTTCATCAGCATGCTGAAGGGGTTCTAAATTTTTGTAGCAAGAAACTCCCTTAGTATAAATTATGCTGAGCCTCTATGGGATGATGCCCTGGCACCTGATTTTCTCTTAGCCAGCAAAATCTGCCCTAGCACAATGTCTATTATACTCCTAGTAGATACTGGCTTCACGATTCTATTTAATGATTTTGCACAAAATTTGCATGAAGACTCATTCTTCATCATTTTAGTTCTAAAACATAAACATTACAAGACACTCCACAATACAGTAAATGTAAACCATGTTGTTACACAATGTTGTCATTTTGTGATGTGTGGGATCAGACTGCACTTGCTGGCCCATGATCCTGTGACCACTTAACTGATGCATAATTGCATCAAAGCATAAAAAAGCTTTGCATAAAAGCTTAACGTGCTAATGGTTTTTATGGTAATAATACCGCTGTTCAGTGCATATATGTTTTGTTTATTTTAATGATCATAACATGGACTTAAACTATGTTTTGTTATTCTGTTCTAATCAACAGTGTCGAACAAGTGGATCCATGAGAGAGGTCAGGAGTTCAGGAGACCTTGTGGCCTCACCGAAGTGGACTGATTCTGCCTATTGAAAAACTTCTTAAATATTTAAAACACTCAGCTTCTCCAAAAGTGCCTGAACTGTGATGGATCATGAACACAACACAATTTAGAGTCTTACACAATGATGTAGGATGCACTTTGACAGAAGTTCGCCAGCTGTGGTAGCCATGTTGGACACTGTAAACATTTCTGTGGTGATCAGGAATCAATAGCCATAACTACTAAGTTGGGGCTATATTAAGTGCATCATCTTAAGGGATCTTTTGTCTTTCTTTTCAAATTTCTTTCTCTTTTTTCCTTTTCCAAAAACTTTTATTTTGCTACAACAGAGTTCTGTAGTTTTACACTTGTCCTTTTGTGGAAATTATGGAAATGTACCATGTGCCAAAATACAAAGTCTCTAGAAAAAAGTCTGTAAGAGCTCTGTGTGAACTACCCTGGATATTCTTATTTTTCAGCTTTCTTTGAGCTTTTTTTTGTTCTGAAATCATGTATCTGTCATGGTTAAAATGCTAAAATTCACACTTAATGTGATTGTTGATATGTGCATTATTAATAAAATATATACATTATAAAATATCATTGCCTGTTTTAGGAGACAGCAACCACTTATCACTACAAGCAAGTTATATAAGGTGCCTTGCAGAAGTATTCACCACCTTGAACCACAATGTAATGAATCTACTTTGCAATGTAACTGATTTTTTTTGTCTTTTTTTCAAATGTAGCACACCTTTATAAATACAGTCATGAAATTTTGAGGATTTTGACAATTGTCTTCAAATTGAACATCGAATGATAATAGTTCCTCCAGAATAACAATAATTTTAATAAACCAGGATGAACCCAACAGGTTCATTACTTCCCTGGGAAGGAAGGTGCAACCAGCCACTTCCCAGTCAATGTAATTGAGAACAATTTTCTTTGCCAAATTCAGTCTAAGATCTTAGTTACTCAGTATTGATTTCTTTTTATCAAACTCGAAATTTTATTGTTATGCTGAACACCAGCGCAGCTGTGATTATCTGTAAGCTCATTCATTCAACCGAGTCAACAGCAGGTTTGATTGTCATTCTGTTTAAATACCTAAATTCACCCCTGTATAAAAGAACACAACCTACAGTTGCACTCACTCCCTCATCATCAATATCGCTTTATCCTGTATTCAGGGTTGTGGGGGACCTGGAGCCTATCCCAGGAGGCTTAGGGCACATGGCGGGGTACACCCTGGACAGGTTGATAATCCATTGCAGAGCGCACACACACGCTCACACTACGGGCAATTTGGGAATGCCAGATAGCCTAATCTGCATGTCTTTGGACTGTGGGAAGAAACTGGAGTACCCGGAGGAAACATGCGAACTCCATGCACACAGACGGGAACTGAGCCTGGCCAGGAATCGAACCCGGACCCTAGAGGTGCAAGGTGACATTGTAAATTTGAGGAGATTTTTTCCAAATGCATTCATTCGTTCATCCAATCCTTTTTTTCAAGCATGCACCCTGTGGGGATTTACTATTATTTAAGGCCAAGGCATCAAAGCGTCTGTTCCATACCTGGGTTTACTGCTCCCTGAGGCAGCTACTACTTACGTAAGTTTCAGTTGGCATTTTGATAAAGGTTACATTTCTTTTGGAAACGTAAAGAATAACACGTTCAGGAGACATGATTTAGATTTGCAGGTTTTTTTTATTTGGATGAAGAAACGTATTTGTTTATGTGCAGCAATAATTTGAGTCCTGGAATGTACCTGGGCCATTAGGGAACACAAAGTCCATAGATATATCCGTGATATAACCTGGTCATTCAGTATGTTCAGATCATCAGCAGACTTCATTGTATTACCACATTATGTTTCTGTATGCCTTTTATGATAAAATAATAATTAAATAAAACAACTGTACAGCTGACAGTCACGTGATGACAAGTTGGGAAATGGCGGCACGCTAGAGAAACCCACCAGAAATTACATAACTTAGGATATTTACTTCGCAAATTCAAACAAATTTTGATTGATAATTTACTTCTTACTTGAAGTAAACAACGGACGACAAGATGACATCTTCCAAGCATCAGAGGGCTTCGGGTTGACGGGACCGGAGTTCGAGATAGAGCGAGTCACCAGAGTTTCGGACCTAAACCTAACGATGATCAACATCAACGTCCCCGAGTCGTGATGGTGAAATTCCTGCGTTATACCGCGAGGGAGAGAGTGCTTGCAGAAGGATTAAAATGGGAAGACTGCAAGCTGTCCTTCTTTGAGGATATGTCGAGGGAGAGAGCAATGATGAGGAAAAAATTCTCCGCAGTGAAGAAGTTACTTTGGGACCACGAGGTTCGACACACGTTGGTTCATCCAGAGACACTTAAGTTTACTTGGAAGGGGAAGAAGCCGAGTTTCACGGATCACATGAAAGCAGAAAGTTATATAAAGGAGCACATCCAACTACAAGGAGGTGACGAGTAAACCATTAGCAATATGTAAGTCGAAGTATTATGAGACATGATTCAGAAGGTGGGTCCGGGAAAGCTTTGGGGTCCCGAGTTAGCGAGTGTGCTGAGCATCACGGACCAAAATGTTTCACCCACAGTCGGGTTTCTGTCCCTTAAGGACAGTGTTTTTTTGTTTACATTTTTCTTGCTTTTTTGGATTTTTTTGTATGTATTTTAAGGTTTTGTTGTTTATAAAATGGTGGAAGTTTATCCGTTGGTTTTTGCCCAGATGTGATAGTGGAGATAATACCAGCTTATATGTTAAAGGGTTATTTTACCTTCTTATTTGGAGCACATCAGGTGCAAAGTATTATTTTTTATTACTATGGGGTGGATAGGCAAATTATAAATATTATAACTTGGAACATAAACGGATGTGGGTCACCTGTTAAAAGGAAGAAAATACTTACATATCTTAAGCTAAGCAAAGTTGATATTGCATTTATGCAAGAAACACATTTTAAGGACAAAAAGGAAGCTTTGAAATTAAGACGGGATTGGGCAATGACAATGGACTAACAGATATTTGGAGACTGGTTAATCCACGAGAAAAGGAATACACATTCTTCTCAAATTGTCACAAGTCCTTTTCGAGAATTGATTATTTTTTGATCTCCAACTCATTAATTGACTCTGTTGCTGACTGTATAATTGGTGTTATATCGTTGACAGATCATGCACAGGTGGAGCTGAAATTAGAAATGAAGATTGATGATAAGAAAAGAGGGAGGTGGAGATTAAATACTTTTATGTTGGATGATAAGGTCTTTGTAAATTCATTACAGGATGACATAAAGATGTTTTTTGAGCATAATATTGGGTCAACTCCAAGATTAGCAACAGTATGGGATGCATCTAAAGCATATATCAGGGGACAATGTATTGCTTATGCTAGCAGACAGAAAAAAGAATATTTCGGAAAAGTGAAACTTTTAGAAAAACAAATTAGTGATTTAGAAAAAGAATTGGTGCAAGGTTTCACGGAAACAAAATTTAAATAGTTTTGTCAATTAAAATTTGATTTACACGAATTCTTTAACAAAAAAGCAGAATCTACTTTATTTAAATTGAAGACCAAGTATTATGAAAGTGGGGAAAAAGCAGGGAAACTTCTAGCTAGACAAATAAAGCAATGTGATGAATCTCATATCATACTGTACCTGCAATTAAGGAAGGAAATAAGGTGCTTACCTCAGACAAAGAAATTAATAGGGTTTTTAACCAGTTTTATTCAAAATTATATACATCAGAATCCAGCTATAGTCAGGAAGAGTTAAAAGATTTTTTGACCGATGTTGTATTGCCTATTTTATCCCCTGATGAACGAGACTTATTAGATGCACCGATAACACAAGAAGAGGTCAAAAACATCATAATGTCTTTGAAGTCTGGAAAATCACCAGGCTTTGAGGGATTCCCAGTAGAATATTACAGAAAGTTTGTGGAGGAGTTGACCCCAATATTAACGGAGGTATATTCAGAGGTACTTAAGGATAATATGCTGCCTGACAGTTTTAATGAAGCTATAATAACAGTCTTACCAAAACCAGGAAGAGATCTGACAGATCCTGCTAATTACCGGCCAATAAGTTTATTGAATGTGGACTTCAAAGTGTTAACAAAATTACTAGCCTCGAGATTAGAAGGTATTTTACCTAAAATAATATATAAAGATCAGGTGGGTTTCATAAAAAATAGATCTTCGACCGACAGTATAAGGAGGCTATTACATCTGAAATGGATGAATCATTCTGGAAGCTCCGTCACTAAAACAAATTCCTTGTACGTGCAAGCGTACTTGGCAATAAAACTCTTTCTGATTCTGATTCTGATTCTAATTTAGATCCCATTGTGGCGATATCCTGAGATGCGGAAAAACCCTCTGATAGGGTGGAGTGGGGGTTTCTGTTTGCAGCTTTAGAGAAATATGGTTTTGGTTCAGGTTTTGTGAAGTGGGTTAAAAATTCTCTACTCCAACCCTAAAGCAGCTATAATAACTAATGGAATAACTTCTTCTTTTTTTAATTTGTCTAGGTCCACTCGTCAAGGCTGCCCTCTCAGTCCATTACTTTTATATTAGTTTTAGAACCGCTTGCATCAATGATTAGAGAAGACCCAAGAATTAAAGGCATATTTGCTGGGGGAAGAGAACACAAATTATTATTATATGCTGATGAAATATTGCTTTTACTTAAAGAACCAGCTTGTTTCTTACCAGTACTTCTTAATGTGATTGAATCTTATTCAAAATTTTCAGGATATAAAATAAACTGGCATAAGTCAGAGGCTATGCCATTATCACGAGTATGTTTTTCTTCATCAGTGAACACATTTAAATTCAAATGTATGAATAAAGAAATTAAATATTTAGGCATCAATTTGAGCCCTAATTTAGAGAATATATTGTATTTAAATATGGAACCTTTGTTGCAGAAAATACAGGCAAAATTGGATAGTTGGAAAAAACTTATGTTAACTTTATGGGGAAAGATTAATATAATAAAGATGGTGGTAGTGACACAGTTTAATTACATATCAGGAATGGCCCCTGTTACCATGCCTCCTCAGATATATACACAATATAATGCTATGATTAAAAAAATTTTATGGGAAGGTAAAAGACCCAGGATCGGGGTAAATAAATGATGTTTGCCTAGAGACAGGGGAGGCTTGGCATGACCTAATGTAGAGCTATATAAAATAGCATTTGAAATCTCTAAGCTTGCTAGACATTGGGGGAATGAGGATTCAGATTTAGATTGGATATTGATAGAACAACAATAGAACTTACTTTCCCTTTCAGGCCAATAGAAGCTTTTTCCCAAAATTCAGAGGGGGACTTACAACACCCAATGAACAACCCAATACAGCGTCATTCTAGAGAGGTGTGGAAAATTGCCCACAAAAAATGTCGGATTTCTTACTGGTGTCAACATTACTCTTCAGTATGGAGTAACCCTCACATTAAAGTTGGTAAAAAGCCCTTGTTTTGGGGACAGTGGTTTAGAAACGGAATACGTACAATAAAGGATTTATTTAGTAATAATACGCTTTTGTCTTTTAATAATTTGAAAGAAAATTTTAAGTTAGAAGGCCGTGATCATTTCTGGAAATATTTACAAATTAGATACTGTTTGAAGGTAAAGGTTCCAATGGATCAAAATAAAAATGTTTTAGAAAATTTCTTTGAACTACCAAGACCTGTCCAAAAAACATCTAAATTTTACCAACTCTGTTTAAGGATCGATGACAATAACTGTGAAAACCTAAGACTGATTTGGCAGAGAGACATCGATAGCGACATAGATAAAGACACCTGGAAGAGAATTTTATCCAACAGTGGAAAGTATATAAAAGAAGCAAGAGGCAAATTTATTCAATACAAGGTATTACACAGGTATTATTACACACCAGTTAGACTTTTTAGAATGGGTTGTATGGAAGATAAAAAATGCTGGAAATGTAAAGAAGAAAATGGTACATATATGCATGCTCTATGGGAATGTTCAAAGATTCAACCTTTTTGGAAAGCTGTGTTAAAATATTTAGGAGAATGTTTGGGATGTGACATTCCATTATCACCTAGGATGTGTTTGTTGGGAAATAAATCAGAGATCTTACAGATCAAAAACAAGGAGTTCTCTCTTATTACAGTGGGTGTGGTCACAGCAATACGACTGATACTTCAAGTTTGGAAAGATATTCAATGTCCTACAATTAAAATGTGGATTGAATTTATGACTGAGAGTGTATCATATGAAAAACTGTTAGCCAAATTGAATCAAAATGATAAAGATGTGGACATATGGGAGAAATTTATTCAGACTGTGGTTTCAAAGGATGACTGATAATAGATCCATGTTTAGATTGTGACTTGCTTAATCTGTTGTGCTCTACAGTGTTATCTCTGGTTATTACTTAATAATCACCATTGTTGTGTTTTTTTTAATGTTATTTTATTTTATTTTATTATTTAATTTATTTTATTTTATTTTATTTTTTGTGTTTGTTTTTTGTTGTTTTTTTGTTATTGTTTTGTAAATAGTACATTAGACTAGCTGTCGTTGGATTTTTGAACTTGTATATTATGTTTAAGAAAACCAATAAAAACTTCATTTTCAAAAAAAAAAAAACTGTTAAACTTTTTGGCATTTATCAGTACTACATATGATTCTTACATACTGTGTTTAACATTTATTTTTAATACTTAAAACTTGGAATAAAAAAAATTTTGTACAGTGCTTTTATAGGCAAAAATAGAGTTATAAAAAACAACTCCAATTTACTGTATATTCCCCAGCTGAAATCAACATGACTGCACAGATTACACAATTCCAAGTAAAGTGTAAACAGGCATATATAATCATTACTGTATATGCAGTATTTCCCCATTGGCATTAGTCACACTGTTGCACAGTCGAGTTATGTTAAGCAACCATGTCGTTATAGCCTTACGTTTGTGACTTAAGAAGAATTACCAAGTGAGTCTGGCTTTCCACAGACAGCTATTTATGTCCAATGTAGCACTGTTATGTCTCCGAAGGGTCGTGCACCATCACCATTCGTCTGTTCAGCAGTGCCTCTACCTGGTTGTTGTACATTGTTTTAGTAAAAGAAAATTATTCAACTCAAAAATGAAGGTAAAGTGGATTATTTTTCTGATACTGGACGTTTGTGCTGGAATCAGTGAGTTCTACTCTTCAACAGGTAAATAAATGAAAGTATATTTAATTTTTCATACTACTGTATGTTTACATGGTATTTTAGGTGCTAAGAAATAGAGGCATGTTGGGTCAATTGATATTTAATTTGCATACTTGTAAAACATAAGACTAACAATATTATATTTAAGTGTATATAAACGTACCTAAAACTGCATTATTGTCTTTCTAGGTTAAATAACCAAAATGTGGTGGATCATGTGATTCAGTGAAAACAGTATACTGTACATAAGTTATATAAAATATTATCAGATTTTCTTTCAGAAAACATTAAGCTACATTTAAAAACCAAGAAGTAAAATATAATAAATAATTTAAAACCAGTGTCTAATACACTATTTAGACTCCCATAAGTCTTTATAGATTGACATTATTTTTTCATTTGTGAATCAAATTGATCAATTGAAGAGGTGAAGTGAAAAAAATTCTGGTTTACAGACCACATGGCGCAGCTCATCGACATAAAGCCAGATCTTTCTCAGTGTCTCACATTCTACATTTCATCACTGGAAAATCAAATGGATCTACTGAAAAGGTACAACATCTAAAACAAGCTTCTAATTGTGTTACTGAAGCTTGTGTTTATTAAGAGCTGGAAAAAATATATAGCCAACAATTCCTACCAGTTTTACTTCATAAATAAAATCTGGTCATCTCCCTGGCAGGATGTGATTAAAATACTATAGCTATTGTCACAAAGTGTTTTGGTTATTGTTTAGCAAATCACCTTACAATGTATTACTGACAGGGCTCTTCAGGGTCTTGATGCTATCTCTGGAGATTCATCTAAAGACCCAGAGAAGTTCATCAGCAATCCTATTACTGCATACAAATTCATAAGACAGCTGAGAAATGTGGGCAAAGCAATTGAGAAAATTTCAACAATGAATATCTCCAAGGGTAAGACTTCCACATGATCTAAAAATGTTCTCGACAACACTAATAATTATCTATTAAAATTGCGGCAGGCTTACAGCTTACCTCTCATAGATATGTGGTGTGGAAACTTCTTCCTAAAATGTCACGGTACAGGACTTTGTAAAGTTCAAGAAAAAGTCTGCGTTCCAATAAAAAGACAAACATATGCTTTATGAATATTATATATAATGATACTATTTGAAAGGTTGAATTATGTTCATAAAATAGATATATAATGAGAGTCTGAGCAATTTATTTTACTCTGGTGTTCAATGTTGCACATGAGTGTCGTATACTGTACTATATGCTAATATCTGAACATTTCTAGTTAAAGTCCTGATTTAAATTTTGATTGTTTAAGTTTTATTTTAGAAATAATTAAAGACAGTGGTTTAAATAAGGTGACTAAACGGAAAATACGCAACATCTGGATGAAATTAACACAGGAAGTGAAATTCAAACAGAACAAAAGATTCTGTGAATGAAAGCTTGTGTTAACAAAAAGGCCAAACTCACGTAACATACAGTACCAGTCTCTCACGGAACACAAACACACTCGTTCACACACTACAGGCATTTCGCAAATGACAGGTAGGCTAATCTGCATGTCTTTGGACTTATTTATTATTTCTAATAATAATAATAATAATAATAATAATTATTATTATTAGTAGTAGTAGTAGTAGTAGTATTGTGCTGCTGCCACATAATTAGCTGATCAGCTAATAAAGTGTACAGGGAATGTACAGTACTCAAAAATTATTGATACTTTATATAATTCACACAAGATTGAAATTAAATATTATCTTTTAAGGTGCTAGGTTTTGAACAAAAATGTTTTGAAATATTTTCACTTTAAAATATTTAGATATATTTATTTTGGAGAGTTTTTAAAATTATTTTACAAAATAAAAATTTTCCTCAAGATAAATTTTTAGATGCACTGCATATACTGTACACTGACCAGCCACTTTATTAGGAACACCTGCACAGTCATGTAGTTATTTAATCAGCCAGTGACGCGGTAGCAGTGCAGTACAAAATATCCTCCAGATAAAGGAGGAAGCGTCACATAATGTTTACAGAAAATATCACATTGAAGAAAAAGTGTAATGATAATAGCATAAAGAATAAAGAGCAGATCAGAGCAGAGTGCTACAGAGTACTACAGAGTGCTACAGAGTGCTACAGAGGGCTACAGAGTACTACAGAGTGCTACAGAGTACTACAGAGTACTACAGAGTATTACAGAGGGCTACAGAGTGCTATAGAATACTACAGAGTGCTACAGAGTACTACAGAGTATTACAGAGTGCTACAGAGTGCTACAGAGTACTACAGAGGGCTACAGAGTGCTACAGAGTATTACAGAGTGGTACAGAGTGCTACAGAGTGCTACAGAGTATTACAGAGTGCTACAGAGTACTACAGAGGGCTACAGAGTACTACAGAGTATTACAGAGTGCTACAGAGTACTACAGAGGGCTACAGAGTACTACAGAGTATTACAGAGTGCTACAGAGTGCTACAGAGTATTACAGAGGGCTACAGAGTGCTACAGAGTACTACAGAGTATTACAGAGTGCTACAGAGTATTACAGAGGGCTACAGAGTGCTACAGAGTACTACAGAGGGCTACAGAGTGCTACAGAGTATTACAGAGTGCTACAGAGTACTACAGAGGGCTACAGAGTACTACAGAGTATTACAGAGTGCTACAGAGTGCTACAGAGTATTACAGAGGGCTACAGAGTGCTACAGAGTACTACAGAGTATTACAGAGTGCTACAGAGTATTACAGAGGGCTACAGAGTGCTACAGAGTACTACAGAGGGCTACAGAGTGCTACAGAGTATTACAGAGTGCTACAGAGTGCTACAGAGTTCTACAGAGTATTACAGAGGGCTACAGAGTGCTACAGAGTACTACAGAGGGCTACAGAGTGCTACAGAGTATTACAGAGTGCTACAGAGTACTACAGAGGGCTACAGAGTACTACAGAGTATTACAGAGTGCTACAGAGTACTACAGAGTATTACAGAGTGCTACAGAGTGCTACAGAGTATTACAGAGGGCTACAGAGTGCTACAGAGTGCTACAGAGTACTACAGAGGGCTACAGAGTGCTACAGAGTATTACAGAGTGCTACAGAGTACTACAGAGGGCTACAGAGTACTACAGAGTATTACAGAGTGCTACAGAGTACTACAGAGTATTACAGAGTGCTACAGAGTACTACAGAGTATTACAGAGTGCTACAGAGTGCTACAGAGTACTACAGAGTGCTACAGAGTGCTACAGAATATTACAGAGTGCTACAGAGTATTACAGAGTGCTACAGAGTGCTACAGAGTATTACAGAGTGCTACAGAGGGCTACAGCGTGCTACAGAGGTCTACAGAGTGCTACAGAGTATTACAGAGTGCTACAGAGTATTACAGAGTGCTACAGAGTATTACAGAGTGCTACAGAGTGCTACAGAGTATTACAGAGTGCTACAGAGTGCTACAGAGTACTATAGAGTGCTACAGAGTGCTACAGAATACTACAGAGTGCTACAGAGTACTACAGAGTATTAAAGAGTGCTACAGAGTGCTACAGAGTATTACAGAGTGCTACAGAGTGCTACAGAGGGCTACAGAGTGCTACAGAGGTCTACAGAGTGCTACAGAGTATTACAGAGTGCTACAGAGTGCTACAGAGTATTACAGAGTGCTACAGAGGGCTACAGAGTGCTACAGAGGTCTACAGAGTGCTACAGAGTATTACAGAGTGCTACAGAGTGCTACAGAGTATTACAGAGTGCTACAGAGGGCTACAGAGTGCTACAGAGTATTACAGGGTGCTACAGAGTACTACAGAGAATTACAGAGTGCTACAGAGTACTACAGAGGGCTACAGAGTGCTACAGAGGTCTACAGAGTGCTACAGAGTATTACAGAGTGCTACAGAGTGCTACAGAGTATTACAGAGTGCTACAGAGTGCTACAGAGTATTACAGAGTGCTACAGAGTATTACAGAGGGCTACAGAGTGCTACAGAGTACTACAGAGGGCTACAGAGTACTACAGAGTATTACAGAGGGCTACAGAGTACTACAGAGTATTACAGAGTGCTACAGAGTACTACAGAGTATTACAGAGTGCTACAGAGTACTACAGAGTGCTACAGAGTACTACAGAGTATTACAGAGTGCTACAGAGTGCTACAGAGTACTACAGAGTGCTACAGAGTGCTACAGAATACTACAGAGTGCTACAGAGTATTACAGAGTGCTACAGAGTGCTACAGAGTATTACAGAGTGCTACAGAGGGCTACAGAGTGCTACAGAGGTCTACAGAGTGCTACAGAGTGCTACAGAGTGCTACAGAGTACTACAGAGGGCTACAGAGTACTACAGAGTATTACAGAGTGCTACAGAGTACTACAGAGTACTACAGAGTGCTACAGAGGGCTACAGAGTGCTACAGAGGTCTACAGAGTGCTACAGAGTATTACAGAGTGCTACAGAGTACTACAGAGGTCTACAGAGTGCTACAGAGTATTACAGAGTGCTACAGAGTGCTACAGAGTATTACAGAGTGCTCCAGAGTGCTCCAGAGTATTACAGAGTGCTACAGAGTGCTACAGAGTACTATAGAGTGCTACAGAGTGCTACAGAATACTACAGAGTGCTACAGAGTATTAAAGAGTGCTACAGAGTGCTACAGAGTATTCCAGAGTGCTACAGAGTGCTACAGAGGGCTACAGAGTGCTACAGAGGTCTACAGAGTGCTACAGAGTATTACAGAGTGCTACAGAGTGCTACAGAGTATTACAGAGTGCTACAGAGGGCTACAGAGTGCTACAGAGGTCTACAGAGTGCTACAGAGTATTACAGAGTGCTACAGAGTGCTACAGAGTATTACAGAGTGCTACAGAGTGCTACAGAGTACTACAGAGTATTACAGAGTGCTACAGAGTACTACAGAGGGCTACAGAGTGCTACAGAGGTCTACAGAGTGCTACAGAGTATTACAGAGTGCTACAGAGTGCTACAGAGTATTACAGAGTGCTACAGAGTGCTACAGAGTACTACAGAGTATTACAGAGTGCTACAGAGTACTACAGAGGGCTACAGAGTGCTACAGAGGTCTACAGAGTGCTACAGAGTATTACAGAGTGCTACAGAGTATTACAGAGTGCTACAGAGTGCTACAGAGTATTACAGAGTGCTACAGAGTATTACAGAGGGCTACAGAGTGCTACAGAGTGCTACAGAGTATTACAGAGTGCTACAGAGGGCTACAGAGTGCTACAGAGTACTACAGAGTATTACAGAGTACTACAGAGGGCTACAGAGTATTACAGAGGGCTACAGAGGGCTACAGAGTATTACAGAATATTACAGAGTGCTACAGAGTACTACAGAGAACTGTAGAACACCAGCAGAATAAAAGTAGTCAGGAAGTGAATCCACAGACAACTCAGCAAGAAGACACCTGATTAAGAAAAGACACTCGTTACTATTATTATCCTTTCACACTGTGTTGAGTAATTTTATGTTTTCATTCAAATTTGTTGTTTTTACACCAGTATAGTCTAAAGGCAGAGATTTTTGGAAAGCCTGAGACAAATCAGCCAAAGTGTAATTGTTTCCGTATGTCTACTGTCTGAGTCTAAAATATAATTACAAAATAATTCTAATGGTCAACTGTTACTGTTACTATTATATAGGTTAATATTTTGTCAGTACAAAACAGTGAAACATCGCTCACATTGATGTTTGATGTTTAGAGAGATTATAATGATATATATCGTGACAGAGAATAACGGGAACTTTTTAATTTATTCGTACAGGAGGACACCATCTAAAGGACGTAATTTTTTAAAAAATTATAAATTCCATCAATGTTTCGTAAATGGCAAGTTTTAGGTTTCAATTACTTTGAATAAAATGTATTTCTTTTTTCACTTTTTTTATTTTTTTATTGGATTGTAAAAGAGTTCCTGTTTTTTTGTGCCAATCTGTATATATGCTGTTTAATTAATTAATTAATTTATTTAGACTTTTGATTGTCATTGTAACACATTATGGTTATCTTGTTTAATATACACAGATTTAGACATGCTTATGTCAAAAACTCAACTGCTTCCCACTGAGAATAATTTGGAGGGCGTGGCAGGTGCCATCATCAGACTGCAGGAACTCTACAGACTAGATCCAAAGGACATGATTGGTCAATTTCATCTTTACTATTTTACTAAATGGAACCTTCTAACAACATTACAATATTTCTTGTATATTCAACAGTTTACACTTTGACTACAGACGGGGATAATACAAATATTCATTGTTATTTTCAGGGTTGGAAAGTCAGTCTTCCCTGGACCCGGATGACTGTTTCCAAGTTGCAGTGATTGCTCATCAGAACCAGCAGTTCCAGTGTGCCATTCTCTGGACTCAGGAGACCATGAGGAAGCTCCGAGAGGGAGCAGAAGCTGTGGTGACCAAACAGGAAGTTCAAAGTCTTCTTACCTCAGCTCAGTTTCAAGCATTAAAACTGCCATTTGCTATTGGAGTAATACAGCTATTACTTCACAATGGTAACTTCTGTAATGCTTTTTGTAGCACTTAGGTATCTTTTAATTTGGTATAATTTCCTGTGCTCTCACAGATCAGACGTAGATCAGATCATCTATTGTGAGTGCTATAATCATATTTCATATAAATATATTTACCATCCCTAATGAGAGCAGCTGACATAACAACAAAATATTTTTATTCTATTACAAGGATTCAAAAAGTAATGGTCGAAACACTTCTTTACATGCTCACATATACTCAGACGCTGTTTCTTATAGTTAAATTAAACTTTTTTTAATAAAAAAATTCTAATCATAGTTTCTTCAAAAAGTAAGTACATTATCTGACTCATGTTCCACAGATCTCTTAAGTTTGAAGACTACACTCCAGCAGCCTGCATATCCCAAGAGCCGGCTGGAGAATATTAAAAGCAGGGATGGAATGCAACACATCACTCGTTTTGACATGTCTTCTCTTCAGCGTCCATGGCGAAATGAATATGAGGCTTTGTGTAGAGGACAGGGGATCAAAATGGTAAATAAACCACAATAAAGTGCCTAAAATTGGCTTGTGCATTCAAATAATTGTATAGATATTAGAAAGATTAAAACGACAAAAAATCAAAAGAAAGGGATTCAATTCAATTCAATTCAATTTTATTTATATAGCGCTTTTAACAATGGTCATTGTCTCAAAGCAGCTTCACAAAAATTAAAGAAATTTAACAAAACAAAAAAAAAAAAAAGAATTATATATATTATATATAAAATAATTATATATAAAATAATAAAATAAAATAAATAATATTATAATTCTATAATAATTATAGAAAAGAAAAATGTGCAGATAATAATGAGACGAATGAATGAAATTTCTCTGATGAGCAAGCCAAGGGTGATGGCGACGGTGGCAAGGAAAAACTCCCTGAGATGGCATTAGGAAGAAACCTTGAGAGGAACCAGACTCAACAGGGAACCCATCCTCATTTGGGTGATAACAGATAGAAATTATATAACATCTTGTGTGTTGTGCAGGTGAAAATTCAATATGACAGAAATTATTTAAATTGACATGAAGACCAGTTCAGCATAGGGACGAGTCAGTAGGTGCAGAGGGCAGATGAGGTCTGGATCACTGGAAGCACAGGAGCAGCATGTGTAGCTCCAACCATCATAAAGCTGAATCCAGCTGGAGCTGGTCCTTCTCTGGATGCCTCAGGAACCTCGCAGGGTCGGCCTTTGTCTACTGAAGCTGGCAAAATCTCCCGATGCCTCGGGATGGGTAGAGAAATACAGAACAGATGGAGAGAATTAGCGTAGTTGCCATTCGGTATAGGTGTACTGGAGTATGAGATTATGGGATGAGTTATGTGTATGCCAGATTAAAAAGATGCGTCTTGAGTCTACTTTTGAACTGAGAAACCGTGTCTGCTCCCCGAACACTGTCTGGAAGGCTATTCCAAAGCTTTGGAGCTAAATATGAAAAAGCCCCGCCCCCTTTTGTAGATTTTGAAATTCTGGGAACTACCAGAAGTCCGGAGCTTTGTGATCTTAAGGCGCGTGGTGGATTGTAGCGTATCAGAAGACTGGTTAGGTATGTGGGAGCTAAACCATTTAAGGCCTTGTATGTAAGTAATACTATTTTGTAATTTATTCTAAACTGAACAGGTAGCCAGTGCAGGGATGATAATATTGGGGTTATATGATCATATTTTCTGGATCTAGTGAGAACCCTGGCAGCTGCATTTTGGACTAACTGAAGCTTGTTTATTGAGGATGCAGGACAACCACCTAGTAATGCATTACAATAGTCCAGTCTGGAGGTCATGAATGCATGAACTAGTTTTTCTGCATCAGATACGGATAAGATGTTCCTAAGTTTAGCAATATTTCGAAGATGGAAAAAGGCTGTTTTTGTGATATTTGAAATGTGATTTTCAAAAGACAAGTTACTGTCTAATATTACTCCCAGATCTTTTACTGCTGAGCTGGTAATCCTTCTAAGCGCAAGCTGAATTGTGAAAGCTGTTGTGTGCTGGTTTTTGGGCCAATAAGTAATATCTCTGTCTTATCTGAATTTAATAAAAGAAAGTTATTGGTCATCCAATCTTTTATGTCCTGGACACACACAGTTAATCTAGACAACTTAGGTATTTCGTCTGGTTTAGTTGAGATATATAATTGGGTATCATCAGCATAACAATGGAAACTAATCCCATGTCTTCTAATGATGTTACCCAAGGGAAGCATGTATATTGAGAACAGAGGTCCTAAAACTGACCCTTGTGGGACCCCATATTTCACTGGCATTACACCAGACGGTTCTCCATTTAGATCTACAAAATGGTAGCGATCAGACAGGTAAGATCTAAACCATTTTAATGCCTGTCCCTGAATACCTATATAATTTTGTAAGCGATCTATGAGAATATTATGATCTATAGTGTCGAATGCAGCACTAAGATCGAGCAGGACTAGCAATGAGATGCAGCCTTGGTCTGAAGCTAAAAACAAGTCATTTGTAATCTTAACTAGTGCAGTTTCTGTGCTATGATGGGGCCTGAAACCTGACTGAAATTCTTCAAGGATGTTGTTATCCTGCAAGAATGTGCAAATTTGAGCTGATACTACTTTTTCTAGTATTTTTTATATGAACGGGAGGTTTGAAATCGGTCTGTAATTTTTTATTTCATTCGCGTCCAAATTAGATTTTTTAAGAAGCGGCTTAATAACTGCTAACTTGAAAGGTTTAGGGACGTGACCTAGATGTAATGAAGAATTAATAATGTTTAGGAGTGGCTCTCCAACCGTAAGCATCACTTCTTTTAAAAATCTGGTTGGGATTGGGTCTAACAGGCACGTTGTTGATTTAGCCGAGGTGATGAGTTTATACAGCTCTTCCTGTCCTATACCTGTAAAGCAGTGAAAATCTAAATGTGAAGCTATATCTAAAATCTAAATGTGATGCACTCCTGATTTGCAAATGATGCCAAATTTTGTTTTCTAACTTGTTAAATAAATGTGAAGTTTAGTGACAATATACCTGGCCACCAAAAATGTTGCGCACTCTAAGATTTAATTCAATCATCTTTAGCTTTGATTACAGCCTACAATGGAGAAAATAAAGCCTAATGTTCCAGATCCACTCTTTCACAATTTTAGTCTTAGAATATACTAGAGATGTTCCGATACCATTTTTCCCTCCCGATACCGATTCCGATACTTGGGCTCAGGGTATCAGCCGATACCGAGTACTCATCCGATACCTGAGTGTGTATCTGTACAGTGTGTGTATGTATATATATATATATATATATATATATATACATATATATATATATATATATATATAGGTCGCCTAACTAGTGAGCGAGGAGCGATATCAATTTGGACGCACGCCCATCACAGGCGCATGCCATGACACTCTGTAAGTAAGCTAAGCTAGCAAAGCTAACGGGCATAAATAGGTTATGTTTAGGAAAATGGTATCGGATCGGTACGTGGACTCAAATACTTGCCGATTCCAATGCCAGATTTTTTTTGTGGTATCGGCAGCATTTCCGATACCAGTATCGGAATCGGAACAACCCTAGAATATACAGTACAGTACCCGTGCCATCAGGGAGGAAGAACGCTATTGAACTCCAACCTCGTCATTCAGTACATTCACATGGACAGCTGACTTCATCTTACTTCCACATACAGTGGTGTGAAAATCTATTTGCCCCCCTCCTGATTTCTTATTCTTTTGCATGTTTGTCACACAACATGTTTCTGATCATCAAACACATTTAACTATTAGTCAAAGATAGCACAAGTAAACACAAAATGCAGTTTTTAAATGAGGGGTTTTATTATTTAGGGAGAAAAAAAATCCAAACCTACATGGCCCTGTGTGAAAAAGTAATTGCCCCCTGAACCTAATAACTGGTTGGGCCACCCTTAGCAGCAATAACTGCAATCAAGCGTTTGCGATAACTTGCAACGAGTCTTTTACAGCGCTCTGGAGGAATTTTGGCCCACTCATCTTTGCAGAATTGTTGTAATTCAGCTTTATTTGAGGGTTTTCTAGCATGAACCGCCTTTTTAAGGTCATGCCACAACATCTCAATAGGATTCAGGTCAGGACTTTGACTAGGCCACTCCAAAGTCTTCATTTTGTTTTTCTTCAGCCATTCAGAGGTGGATTTGCTGGTGTGTTTTGGGTCATTGTCCTGCTGCAGCACCCAAGATCGCTTCAGCTTGAGTTGACGAACAGATGGCCGGACATTCTCCTTCAGGATTTTTTGGTAGACAGTAGAATTCATGGTTCCATCTATCACAGCAAGCCTTCCAGGTCCTGAAGCAGCAAAACAACCCCAGACCATCACACTACCACCACCATATTTTACTGTTGGTATGATGTTCTTTTTCTGAAATGCTGTGTTACTTTTACGCCAGATGTAACGAGACACGCACCTTCCAAAATGTTCAACTTTTGTCTCGTCGGTCCACAAGGTATTTTCCCAAAAGTCTTGGCAATCATTGAGATGTTTTTTTAGCAAAATTGAGACGAGCCTTAATGTTCTTTTTGCTTAAAAGTGATTTGCGCCTTGGAAATCTGCCATGCAGGCCGTTTTTGCCGTCTCTTTCTTATGGTGGAGTCGTGAACACTGACCTTAATTGAGGCAAGTGAGGCCTGCAGTTCTTTAGATGTTGTCCTGGGGTCTTTTGTGGCCTCTCGGATGAGTTGTCTCTGCGCTCTTGGGGTAATTTTGGTCGGCCGGCCACTCCTGGGAAGGTTCACCACTGTTCCATGTTTTTGCCATTTGTGGATAATGGCTCTCACTGTGGTTCGCTGGAGTCCCAAAGCTTTAGAAATGGCTTTATAACCTTTAGCAGACTGATAGATCTCAATTACTTTTGTTCTCATTTGTTCCTGAATTTCTTTGGATCTTGGCATGATGTCTAGCTTTTGAAGTGCTTTTGGTCTACTTCTCTGTGTCAGGTAGCTCCTATTTAAGTGATTTCTTGATTGAAACAGGTGTGGCAGTAATCAGGCCTGGGGGTGACTACAGAAATTTAACTCAGGTGTGATAAACCACAGTCAAATTATTTTTTAACAAGGGGGGCAATCACTTTTTCACACAGGGCCATGTAGATTTGGAGTTTTTTTTCTCCCTTAATAACGTAAACCTTCATTTAAAAACTGCATTTTGTGTTCAATTATGTTATCTTTGACTAATAGTTAATGGTTTTTGATGAGCAGAAACATTTAAGTGTGACAAACATGCAAAAGAATAAGAAATCAGGAAGGGGGCAAATAGTTTTTCACACCACTGTATATATATATATATATATATATATATATATATATATATATTATATATATATATATATATATATATATATATATATATATATATATATATATATATTTTTTTTTTTTTATTTTTTTTTTTTTTTTATCAGATTTATTTGTGAACATGTTCAGGTTGTATAATCACAATTTTATTTCCATATTTTGACTTGTAGAACCCTAACAGACAGAAGAAACTGGTTTGTAGGTACACGACAGGTGGAAGGAACCCTCAGCTGATATATGCCCCTGCTAAAGAAGAGGAGGAATGGGATGAGCCCCTCATCCTCAGATACCATGATGTCATTTCCTTAAGTGAGATAGAGGTCATCAAAAAACTTACACGGCCAAAGGTGAATCTGACACTTTTCCATACATGAAATGATTGTTTTTTTTGTTGTTGTTTTGTTATTTGGTTAAATCTGTTTTGGTTTTAAGATTGATATTTGTATTTGTTGCTCATGTGACAAAAATACAACTGATGAAAGGATTAATAAAATTACAGAAGTTCATGTAATGTAGCCAAATTATTTATGAACAACATTTCCTTATTATTAATAGCTGACCAGAGCTAAAGTTTCAGACCCAGTTACTGGAAATCTTATTTCCACGCCAGGGCGAGTTTCAAAGAGGTATGACCTGTAAAAAATTACCTTTCAGTCAGAAATTATTATAAACACAAAAATACACTTTGTAAATTTCTACTTCTTCTGCATTTACTATAGCTTATATGTAAGTTTTCCCTCTTTCAGTGCATGGTTATCTAATGATGAGAGTCCCGTGGTTGCTTGTGTCAGTCAGAGAATCGGTGACATTACTGGTTTGGATATGGTTACTGCAGAAAAACTTCAGGTAGAGATTTTTTATTTGCTTGTTTGTTTATTTATTGATGCTGAAAGCACTTAGGGGGGAACTGGTAGTTTTATTAATGTGGAAATAATTATGTGCTATTTAATGAATATTTAAAAATATTTAAAATAGTTTTTGCTGGTGTTGTAGCTCCTCCAAGTCGGGGTTGCCACAGCAGGTTATCCGATCTGCACATTTTGATCGTGATTTGGTCCTCCCATTTTCATCCAGGCTTAGAGTGGCAACTAGCAATCCTGGTGGAAGAAGCTTACCGCTTAACAAATATAAAGTAACATTTAGCTGAAATAACATTTATAATCATTGGCCACTTATTATAATCATTATACTTCACTAACACTGGGTAGGAACCCCTTTGCTTTAAAAACTGCTTAAATTCTCAATTGCATATATTCACTAATATGTTTGAATTATTTTGTTATTATTATTATTATTATTATTGTTCTCTTCAGAACAAAGATACATATTATGCATTTATTCACATAATGCATATTGCCCTGTATAAAAGGAACACCTTTTAGAGAGTGTACCAAATCACATCTCAGGTGTATACTGTATAAGTAGAGTGCTGTGCAAAAGCCTTACACACCTGTGTTTTTTATTTAGTTTAGTTTTTTGTGCAAACTTTGTTATGCGTGTTTATTTTATAACTTATGATTTTAATCCTATAGGAAAGTATCCGTAGTCCAGAAAAGAAAGCAGTCTATCTGTCATTCAGGATCAGAGCTAGCCCAAAACAGACCCAGAGAGGACTGAAGGCAGTAGACATGAGTACAGGGAGGTGTAAGGTGAAGGTAGAGGTAGCAAAGGCCAAACAAAAAGCATAAGAGGACTTGTATGCTAGATTGGATAGTAAGGAGGGAGTGATAGATCTGTACAGGTAGAGAGATAGAGATGGGAAGGATGTGCAGCAGGTTAGAGTGATTAAAGTTAGAGATGGAAATGTACTGACAGATGCCAGGAGGGTGATGGGAAGATGGAAGGGCTACTTTAAAGAGTTGATGAAAATGAGGAAAATAAAAGAGAACAAACAGTAGAAGAGGTGACTGTTGTGAAGAAGTAACAAATATTAGCAAAAGTGACGTGAGAAGGTTGTTAAAATTTTCGTGAAGCTGCTTTGAGACAATGACCATTGTTAAAAACGCTATATAAATAAAATTGAATTTAATTGAATTGTTGAAGAGGATGAAGAGTGGAAAGGCTGTTGGTCCTGATGACATACCTGTGGAGGTATGGAAGTGCTTAGGAGAGGTGGCAGTAGAGTTTCTGACTAGTTTGTTTAACAAGATCTTGGAGAGTGAGAGGATTCCAGAGGAATGGAGGAGAAGTGTATTGTTGCCGAACAAGGGAGATGCGCAGAGCTGTGGCAATTACAGAGGCATAAAGCTAATGAGCCATACAATGAAGCTGTGGGAAAGAGTAGTGGAGGCTAGGTTAAGAGCAGAGGTGAGCATGTACAGTATGAGCAGCAATATGGTTTCATGCCTAGAAAGAGTCCATCAGATGCAGTATTTGGTTTGAGGATGCTGGTGGAGAAGTACAGAGAAGGTAATAAAGAGTTGCATTGTGTCTTTGTAGATTTAGAGAAAGTGTACGACAGGGTGCAGAGAGAGGAGCTGTGGTGTTGTATGTGGAAGTCTGGAGTGGCAGAGAAGTATGTTAGAGTGGTGCAGGACATGTATGAGAGCTGTAAGACAGTGGTAAGATGTGCTGTAGGTGTGACAGAAGAGTTCAAGGTGGAGGTGGGTCTGCATCAAGGATCGGCTCTAAGCCCCTTTTTGTTTGCTCTAGTGATGGACAGGATGACAGATGAGGTTAGACAGGAGTCTCCGTGGACTATGATGTTTGCAGATGACATTGTGCTTTGTAGCGAGAGCAGGGAATAGGTGGAGGAAAATTTGGAGAGGTGGAGGTACGCTCTGGAAAGCAGCGGAATGAAGGTTAGCCGCAGCAAGACGGAATACATGTGTGGATGAGAGGGACCCAAGTGGAACGGTGAGGCTATAGGGAGCAGAGGTAAAGAAGGTGCAGGATTTTAAGTACTTGGGTCCAGAGCAATGGAGAGTGTGGAAAGGAGGTGAAGAGGCAGTTACTGGCAGGCTGGAATGGGTGAAGTGTCAGGTGTGTTGTGCGATAAAAGAATCTCAGCAAAAATTAAAGGAAAGGACCAGCGATGCTCTACGGCTTAGAGACAGTGGCACTGAAGAAAAGACAGGAGGCAGAGTTGGAGGTAGCAGAGCTGAAGATGTTGATGTTCTCTTTGGGAGTGACAAGCATGGATAAGATCAAGAATGAGTTCATCAGAGGGACAACCCATGTTAGATGTTTTGGAGATAAAGTCAGAGAGGCCAGATTGAAGTGGTTTGGACATGTTCAGAGGAGAGATTGTGAATATATCGGTAGAAGGACGCTGAGGTTGGAACTGCCTGGTAGGAGGTCTAGAGGACCAAAGAGGAGATTTATGGATGTAATGAGAGAGGAAATGAAGTTATTTGGTGTGAGAAAAGAGGATGCAGAGGATAGATGGAGGCAGATGATAAGGGACCCCTGAAAGGGAACAGCCAAAAGATAAAGAAGAGGTCTGCGATAAAAAAATAGAATTCCATTGAGATCACTTTGTGGTCAGACATCCCCAGAGCAGGTCCAAAAGATGACGGGGAACATGTCTGCAATGACCAAATCTAGAATATGACATTTAATGTGGGTATGTGGATGGGACAGTAAAACCTAGAAGATTTTAAAACTTGGCTGCCAAATGGGAGGGAAGTCCCCAATAATTATGATGTTGGAAGAGAAAGAATGCAGTAAAACAATGAAATCATGCAGGTTTAAAATGAAAGATAAGTTTGACTTGGGGGTTGGGGGTGTAGTAGATTAATATTATTGTCATAGTACTGTATAGAGGGCTTGCAGTTAAGAGCAAGACATTTAAAGGTGAATGGTTGCAGTGACAGGGAAGACACAGTGAAACTTTCTCTGTAGAAGATGACTAAACCACTACAACACCCAGTACTACAGTCTTTTTCTAAGCAGTAATAGCTAGAACAACAGGCCTCATAAAGAAGAGAGAAAAGCCATATTTTGTGAGGCGCATGAGGGCAATAACTTGAGTATGTGGTCGTAGGTCGTAGACTCTGCTGAAGCTAGACTTTCTCCAACCAGCCAGGTTCAAAAAGCCCACTTCTTCAACCCGAGAGCTTCTCTCGCCGGTAGGTCCTTGAGTTGCTGTTATGACAAGCACCAACAAGCTTTTAGCCACAGCAAAAAAAATTATTTCTGCACAAGTAAACCAGCCACTTCTAGCAAACCCGAAATTAGTTTGGTTCTGCCAGGTCTGTTCAGCTGTCTCCCATGCTATCTGATTCAACTCACTGTCAGATGGTGATCTATTGACAGCTCTGGCCTCTCTTCACAAAAGTGCCTATAACATATGACCTCAGATAAGATGAAAAAACTATGAAGTTAATCATTGACATCCACCACTACTTTTCCTGGGGCTACCTTACTATTATTGGGGGTTTGACTCCAGATATCACCAGTGCACTGACTGACCTCACTAAAAAGTGGACACTGTCAGGTTAATGGCGGCGCGGTGGGGTAGTGGTTAGCACTGTCGCCTTGCACCTCCAGAGTCTGGGTTCGATTCCCCGGCCAGGCTCGATTCCCATCTCTGTGTGCATGGAGTTTGCATGTTCTCCCCGTGCTTGGTGGGTTTCCTCCGGGTACTCCGGTTTCCTCCCACAGTCCAAAGATATGCAGGTTAGGCTAATTGGCGTTCCCAAATTGCCCGTAGTGTGTGATTGGGTGTGTGAGTGTGTGCATGTGTGTTGGCCCCCTGTCCAGGGTGTACCCCGCCTAGTGCCCGAAGTCTCCTGGGATAGGCTCCAGGTCCCCCGCGACCCTGAACACAGGATTAAGCGGTATAGAAAATGAATGAATGAATGGATGTCAGGTTAATACATTTATGTTAAATCATTGATATACTTGATTAATTATTATTATATACAATAGACATTGGACAATAGCAAAATAAAAAATAGCCACCATATTAACAAAGGTCTGTTGTGTCCGGAAAAGGCAGAGTGACTGATACATCATAATAAGGGGAAGTTATTGGAATCATGGGATACAGAATGTGTCATTTGGGAGATGTAGTCTGGAGTAATCCTGTCTGTCTGTCACTTTACAGTTTGGGAAATGGATTCTAGTATACTAGTACAAATATGCTGCCATGTTTCAAATGTCACAGTTTTGCATCTTCAGACTTTTCAGCCCAGGTGTGTTCATTTTCTATCCCACAAATATCAAATTAATACAAATATAAATAATTATATATATAAATTATATAAATAGTTGGTTGTTACCAGCAAACTACGCCATAGAGCCCACAGAGCATGGTTGGCAGTGTGTTCTTTGGGGTTGAGGTCAGGGCTCTGTAGAGACCAAGTTTGTCCAAGCAAACAATTACTTCGTGCACCTTGCTTTGTGCTCAGGTGTAGCTACATATAATTGGTGGTTTACAAAGCTTTGCATAACATGATTTAATTGCCACAGATTTTGGCAACTGATTTGTTTGCTTTCTGATTCGTGTTTGTTTTCCGGCCAAACCTACAAATCCAGCCACTGGGGTTGCAGGACGTAGTTTGATTTGTGACAGATTAAATGTGTTATCATAAATAACTCACTGTGGCTTCCCATTAATAAGAACACCAGAAAGAAGAACAGAAACATTGATTGGTCCTGCTACAGTTTTTTGCTCGTACTTATTTAAAATCACACTAAGGGCTTATTACAGTGTGCTGGGTGACAAACCCTACTGTACTTAACTGTTGCAAGAAATATTTATATTTAGTGTATGGCCGCGTAACAAGACTGGGAAATTACTTAATGAATGCTTAATGTTTACACAATAACAAGTTAATTCTTTTTTCTTTTCCAGGTTGCAAATTATGGCATTGGAGGACAATATGAACCACACTATGACTCAAGGGTGGGACACTTTTAAACCAGTTTGCAAATGTTTATCTAGTAGGTTTTTATATAAAAGCCTTAAAAAAAAGTCTAAGAAATAGAATAGAGCAGTTGCAGTAACATGATTCAACATCAAACTATTGAACATTTTGGCAGGCACTCATGTCTTCCACAGATAGTACTGCCATGCCAAAAAATAAATTCACTCCCTACATTCACTCTCACAGATTTTACTAAACACATAACAAGACCAGATCATGGTGTGTGTTTGGAAACTTCAGGAATTAGATATGACAGATATTTATCAAGGCTTAAACATAGCATATCTACTGTATTAAGCAGCTATTCACACCAGTGTGACTGCTCATCCAGTAATATAATGTAGGGAGTGAATTTATTTTTTGGCATGGCAGTACTATCTGTGGAAGACATGAGTGCCTGCCAAAATGTTCAATAGTTTGATATATATATATATATATATATATATATATATATATATACAGTGGTGTGAAAAACTATTTGCCCCCTTCCTGATTTCTTATTCTTTTGCATGTTTGTCACACTTAAATGTTTCTGCTCATCAAAAACCGTTAACTATTAGTCAAAGATAACATAATTGAACACAAAATGCAGTTTTTAAATGAAGGTTTACGTTATTAAGGGAGAAAAAAAACTCCAAATCTACATGGCCCTGTGTGAAAAAGTGATTGCCCCCCTTGTTAAAAAATAACTTAACTGTGGTTTATCACACCTGAGTTCAATTTCTGTAGTCACCCCCAGGCCTGATTACTGCCACACCTGTTTCAATCAAGAACTCACTTAAATAGGAGCTACCTGACACAGAGAAGTAGACCAAAAGTACCTCAAAAGCTAGACATCATGCCAAGATCCAAAGAAATTCAGGAACAAATGAGAACAAAAGTAATTGAGATCTATCAGTCTGGTAAAGGTTATAAAGCCATTTCTAAAGCTTTGGGACTCCAGAGAACCACAGTGAGAGCCATTATCCACAAATGGCAAAAACATGGAACAGTGGTGAACCTTCCCAGGAGTGGCCGGCCGACCGAAATTACCCCAAGAGCGCAGAGACGACTCATCCGAGAGGCCACAAAAGACCCCAGGACAACATCTAAAGAACTGCAGGCCTCACTTGCCTCAATTAAGGTCAGTGTTCACGACTCCACCATAAGAAAGAGACTGGGCAAAAATGGCCTGCATGGCAGATTTCCAAGGCGCAAACCACTTTTAAGCAAAAAGAACATTAAGGCTCGTCTCAATTTTGCTAAAAAACATCTCAATGATTGCCAAGACTTTTGGGAAAATACCTTGTGGACCGACGAGACAAAAGTTGAACTTTTTGGAAGGTGCGTCTGGCGTAGAAGTAACACAGCATTTCAGAAAAAGAACATCATACCAACAGTAAAATATGGTGGTGGTAGTGTGATGGTCTGGGGTTGTTTTGCTGCTTCAGGACCTGGAAGGCTTGCTGTGATAGATGGAACCATGAATTCTACTGTCTACCAAAAAATCCTGAAGGAGAATGTCCGGCCATCTGTTCGTCAACTCAAGATGAAGCGATCTTGGGTGCTGCAGCAGGACAATGACCCAAAACACACCAGCAAATCCACCTCTGAATGGCTGAAGAAAAACAAAATGAAGACTTTGGAGTGGCCTAGTCAAAGTCCTGACCTGAATCCTATTGAGATGTTGTGGCATGACCTTAAAAAGGCGGTTCATGCTAGAAAACCCTCAAATAAAGCTGAATTACAACAATTCTGCAAAGATGAGTGGGCCAAAATTCCTCCAGAGCGCTGTAAAAGACTCGTTGCAAGTTATCGCAAACGCTTGATTGCAGTTATTGCTGCTAAGGGTGGCCCAACCAGTTATTAGGTTCAGGGGGCAATTACTTTTTCACACAGGGCCATGTAGGTTTGGATTTTTTTTCTCCCTAAATAATAAAACCCCTCATTTAAAAACTGCATTTTGTGTTTACTTGTGTTATCTTTGACTAATAGTTAAATGTGTTTGATGATCAGAAACATTTTGTGTGACAAACATGCAAAAGAATAAGAAATCAGGAGGGGGGCAAATAGTTTTTCACACCACTGTATATATATATATATATATATATATTATTGTCTATGTGATATATAAGGTGTAATTAAAATAAAGCTCACAAGAATATACTCATTACCATGCCGAGATAGAAATTAAACATTGCCACATTTTGTGATAACTCCACAAATTGGTATGAATGGAACATATGACAAACAAGTATAGAACATCCTACCACATTACCTTTTTCCATTGCGCCAAGGTCCAATCTTTATTCTCACTAGCAAATTGAATCATTTTTCCTAATTAGACCCATTTACTGTAGAGTGGCCATATAGAATGTCAAGCCCTAAGCCTGTAAGTTCTTGACACACCATGTGTGGAAATTGTCTTACTCTTATTGTGGAACATAGTTGTGATTTCTACTGTTATTTCTTTTTAAAAGATCCACTTTCACCAGGTGTTTAAATGATCTCTATTCTTTTGAGTGCCAGTGTATGTACCGTATATAAGAACTTTTCCAATTTTGTTGGCCTTACAGGTGGCAAACGGCGTCCCATTTCCTGATAGAAGGATTGCCACTGTCCTGGTATATGTAAGGCCTGCTATTTTGTTTGTCTCTTACTTGACGTTTAATGTATCCACATTAGTTCCTTAATCTCAATATCATTAAAAACCTGATCGTTCTGTCCTAGATGAGTGATGTTGAAGTTGGTGGAGCGACTGTGTTTCCATATATTGGTGCTGCACTTCCACCAAAAATAGTTAGTAAACTTAGTAGTCATCTCTACACTTGACTATGATCATGGGGTATATGGCATTCACTTTACTGATCCTACAGGGTTCGGCAGTGATTTGGTTCAATCTACTAAAGAGTGGAGAAGAGGATTCCAGAACCTTGCATGCTGCATGCCCGGTTTATATGGGCAGTAAGTGGGGTAAGTTTCTAGTAAACACCTCTTCATAAAATGTTTGCCATATATAGATAATTTTAATAAAATTTGTACTTACTGCTATCTAACCAAACAGAAACATAAATGTTATTAATTAAATATTAAATGGTACCAAAATATATTCAAGTGAATCGTGGCTTATGGAAACCTCCACATGAGTAACAGAAGTCAAAAGCTCAAAATCATTTGTCATTTTTTGTTTTTATTCTTTGATATAGTTGCCAACAAGTGGATTTGCTGTCGGGGACAAGAGTTCCGGAGAAGGTGCACTTTGTCCAGTTCTGACTAAGTTTAAGAACATTGATGCAGCTGAATTCTCAGAATAATTTCTCAAATCAAAAGTATTTTTATGAAAGAAGTTGAAACTGTAAATAAAGTAAGCTTCAGAACTATGATGGATGGCGGAAATCAAATGGACTGAATAGTGTTGTACCATTTTTTGCAATGTGTATATCTCAGGGAAGTTATTTCTTTTTTAATTAATTAATTGAAATTATAATTTAAGAATGAAGTATTTCTTTTATGTGGGTAAAATAAGGCTTACTACACACTAGCTGTTTAATTTCATCAAAGAATAGTTTGTAGACCTGTTGTAATGCCTACAAAGTGGCCTTCTACTGTACATACTTACTTAATTTGGAAACATGAAGTTTTGATCCTGACTTCTTGTGTATGATTAATAAGCTAGGCTATGTTTAACGTTGTTCAGGAGGTATTTTGACAGATATATTGGAGATATATTAGTTATTTATTTGCTTTTCTGTTAATAATGTATTCACATTTGTTAATGTTAATTTCATGTTAATACAGTATATCCCAAAACATTAGCCTTGTGCAGTAAACTATGAAACACCCTTGCCATTAGAATTATTTTCCTGATGAATAAACATAGTACTTTTTATTCAGCTGTGCCTCTGTGAGTATTATTATTCATCCTCTGAAGGTAATAATTTTAATGACATATCAATAATAAAATACAGAATTAATATACAATATCAGGTAGTTAATATGACAATGTAATTAAGGATGTTATAATGTGCTAAAATTATAATCGAATATTCATTCATTCATTCATTTTCTATACCGCTTAATCCTGTGTTCAGGGTCGCGGGGGACCTGGAGCCTATCCCAGGAGACTTCGGGCACTAGGCGGGGTACACCCTGGACAGGGTGCCAATCCATCGCAGGGCACACACACATACACACACTCACACACCCAATCACACACTACGGGCAATTTAGGAACGCCAATTAGCCTAACCTGCATATCTTTGGACTGTGGGAGGAAACCGGAGTACCCGGAGGAAACCCACCAAGCACGGGGAGAACATGCAAACTCCATGCACACAGAGACGGGAATCGAGCCTGGACGGGGAATCGAACCCAGACCCTGGAGGTGCAAGGCGACAGTGCTAACCACTACACCACCGCTCCGCCCATAATCGAATATTATTACAGTAAATATAAAATTTGGCAATAACAAATTTAAAGAGTAATATTTTTTTTAATAATTTGATATACAACAATGCCCTGTGATGGATTGGCACCCTGTCCAGGGTGTACCCCGCCTAGTGCCCGAAGTCTCCTGGGATAGGCTCCAGGTCCCCCGCGACCCTGAACACAGGATTAAGCGGTATAGAAAATGAATGAATGAATGAATGAATGAATGAATACAACAAAATATATAATACTCCATTAAGATACATGAGTTAATAGCTAATTTTTATTAAATTCAGCACTTAAGTGTACCCATTTATTTCAGTCCAAATTAAGCATGGAACTTGAAATCAAGTGGGTACTTCTTACTACTGTGATCAAAGGTGACTACTTTGGTCAAAACATTCAGGCTATTTGTTCCTTCAATTAAGAAGTCATAGAATAGTTTCCCAATTAGTGATTATATTTCAGTCATGTTCTATCTCTCCTCCTTCCACCCTGGAGAGCTACACGTGGCACTCCTGAGATACCAATGGTTCCTCTGGACTTTCCATATTCATCCTGATGCTCTACTGTTGGTTGGAATTCTTATCACAGGGAGAACACTTACTGCTGCTGAAAATGACCCAAGTCTGCTCATGGGTACAAGTGACTGCTAAGAATGGTTGCACTTAATATTCATGATGATAATTTTGGACTTCAAAGTCCATACACTGAAGTGAACTGTTTTGCTTGTGACTGTAATCGCTAAAATAGTTATTGACTGAAATTGCTAAGAACAATTTCGTATGCAAGTCTTCACCAGGGAACAGCTGGTTTCCTCAACAACAAACAATTCAAGCTAAAAAGGGTTAAAAGTGTTAAGTGTCAAGTTAGCATTCTTTGACGCATAAGATCACTCAAGTCAGACAAATGGTAAATAACTACCAGCTTTTTTTTTTTTTTTACATTTTAGAGTAGAATTTGCCACTAGATACAAATATCCTATAAAAAATAACAGAAATAAAAATGATCTTTAAATGCACAGATTAAAAGAGCCTTACCCAATGAATAGACTGTAGCAACCTGGAGCAATTACTTTTTTATATTTACTGTACACAGCTTTCTTTGATAAGAGCTGGTGATTTAATTAATCTATTTATTAATTAGGACACATTCTTGCATCACAAAGTTTAATAAATGCAATTTGCTCACTAATGCAAATGATTATTTCCTGTATAGCAGTCTGCAGCATATTATTAATGTATTATTCATTTAAATTGGTAAATTAGCAGACAAGTTCAGATTCATTTACAGTAATCTGGTAAATTTGTTTATGTTTAAAACAAGTCTGCGCAATTACCAGCCTGAAGGTGTACGATAAAATGTATTAAAAATGATAAAAAGGTTTTGTCCAAATTACGGACAACCCACAATTAATTAATTGTTTAAAATTGTTTAATTAATTAATTAAAACATGAAGACTCATTTAACATAATGCACTTTAATTTCATGGCACTTAAAGAGGGGCTAAGACATATTTTATAAAATGATTTTGTAATAAGCAAAAGAATTGCTGAAAGTTTGAATGGCCTCATACACATCTTAGTAGAAACAGAGTTATAGTTTACTCATTTAAAAAGAAATCCTGAAAAAGCAAGAGAGATGCAGCATCACTGCTTAAGAGGTATTTAGATTTTAATTATTCCGAATCCAATGGTCAAAAACATATTTACAAGCACATTAGAACAAACTCCAAGGGTAGCTGGGACAATTCAATCCATACAAACCAGCTAAGGAAGCTTCTGCTGGTACTGTAGGCTAATGTTATTCCTCTCTAAGAGTCAAAAAAAAAAAAAGGTTCCAATTGCAGGTTTAGCAGGAAGAAGAACCTCTGCTGAAATACTGTAGCAGAGGATCTTTGAATTTTATTTGCAGGTGTCACTACAACAATCAGTCAATAAATTATAAATTGCGGAGAGATGCTACTGCTCAAGCTGTATAGAAAGGGGTGTATTCACAGTGGGAGGGAACAGAGCTAGAAGAAATTATTCTAACAAATGTACATATCAACAAATTTTACCATGTGATAAATAATGATAACTTTTAATAATACACTTCTGATTACTGACCAGGAAATGTTGGTATATATGGGCTCAAGTGCACAATAATAACAGTTAAGAACAATTTTTGAAGTGATCTGGTTTCTGAGAAACTGCACTAACTGGACTAAGTACTAGATTTGCACTGAATGCTTTTCCTTTTCAGTCAGTGTGAGACAAATCTGTTCTTATGAGTCCAGAAAACAAAGACCTGAGTCAGGTGTAATAACTCTGGAGGTGCATGAATGTAAATAATAATGTCTATTGCACTTTAGGTTTTCATATGTATGTTTGTGTGGGTTGAGGGACAAAGTATGAGAGATTTGACATGTTCTACCAGAGAGTCTGATGAAAGATGCAAACAGGCAGGTGGAAAGGCGAATCCCCTGCATGGCAGAGATAAACGGTAAAGTCCTCCTCATTCTTGTTTGGTTTACCTGCAAGTTGTTGACACAGTGTGTTATTTCAGGGTTTGTTATTTTGCCAGGTAACCGAAGCTTCCTTACTTTGGAGGGCAAGTTCACTGTATCTAGTATAAACAAGCAGTACATTTCCAACACCGCCCACCAACAACAACAGGAAAAAGAATAATGTTCAATTGTACTGTTCTAGTGTCACAAGAGGAGATCTGTAGTTACACACTCGGTTGCCTGTAAAAACAAACAAAACAAAAAGGCAGAAATTGAGTCTACTGACAGATTTGTAGGAAAGGTGTTTCTAAACAATATATCTTTATGTTTAACTTGACAAAACCATTAAACTGATCTTAATTTAATGATAGTTTCTTAAGTTGTGTACTTATTGAAGTAGATGAAGTACTAATAGTACATACTATTAATGTTTCCAAATGTTTACATACTGTAGGACAAACACAAATCTAGTATCTAGTATAGTAGTATAGTAGTATAGTAGTGTGTGAGATTCCATCAAATAAGTTAAATACCACTTTAATAAATCGCACATCCTACTCATTCTGTCAACTTCTTTTGTTGTTGTGTTGTTTTGTCTTGTTATTGTTTTGAAATCTCTGTCACTAAAACAAGTTCCACATGTTCGTGCAAGCGTACTTGGCAATAAAACTCGTTCTGATTCTGATTCACTAATGTTATCTTAATTGACTAAAATGCTGAAAACAACTAGAGATATCAGGGAAGTAATTATTCCCCTAATAAGCTGGGGAAGACCTCAAAGTTGTCTAATTCAACTCACCTCTGCAGCAGATGTCATAGACATTATGGCCAAAGAATAAAGGCAAGAGAAAAGAAAAGAAACAGAAACAAAAACTGGAGAGAACCAACATAATGAAACAGGAAGAGAAATAAGACACAAAGAAAGACATGTTAACATGAGAGGATCAGAGTAAAAGTGCAATTTCAGGCTCACAATCAAAAAGCTAATAAAGGATAATGTAAGCTGAAAAAGATGGTATAATGACTTTTTATAGCTTAGTGTTTCCTTGTAAAGTTCTCACTTTATGGGTTTAAGTTTAACAACGACTTCTATTGAGAAACAACATTTAGACTTTGATTCAAAACCAACATCTAACAATCCCACAGGGTAAAGTGGTAAAAGTTTCTCTTCTTCCTAATATTTGCCTATTCATTAAACTATTCATTAAACTATTCATTAAACTATTCATTAAACTATTCATTAAACTATTCATTAAACTATTCATTAAACACTCATGATTTCAGGTTTCTTCTCAATGCTAAGAAAACCAAACAATACTAGCTACAATCCTACATTCTCAGACAGTAGTATTAGTTAATAAGAAAAAAAGGTTGTCAATATATTCCGTCATATCGTTGACAACATTTTTCTTATGACTAAGACGAGACAATGACGAGACGTCATAGATATCAATAAACAGTGACAGTGACGAAATCAGCATGCGATATTGTTGCCGGAAATAGATGAGACTAAAATGTGGTTTATTCATTCATTCATTCATTCATTTTCTATACCGCTTAGTCCTGTGTTCAGGGGGACCTGGAGCCTATCCCAGGAGACTTCGGGCACTAGGCGGGGTACACCCTGGACAGGGTGCCAATCCATCGCAGGGCACACACATACACACACTCACACACCCAATCACACACTACGGGCAATTTGGGAACGCCAATTAGCCTAACCTGCATATCTTTGGACTGTGGGAGGAAACCGGAGTACCCGGAGGAAACCCACCAAGCACGGGGAGAACATGCAAACTCCATGCACACAGAGACGGGAATCGAGCCTGGCGGCATTATAAGATTTGTATCAAAAACTTCTAACTAAAAAGTGGCAGCTGACACGCCTAAAAATAGATGCAGGTCAATTTTTTTATAGTCTAAATAAAAATCCTCCTCTTTAATTTCCTATGTAGTCTAATCAGCGCTCAACCGCATGCATAAAGTTTTCCAGAGCACGGAGGAAGTTTGTTGTACTAAATAATATTTGTGCAGTATAATCAGGGCATCTTATTCCTATTAACCCTCTGAGGTCCGCGAACGCATATACTGTATGCGTTTTGAGGTGTTTTCCCCTAATGATGCCAATAAGAACTTAAATTACACTTTCAGTTTTGATCGTACAGACAAGATCTATATATTAATCGAACCTGTAACGTGTCTACTTTTATTTGTATGCACACATGTTAAAAATAAAACTTTGTGTGTTAATAAAATAAAGAAAACAAACAGGGTGCGCTTTCAGCCGTCTCAGTCTCCTTGAAAATCTTTTTGAAACACGTCAATAAAATGAGCTGAAACTCCGCGAATACTGCACACACAGACATGAGAACTATATCTATAGAAAGCTTGAATTGTCTACTTTTACATTAACCAATTCAACTCGAAAACAAATAATCTGTTTTTATGTAATCCGTATGAAAGTAAGGAGTGGTACAGATTCTCCTGTATCGGCTCATTACAGCTAATGCGCTCCCGCCTCCTGCGCGCGCGCTGTTCATATGGAAATGAACTGAGGTGAGGCAGGTAATCATCTACACGCCCCCATGGCATAAAACAACAAGTTTCATCATTTAGTTATTTACTTTTTTCTGCGTTTGAATGATGTCACGCTTTTGTTATAGTGACTGCAGTAATGCTGCTAAAAAGTCAACTTTGATTGTTCCTAATAAACTGTTTAACTGAACTCGCAAGTGAATCTCAAGTTTTTTTTGTGTGTCAAATACATTCTGAAATAACCTAAACACTGAAAATATATAAACTTTTTTTATCCTCAGATTCTTTCTTGTAACTCTCCTCTCTCAGTCACATACTCAGTCAGGGGTAGCTCAGTGGACTACGGTTCGGAAGATCCCAGGTTCAAACACCACAACCACCAAGTTGCCACTGTTGGGCCCTTGAGCAAGGCCCTTAACCCTCAACTGCTCAGATGTATAATGAGATTTAAAAATGTAAGTCGCTCTGGATAAGAGTGTCTGCCCCCGCCGCCGAAGATGAAAAAGCTGCGAGGACGTTTGCGTTAAGTTTTTGCGTTTGCATCAGCGAGGACTTCCGCTGGCCACCGACAGCAGGAGAAGCACCGTCACGAGGGAGCGTGCAGCAGCGCTGCCTCCGCATGCTCCATTCTGCCACTCCGCCCACCGTCACTTATCGTCAGCTGTCTGCCCGCATGCCAGCGTGACCTGCACATGCACAACCTTTATCCCCTTCCCTTTGTTTCCATTCTCCCTCCTTCAACCCTTTCCTTCCCCATTTTACCTAAATAAATTACCATTTTCCCGTAAGACCTCGCCTCGTGTCCGTGCTTTATGGTGCCGCCGGTGCAACATGGGTCGAACCCGTTACAGATCATAACAGCCTACTGCATTTCATTCTTATAATAACGCAAAAACACAAGCAGCTGAATGACTGACATCTGCAGTAGAACGTCCTGACAATGTTATAAGTTTATGGTCATTTATTTCAGTTAATAAATCTACTACAAATTTAAAGAACACAAATTTTCGCTTAAATTTGATCCTAATAAGATTTAATTTAATTTGAATTCTACATTTGTACTGTAATTTTAGTACTGTGATTATGAATTCGCTTAACTACAATGTTTCACTTGATTTTATCCGCTACTACGTGCAGCTCTAAAGGAGCTGCGGCTCATTAATCCTGCAGTGAATAAACTGAGGCATGAGTAGGGTTGGGTATCGTTTGGTTTATCAGTGCCAAATCGATACTTTGAAAACGGTACCGGTGCCAAAACGGTGCCTGAACTGATACTTTTAAGCCACAAAATTATAGTGGATGACTCAAGAATGAATTTTTATTGAACAAAAATTTTGATGCTTAAAATTTAACAATATATTAAAAGTTTAAAGTATATATGAATATGTAAGCTTCAAATTTTAGCAATTCTTTTGCAGAAATTTCACCATATTTGCCTTTTCTGGCAAAATACGACACCTTTCCTGACTTATTGCCCTGCACAGGACATGTATAGCCTCTTTACAATGGTAAATGGGGTCACTGTTGTAGTACTACTAGTACAGGCTGGAAAGCCATAATTATAAACAGAATCCATGTTACATTAGTTTTTTTTTTTTACAAATCGTTTGACTATTTGTTAGCATGAATGCAAGATTTGCATTTTGCTATTAACATTACATTTTTCTACTACTAACCTGCGGAAAGTCTGCTGTCGGCATCATAATCGGTGACTCCTTTTTGCTACAGTTGATATAACTGGGACTGAGGGTCGTCCACACTGATAGCGCCAGCTGTTGTCCACAAGAAAACACGGTGCCTCCCTCTGCTTTTAACTTTACTCCGTTTGCCCTCGAATGTTTCATTAGATTTTACATGTTTCCGCCTTTACACGCAACTGCTGTGAAACATTTGCTGCACGTCGCGGTGTCGGAATCCTACACTTTCACTTTACACAAAAACAGCCACACTTTCGACCGTTTAGTTTTAGGCATTTTAACGAAAGTTGTTTAATTTAGCAAGCTATGTTATCGGTAGACTGCTGCCGTCAGAGCGAGTGTAACGTTAGCTGCTGCATTCACACGCATCTCAGATGGACTCTCATTTCCGGATGATTTGTGCTTTTAATTTTTTTACAGTATTTAATCTAATAAACGATTAATCTACAAAATATATGAATCTAGAGAGCAAATATTTCAATCGACAGTTCAGGCATTTAAGTGGCTCCGAAATGAGGCACCGAAATTCGCGTTCTGTTTCGGTCCGGTACATACCGGTTCTATAGGTACGTACGGCACCGGTTTTCGGTACACAACCCTAGGCATGAGGCGTCAGTCTGTGGTTATATAGCGCCAGTAAACGAACAAACCCAAATGATGCCGCCGAGCGCTACGATGGTAAAACCAACATTCCGATTGGGTCACCACTGTACTGTGTAGGACGACTTTCACACACGCGCACACACACACACACACACACACACACACACAAAACACAAAATAAAAAGCAGCTTTACGCGCACACACTTGGTCACAGTGTTATAGTAAACAGTACACGCATACACGGATGTTGACTATACGAGTGATGCATGTGTACTAAGACAGAGCATGGGAGACAATAACTTGCAATACTGCTCGTATTGCTCGTTTACCAAGTTAAAATGTATTTACAATTTTTGCTATTCTTGTGAAACACTCGCAATCCAAGGTTCCACTGTACTTAAATATCTGCCTGACGTTAAACCTTGTCGAGTAGAATTGAAGTTATGGTCAGTTTTGTGCCAGATTATAAACCGACAGCAACAGTTTTCATAGCATACTGAGCATGCGTCAACTGTGGACGCGTCTTAAATTGACAGAATCTAATGAAACTTTTGCAGTACTTAGATATCTGCCTGAAGATTAACCTGCACCATAAGTAAAATCAAGTGAAGAGTTATGTGCCAGATTTAATAATCTGTCACAGTCTGCTCAATGCAAAAACAAACCCATGCACCATAAGATATTACTTTGAAAAGCTATAATATATTACTAGTATATATATATATATATATAAATAACAATGCTGAAGTGGTATTTATAAGTAAAGTTTAATGCGCTGGATTCATTTTAAAACAAAACTTGTCACTACATTTTCAATTTCCCATCTGTGATTCACTCTTTACTGAACAGGGAGTATATCTGACTGACGAAAGAAAGAAGTAAACAAGGTGATACTCGACCATACAAAAATAGTTTTTTTCATATATTAATAAGTTAGGCAGAGAGTTCTGTTATACAGAAAGACAAGGGCTTTAACCTGAAATAATGTAATCACTGATTTCATTAATTACAACATATTTTTAGTTTTAGTCTTTTAACTATTTCTTCAAACTCTTTTCCCTTACTTACGCTAGCGGTTAATAAAGTAAAATAGCTAACATGATTTCACGGGTACAAATATAACAGACAACTTTGTATTTTCACATCATTAATGATTGCTGGTGTTACAGTAGAATTGCTAAATGAAGTAATCATTTAAATAGTAACAGACACAGAATGTATTTGTACAGTATATAAGCTCACCTTTTCCTCTAGATCTTTAATTTGCCTTCGCTGTATATCCGTTTTATCCTCCAAGTCTCTGATTCTCTGTGGTGAGAGAAAAAAGGAATAAAATTTATTTTTACTGTTAGAGAAAACGCGTAACAAGTGTTTACAATTAATACAATTAAGAAGTTGTTACTTGCATTTATTGTCAGTCATCTAATATTTCATCTAAATTTTAAAAGTAGTCAGCTCAGTAAGCTCGTGTGTAATGGTATTAAAGGATAACTTTAACAACTACAGAAATGTGTTCCTTTTTGTTCCAGTAAAGACTACTGCAACCGCAGAACAAAAAAAATATATAATTTACCAGCTTTGTCTAATTAGAAGACACCTGTTTTCTGTGTTTAAACAGAAACCAGGTGTGGTAATGACTGAATTGGTAGATGGATGATCGTTCTCAAGGGACTGCAATCTTAGTGGAAGAAGATTAGTGCACCACTCTGTTGGCATGCACAGATGTTTAGCAAATAAATGTATATAGAGGTTAGAGGTCATTTATCATATGTATTAGAAATTACCCACAATAAAAATAATTAAAAGATTAATCAGCAATACTTATCATTATCATCATATATGACCAGAGGTGGGCAGTAACTTGTTACATTTATTCCATTACATTTATTTGAGTAACTCTAAAAATTTTCCTTACTCCTATGAGTAGTTTTACTGCACCATACTTTTTACTTTTAGTAGATTTGTTAAGAAGAAAAGCTACTTTTACTCCGCTACATTCGGCTACACTCGATTCGTTAGTTTTCTAACCATTTATTCTACACATGCAGCCAGTAGATTTACAGTATGACTCTTTGACCAACCAAACGACAATCACATGACTCCATTTGACCAATCAGTAACAATAACCACATGAACACACTCAAACGGGTGGCATAGCGTGAAAATGTTGCAGTTAGCATATATAATAATTATAATTATACTGTATATATATATATATATATATATATATATATATATATATACAGTATATATTATAATAAAAAAATCTATCAAAGTCAAAAATGATTGAGAGTCACATAGCTGAGAGTCACATATAATTTAGTAATATTATTAATTATCTAATTAATCAGTTGATTAGGTTTAGAAAAAGCTCCATGTGTCTAACTGTAATTAGTCTTTCTGAGACATGGAGTATATGATGGAAAAAGAATACCCAATTACTTCACGTACAGTAAATATAATTTATTAAATCATAGAAGTAATATATTTTACAGTGCAAGTTCTGTATTTGACCTTTTTCTGTTTCTTTGTACACTCTAGATAAAGGCATTATTCAGAATATATGCTGATATATTGACAGTCATATGTATTTACTAGATCACATATTTACTATATATAACAAGCACCTGGTTACTAACATTGTCCTTACTCCTGAAGAAGTTTTTGCAGAATAGCTCACAGTCTCAGAATTGGTCTATGTTTTTGTCATGAAACTCAAATGTGTATTTATAGTACCATGTTACCTGGTGGGCTTGATGGAGGAGTTCCATTCTTTCCTGCAGCACCTGGCAGTCATATTCGCGGCTCTTTCTCAGCATCTGGCGTCGTAGCTTCTCCACAGCTGTGCGCAGCTCATCTCTTTGCATTTCATTCAGTGGCTCACCATATTTGATCACCTTATCTTGTTGCAGTGCATTATACAGGGTTGCCTCCAGCTCCTGGATTTGCTGTTAAGAAACACCCACACATGTTCATGTCTACAAATGTGCATGGATTTCAGTGAAAGCTGGTTGGAATATTGACAAACATTGTACTTGCTGTATTATTAATACTGTAGGTATATTATTAGTTCAGTATTACCATTTTGCAAACCATCACCATTCACACACCCACATAGTGAAAAAAAGACATAGTCATTTCAGCTTGTATGTATTCTCCCTATTACACACTTAATGGTAAAGGTGGAAACACTGAAAACAGTTTGTACATTGTCCATCCATCCATCCATCCATTTTCCTCCGCTTATCCGAGGTCGGGTCGTGGGGGCAGCAGCTTCAGCAGGGATGCCCTGACTTCCCTCTCCCTGGCCATTTCTTCCAGCTCTTCCGGGGGGATCCCAAGGCGTTCCCCGGCCAGCCGAGAGATATAGTCCCTCCAGCGTGTCCTGGGTCTTCCCCGGGGTCTCTTTCCGGTGGGGCGTGTCCGGAACACCTCACAAGGGAGGCGTCCAGGGGGCATCCTAAATAGATGCCCAAGCCACCTCATCTGGCTCTTCTCGATGCGGAGGAGCAGCGGCTCTACTCTGAGCCCCTCCCGGATGACTGAGCTTCTCACCCTATCTCTAAGGGAGAGCCCAGACACCCTGCGGAGGAAACTCATTTCGGCCGCTTGTATTCGCGATCTTGTTCTTTCGGTCACTACCCACATTTTACCCACGTTCCATTTTACCCTCACTCGTGAACAAGACCCCGAGATACTTAAACTCCTCCACTTGGGGCAGGTTCTCACTCCCAACCCTGAGAGGGCACTCCACCCTTTTCCGACTGAGGACCATGGCCTCAGATTTGGAGCTGCTGATTCTCATCCCAGCCGCTTCACATTCGGCTGCGAACCGATCCAGTGAGAGCTGTAGGTCGCAGGATGATGAGGCCAACAGAACAACGTCATCTGCAAAAAGCAGTGACCCAATCCTGAGCCCACCAAACTGTACCCCATCAACGCCCTGGCTGCGCCTAGAAATCCTGTCCATAAAAATTATGAATGCCTTCTCCAAGTCCACAAAGCACATGTAGACTGGTTGGGCAAACTCCCATGCCCCCTCCAGGACCCTGCTAAGGGTGTAGAGCTGGTCCACTGTTCCGCGACCTGGACGAAAACCACACTGCTCCTCCTTAATCCAAGGTTCGACTATCTGACGGACCCTCCTTTCCAGGACCCCTGAATAGACTTTCCCGGGGAGGCTGAGGAGTGTGATCCCTCTGTAGTTGGAACACACTCTTGAAGAGGGGGAACCACCACCCCGGTTTGCCAGTCCAGAGGCACTGTCCCCGATGTCCATGCAATGTTGCAGAGACGTGTCAACCATGACAGCCCTACAACATCCAGAGCCTTGAGGAAGTCCGTGCGTTGTTGTCACCAACACCATTCCACAGGAGGAGAAGATGAAGCAATGCCCCAAAATTCAGGTCATCGACATCTCCATGATCTTAGCCGAGGCCATCCGGAGAACCCACAACGGGGAATCCGTCTCGTACCTCTTCAGTCATGTTCCGTTGTAAGAGAGAAAAGCGGCTAGACCTTCACCCTCCTACATCATTGATGTCCATTCCGCCAGTACCCATCATCACCACTCGGGCGTCCTGAGAGTCGATCACATCCGGGAGCCAACATTCCATTCAGAAAACAAACTTTGTGGCAGTTTACCATGGCTCTGCCCTTTTATTTCTTTTTCTTTTTTTATCTTGCTTTTGTGATCCACCCCCGGGGCCCCGCCACCACGGAGCTTTTTGATCACCTTGGCGACCTCGGCCCCAGAGATGGAAGAGTCCACCTTTATGTCCCCAGACTCTGCTTCCTCATCGGAAGGCATGTTGGTGACCCACAACGTCCCGAGTCGAGGTCAGCAGCGCACCATCCCCACTATACACTGTGTTGACCGTGCACTGCTTTCCCCTCCTGAGACGCCGGATGGTGGACCAGAATCTCTTCGAAGCCGTCTGGAAGTCATTCTCCATGGCCTCCCCAAACTCCTCCCACGCCCGGGTTTTTGCCTCAGCAACCACCGAAGCCGCATTCCGCTTGGCCACCAGCCAAAAAGGCCCGGTAAGACTCCTTCTTCAGCTTGATGGCATCCCCCACCGCCGGTGCCCACCAACGGGTTCTTGGGGTGCCACCGCGACAGGCACCGACCACCTTATGGCCACAGCTCCGGTCGGCCGCCTCGACAATGGAGGCGCGGAACATTGTCCATTCGGACTCAATGTCCCCCACCTCCCCCAGGACGTGGTTGAAGCTTTGCCGGAGGTGGGAGTTGAAGCTCGTCCTGACAGGAGACTCTGCCAGAAGTTCCCAGCAGACCCTCACAATACGTTTGGGTCTACCAGACCTGACCGGCATTCGAAGCCAACTCACAACCAGGTGGTGATCAGTTGACAGCTCCGCCCCTCTCTTCACCCGAGTGTCCAAGACATGTGGCCTCAAGTCCGACGACACGACCACAAAGTCGATCATCGAACTGCGGCCTAGGGTGTCCTGGTGCCAGGTGCACATATGGACACCCTTATGCTTGAACATGGTGTTCATTATGGACAATCCGTGACGAGCACAGAAGTCCGATTGCGGTGAACCCCAATGTACAGTACAGGCCCCGAGCCGGGGGGCAATAAGTATGCCCACACCTGCTCGTCGCCTCTCACCGGTGGCGACTCCAGAGCAGAAGAGAGTCCAGCCCCTCTCAAGGAGACATGGTTCCAGAGTCCAAGCTGTGCGTCGAGGTGAGTCCAACTATATCTAGCCGGAACTTCTCAACCTCACGCACTAGCTCAGGCTTTTTCCCCGCCAGAGAGGTGACATTCCACGTCCCTAGAACCAACTTCTGCAGCCGAGGATCAGACTGCCAAGGCCCCTGTCTTCGGCCACCGCTCAGCTCACACTGCACCCGACCTCTTTGGCCGCTCCTACAGGTGGTGAGCCCATGGAAAGGGGGACCCACATTGCCTCTTTGAGCTGTGCCCGGCCGGGCCCCATGGGTACAGGCCCGACCACCAGGCGCTCGCCATCGGGCCCCACCTCCAGGCTTGGCTCTAGAGGGAGGCCCCGGTGACCCACATCCGGGCGAGGGAAAATGTTTTCCAATGGTCTTGTTCATCATAAGAGGTCTTCTGAACCACTCTTTGTCTGTTCCCTCACCTAGGCCCAGATTGCCATGGGTGACCCTGCCAGGGGCATGAAGCCCCCGACAACATAGCTCCCAGGATCATTGGGACACGCAAACCCCTTCACCACGATAAGGCGGTGGTTCAAGTTTGTACATTGTCTTACTTGAAAATATCTAAATATATAACAAGATGGCAGTTTAAACTCTCTATTAAGCTCTACACACTCACAAACACTGCCATCTTTCAACATCTTTAGCCTGTCATTGTATGAAAGTAGGACACGTGTGATTACCACTGGTACCACTAAATTGGTCATTAGTAATAAACAATACCTGGAAAATCTCGCAACTTGTTTAAACATCAAAATATGAACTGGAATACAAATTATGCAGCTGATAATCAAATGCATAAAATGACCCATAAATATACTGCAAAATTTGGACATGCAATTGATAATAGAACAAATGCAGATGCAAATAACACAGTGTAGATTAATCAAATATTCTTTTAATTTAAAACCACAAAACATCTTCAGTCACAGTGCCAGATAGATCTGGGATGTATGGTCTTCTTAGCTCGCTATGTGGGTATTCCCATTATTTGTGTCTATGAAGACATCAGGGAGACTCCCGTCATTCGATTGATCTAGTATTGGCCACAGAGTCTGAACGACCGTGCAGATACAGAAGCCAAAGAACCCATATAACCCTTTGCTACATTTATATCAGGATTGCAGCCAGGAGAAAAACTTTAAAGTGGAAAAAGAATTCTCTTTTTTCAGATTGCTTGAAGAAATGCTGGAGCCAGGTGTTTGATATCAAGGGTGAAGCTCAACAAGGCAACCAAGGAAGCTGGCCAAAGCTCACTCCTTTTCCCATCACCAGTGTGCCCTCTAAGTGGGTGGGTATGGACCTCTTTGGCCCACTACCCAAATCAATCTGCAGGCATGAAATTCCTCCCCAGAAGGCCAGTTCAGAGAAGATCGCCCAACATACTAAAAACAATACGGCTACCAAAGAGTCAATGAATTTTAATAAGACAGAGCTACTGTAGTTTTTCAGAGTTTTAGTGGATTTTCTATAGCACTGAGTATCATCACAGTTCTTGAAGTATGTTAATCTGAGGCTGCTTCTTTATGTTCTTTGTATCTTGGCAAGAAGACGTCACTGAGTGCTTGAAACCCACAGATTGAAGATGATACAGTGGGGCAAAAAAGTATTTAGTCAGCCACCAATTGTGCAAGTTCTCCCACTTAAAAAGGTGAGAGAGGCCTGTAATTTTCATCATAGGTATGAACTATGAGAAACAAAATTAGAAAAGAAATCCTGAAAATCACACTGTGAGATTTTGAAAGAATTTATTTGCAAATTATAGTGGAAAATAAGTATTTGGTCACCACAAATACAAACAAGCAAGATTTCTGAAAGACCTGTAACATCTTCTATAAGAGGCTCCTCTGTCCTCCACTTGTTACCTGTAATATACAGTAAAAGACACCTGAAAGAAATCAACTGTGGGAGCAATTTTTAGAAAATGGAAGACATACAAGACCACTGATAATCTCCCACGATCTGGGTCTCCATGCAAGATCTCACCCCGTGGAGTCAAAAAGACAACAAGAATTGTGAGCAAAATTCCTAGAACCACACGGGGGACTTAGTAAATGACCTGCAGAGAACTGGGACCAAAGTAACAAAGGCTACCATCAGTAACACACTGTGCCTCCAAGGACTCAAATACTGCAGTGCCAGCCGTGTCCCCCTGCTTAAGCCAGTACATGTCCAGGCCCATCTGAAGTTTGCTACACTGTAAAAAATAAAAAGTTAAGGGCCCAACAGTAGCAACTTGTGAGGTTTGAACCTGGGATCTTCCTTAACCACAGAGCTACCCCTGGGCAATTAGTTATAGCTTCTTCTGTTGGGCCAGGAGTAGCTCAGTGGTTAAGGAATTGGACTACGGTTCGGAAGATCCCAGGTTAAAATCCCACAACCACCAAGTTGCCACTGTTGGGCCCTTGAGCAAGGCCCTTAACCCTCAACTGCTCAGATGTGTAATGAGATAAAAATGTAAGTCGCTCTGGATAAGAGTGTCTGCCAAATGCCTAAATGTAAATGTAAGTGCTGCATATCTACTGTAACTAGTCATCATGAGTTTGTTTTTTAAGAAACAAGTAGGCACAACTACATTGCCTAACTGGCCAGAGCCAGGGGTAGCACAGTGGTTAAGGCATTGGAATACAGTTCAGAAGATCCCAGGTTCAAACCCCACAAGTTGCCACTGTTGGGCCCTTGAGCAAGGCCCTCAACTGCTCATATGTATAATGAGATAAAAATGTAAGTTGCTCTGGATAAGAGAGTCTGCTAAATGTGACTGAAACTACTAATTTCTTAAAATTCATTCAACCCCTTTTTCGGCTTAAAACAAACTCGTAATGATTAGTTAGATGTACTTTTTTAGGAAGGTATAACTAACTTAAAACAGCAGTTTCAATTAACTTTTTTAAATGATTTGGCACAACTTCAACCACTGAAGTTGAGTGAACTCAAAATTGCTTTGCAGCCGGTTTCCTTAACTTTTTAAGTTAAGTCAACTTTTTATTTTTTATAGTGTAGAGAGCATTTGGATGATCAAGAAGAGGATTGGGAGAATGTCATATGATCAGATGAAACCAAAATAGAACTTCATGTTTGGAGGAGAAAGAATGCTGAGTTGCATCCAAAGAACACCAGACCTATTGTTAAGCATGAGGGTGGAAACATCATGCTCTGTGGCTGTTTTTCTGCAAAGGGACCAGGACGACTGATCCGTGTAAAGAAAAGAATGAATGGGGCCAAGTATGGTAAGATTTTGAGTGAAAACCTCCTTCCATCAGCAAGGACATTGAAGATGAAACGTGGCTGGGTATTTCAGCCTGACAATGATCCCAAAAACACCGCCTGGGCACCGAAGGAGTGGCTTCATAAGAAGGATTTCAAGGTCCTGGAGGGGCCTAGCCAGTTGATCTCAACCCCATAGATAATCTTTGGAGGGAGTTGAAAGTCCGTGTTGCCCAGCGACAGCCCCAAAACATCACTGCTCTAGAGGAGAGCTGCATGGAGGAACGGGCCAAAATACCAGCAACAGTGTGTGAAAACCTTGTGAAGACTTACAGAAAACATCTGGCCTCTGTCATTGCCAACAAAGGGTGTACTGTATAACAAAGTATTGAGATGAAATTTTGTTATTGACCAAATACTTATTATCCACCATAATTTGAAAATAAATTCTTTAAAAATGTGATGTTCTTATTTTGTCTCTCATAGTTGAGGTATACCTACAGTATGATGAAAATTACAGGCCTCTCTCATTATTTTAAGTGGGAGAACTTGCACAATTGGTGGCTGACTAAATACTTTTTAATTATTATTATTGTTATTATTATTATTATTATTACTACTATAATTACAATGGTTACCATAACCTACCATATAAGCCTGATCAAGGGCCTGCTTTCTGTAATCAAGCTCCTCCTCCAGATAGCCTTTTTGCTTGAGAAACATCTCCTATTAGATGACAGGATTTTGTAAATTACACATTCTATGCACATTAAAAGCTTTGAGGTTTGAAGATGTTTTAAAAAGTACAGAATACAATCTTTTTAAATGATTTACAAATGTCCATAATTACCGACATAGAGTATACATAACACATAATTGTGCATACAAATAGTACTACAAACCCAAAGAATTACCCAAATAAGTTTTTAAGACATAAGTTACTTTAAGACATAAAAGCAAAAACATTTATGATACGTTATGATATTCCTTAGAGGTTAATTGTCAGGTTACCATCTCCAGCTCCAAGTCAATCATCTTCTGATGGAGTGCTGACTCTGTTCCCTCAATCTGCTGGATCCACTAAGGACACAGATACGTTTTATTTTTTAAACAATCTATCTAAGTATTTAAAAAAATATATGATTTTGAACTTCTTAATTTTTTATTACTTCAAGGAATATGGAATTCAAACATAAAAATAGTGATAAAAGATATTAACCTTATCAGCCAGGGAAAGGACAGTACTTGCTTGTATTATGGCCACTTGTTCTTCATTCCTTAAATTCTGTTAGAATTGTTGACACCAACTGGATTAGAAATGTTTCACATTTAGACACTATTTCATATACAGGTTAGTCATACTCACCCCATTATCCCCTAGAATATCTAACAATTTGATAAGATCAGGTATACACACATCCTGTGGGGAAGAAATTAGATAAGATTTTAATAACCATGCATAATCAATCAAGTTATCCATACATGCCATATTATTGTTCTGTTACAGTATGTACTTACTTTTACTCCTTCCTTTATACAGTAGATCTGAAGGGCACTTACTCCCTCTGAGAAGGGGTGAATCGACAGTGTAAAGGGTGGGGATCTCCTCTCCCTCTCCTAATAAATGAAACAAGTAAATCACACAAATCAAACCATTATTTTATGTAATTGGTAGTATTATCATATATGGACACTCAGAGCCGTAGAGTTATAATTAATAACATCTCAGAAACAGATTATTTATTGTTAATTGGCCACTGTCACCCTCGGCTTGCTCACCAGGGACTATCTGAACATTTTTGATTCATACACATTCACATTCCATACAAACTTCAATAATTCTTTTGATTGTGTAAAGCTGTTTTGAGACAATGTCAATTGTTAAAAGCGCTATACAAATAAAACTGAATTGAATTGAAATTGAATTAATTATTGTTATTATTTTTTTGTGTATTTAACCAATTATGTAGCCAAAAGGTGAGGAGAATAAAACATGGAAGTAGTGGATATGCCTGGAAATCATGTAAGTTTCTCTTTATATTTCTACTAATTGTGCTAGGGTGTAGAATTTCTTGTCCCACTCACCAAGCACGGCCCCTGACCAGGGATTGTAGTCGTAAATTAAACAACAGTGGCAATTTGGACCAACTTAGAAGCAATTGTTAAGGAGACAAAGTGTTATGTTAAGATGGAATATGATTATCAGACATGTTCTTGCTGAAAGTGCTACTGTGACTGGTTTTTAATGTAGGTTTTGATGCTCCAAACTTTGTTTGGCATGGGAAAATGAAAAGAAATCTCAGAGAGAAAAATGTGGACTGGTTCATCATTGGGAACAATTTTGAAATGTCTGATGGTACCACATTCATTCACAAATACACAGTGGGCCCATGCAGCCATCATACAGTACAACTCAGGAAGGACACGCATTCTGTCTCCTAGAGATGCAGGTACTTTGGTACAAAAAGTAAATATCAATTCCAGAACAGTAGCAAAGGACCTCATAAAGCTACTCCTCCAAAAATCGCCATAAGAAGCCAGACTATGGTTTGCAGCTGCACAGAGGGACACAGAACCTGAGAACTTAATGCTTTTTGAAGAAATCTATTTTCTGGTCTGATTAAATAAAATGAGAAATGTCTTTTTGTCTAGAGGAAAAAAGGGGAGGCTTATAAGCCAAAGGTCACCATCCAACCTTGAAGCATATGGGTGGCATCATCATGTTGAGGGGGTGCTTTGCATCAGAGGGACTGGTGCACTTCACAAAATAGATGGCATCATGAGGAATGAAGATTATGTGCATATATTGAAGCAACATCTTAAGACATCAGCCAGAAAGTTGAAGCTTTCCTCACAAATGGGTCTTCCAAATGACCCCACACATACCTCCAAAGTGGTAGGCTAAAAACAACAGAGTGAGGGTACTGGAGTGGCCATCACAAAGCCTGACCTCATTCCAAGAAAAAAATGATGGGCAGAACTGAGTGCTAAACAAGGCGCCCTTCAAACTTAGGTTTACACCAGTTCTGTCAGGAAGAATGAGCAAAAATTTCAGCAAGTTGTATATGTGTGACCCAAGTTGCCAATTTAAATAGTAAGTGTATGTAAACTTCAGACTCACTGGGAATCAGATGAAAGAAATAAAAGCTGAAATAAATCTTTCTCTCTACTATTATTCTGACATTTCACATTCTTAAATTAAATAATAAATTTTACAGTATTCAAATTTTATTAAGTAATAAAAGAATAATAAATAATAGAAATGTTGTAAAATAAAAAAAATAAATAAATAAAAGAAATAAGATAAAATAAAAAAATGAATTTAAATAAAAAATAACTTAATAACAATAACACTATAACAATAAAATCATACAAACATTCTCATAAATAAAGTAAAGTTTCTTTAGGAAATGGAGTAAATGGACAGTACCTCTAGTTCAAGTATGCGAAATTCAAGCAGCTCATTCTGGTCTTTAGAGTCCTGGAGTTCTTGCTGCAGTCGCGCATTTTCATTATCCAGCTTTTCTATCTGTCAAAGAGCAACATTGAGAACAGTAAACAAAAATATTTAAAACATGTTCATATGTTTCGCTCTAAAAATTAGTTAATTTCCCAATGAGCTAAAACATTATGATCTCCTGCCTAAAATTCTTTTGGTCCTTGCTAAAAGTGCAGATTAACTGAGCAGTAGATGATACGAGACCACTGAAGGTTGTTAGCAACCAATCCTCAATCAATGATTGTAAATAAGTAAGTAACTACAGTGGCTTGCAAAAGTATTCAGCCCCCTTGAACTTTTCCACATTTTGTCACATTACAGCCACAAACATGAATCAATTTTATTGGAATTCCATGTGAAAGACCAATACAAAGTGGTGTACACGTGAGAAGGGGAACGAAAATCATACATGACTCCAAACATTTTTTACCAATAAATAACTGCATAGTGGGGTGCGCATAATTATTCAGCCCCTTTTGGTCTGAGTGCAGTCAGTTGCCTATAGACGTTGCCTGATGAGTGCTGATGACTAAACAGAGTGCACCTGTGTGTAATCTAATGTCAGTACAAATACAGCTGCTCTGTGACGGCCTCAGAGGTTGTCTAAGAGAATATTGGGAGCAACAACACCATGAAGTCCAAAGAACACACCAGACAGGTCAGGGATAAAGTTATTGAGAAATTTAAAGCAGGCTTAGGCTACAAAAAGATTCCCAAAGCCTTGAACATCCCACGGAGCCACTGTTCAAACGATCATTCAGAAATGGAAGGAGTATTGCACAACTGTAAACCTACCAAGACAAGGCCGTCCACCTAAACTCACAGGCCGAACAAGGAGAGCGCTGATCAGAAATGCAGCCAAGAGGCCCATGGTGACTCTGGACGAGCTGCAGAGATCTACAGCTCAGGTGGGGGAATCTGTCCATAGGACAACTATTAGTCAACTATAAAGTTGGCCTTTATGGAAGAGTGGCAAGAAGAAAGCCAGTGTTAACAGAAAACCATAAGAAGTCCCGTTTGCAGTTTGCCACAAGCCATGTGGGGGCCACAGTGGAAGAAGGTCAGATGAGACCAAAATGGAACTTTTTGTCCAAAATGCAAAACGCTATGTGTGGCGGAAAACTAACACTGCACATCACTCTGAACACACCATCCCCACTGTCAAATATGGTGGTGGCAGCATCATGCTCTGGGGGTGCTTCTCTTCAGCAGGGACAGGGAAGCTGGTCAGAGTTGATGGGAAGATGGATGGAGCCAAATACAGGGAAATCTTGGAAGAAAACCTCTTGGAGTCTGCAAAAGACTTGAGACTGGGGCGGAGGTTCACCTTCCAGCAGGACAATGACCCTAAACATAAAGCCAGGGCAACAATGGAATGGTTTAAAACAAAACATATCCATGTGTTAGAACGGCCCAGTCAAAGTCCAGATCTAAATCCAATCGAGAATCTGTGGCAAGATCTGAAAACTGCTGTTCACAAACGCTGTCCATCTAATCTGACTGAGCTGGAGCTGTTTTGCAAAGAAGAATGGGCAAGGATTTCAGTCTCTAGATGTGCAAAGCTGGTAGAGACATACCCTAAAAGACTGGCAGCTGTAATTGCAGCAAAAGGTGGTTCTACAAAGTATTGACTCAGAGGGCTGAATAATTACGCACACCCCACTTTGCAGTTATTTATTTGTAAAAAAAAACTTTTTGGAATCATGTATGCTTTTCGTTCCACTTCTCACGTGTACACCACTTTGTATTGGTCTTTCACGTGGAATTCCAATAAAACTGATTCATGTTTGTGGCTGTAATGTGACAAAATGTGGAAAAGTTCAAGGGGGGTGAATACTTTTGCAAGCCACTGTAAATATATTAATACTTTAATTGCCCAACTTTAGCTTTGATTATTATGCACATTCGTTGCGGCAATGTTTTAACAACTCTATGCAATGCCACAATATTTATTTTTTATAAAGATTTGCATTACTTTTTGACTGCAGTTGATGTATTGATGACAGGAGGGTTAGACCATCAGCTTATCTATGTTGTTGGGTCGGGTGTTTCTCATTTTCCTCTCGATAGTACCCTATACTGTACATTCTCTATGAGGTCAGATGTGTTGGATGGCCAATCAAGCCCATTTATTTATATCATGGTCAGCAAACCAGTAAGTGATGTGGCTGCGTGGGCAGGTGCTAAGTCCTGCTGAAAAAGGAAATCGGCATCTAGAAAAAAAAGCTTATCTGCCGATGACCAACACCGGCAGATGATATGGCACCCCAAATAATCACTGAATGTGGAAACACACTGCATGTAGTCGCATAATATGAAAACCTCATCGCAAACATGAGTCATAACACTGTGTTATAATAATTGCAATTGAGCTCTGGTGTAAAGATGGTCCAGACATGGATCAATGTTACAAAATTAATCAACATTATTTTATTATCTATGAGTTTTTCTAATGTTTTAACTTGCCTGTGTGCATACAATACGAGTCAGCATTCAAATAAAACAGTAAAACTGGCCCATTAACACTTAAACAGTAAAACAGTGACCATAGCAAACCTTCTCCAGGAGCTCTTGATTGCGAACGAGGAACAGCTGTTTCTCTTCTACCCATTTGGAATCCTTAAACCAATAAAAGCATTAATTAGGTACTGTACGTATTTTACCATGCTTCATAACCAAGGCTCCATAATAACAAATATATTTGCAGCAGGTATGAATAAGATTTGTTTGAAAACATGCTCAGGGCCAAATTGTTTGTACAAAATATGGGGAAAAAAAATCAACAAACAAATATAAAATTAACCTTGGAATGGTGGCCTGAATTCACATGGCTTGAACCCTACTAATGAGAAACAACTGATTCTACATCAGACTGGTTCCAGCTTTCTAAAATAGCATTTACAGTAACAGTAGGATATAGCCTTGTCATAGCCCGGTTGTTTTTATTATCATCATACATTTTTAGTCTGTTAAAGGAGTTTAACAAAAAGAATTCATTAACCACTTAGGAATTACAGACAATGGTATTTACAAAGTTCCTCCATTTTCACAGGCTCAATTTTTTCCACGTAATTGGAAAAACTTACAATTAGAACTGTAAAAAATATTTTTAATACTTTAATGAAAAAAAAAAGGCAAACACTAAAATCTCAAACCCATGGAAAGCTGAGATTCCTTCAGACAGAAAGAGCCACAGACAAGCAGCAACTCAACTCAGCTTTCCATGAATGCAATACTTCAGGCAGGGAATTACTAGTTTCTGCATCTAAGAATTAAAAAATAATGTTATTTATTGGTGCAACAATGAATCAATGTTGTCGAATAAAATCATTAATCAAATTACATGATGTAAGAAATTATAGTCTGCCCTGACACATACTTCACTCCTAAACGTGTATTAAAGCATGCCTATTTATCATATGATTTAATTATCACAGAGGCGTTTCTGCCGGTTCTTCTTAACAAGTAAATATCATTAGCGTGACATATTATCACTTATAGCGTGGGAGCGGCAATGGGCCATCGAGAACCATACTATGATCAAAAGCACGCATGACTTTCAGGTATATTCAGATAGGTGAGAAAAGAAGATTCTCAATCCATTGTTTCATTTATTTTACATTTAAACCGAATTCCTATTTACATGAAGAGCAAGAAGGTTTGTGTAAAATGGTATAAAGATTCAGTCAGAAATAGCTCACTATTCAGTTTGACTCCGCGGAATCCAGAGTGTATTTTCTTACTGTTACGCTGTAATAAACTTTGTTTTGGTGAAGATCTTCGATGTCCTCTTCATTTTTTTCTTACAATGGCAACAAAGTTGACTGTTGATTCATTTATGACGTCATTGTACTTGATCCTCACGCAAACCGTGAATGCACTCACATCATGTACTGTATGTGTTAGTCTTACTGGGGCAAAGTGGGTAATAGTACAATGGCAAGCACAGTCAAGAGGAAAAAACGTTTCAGTCTTAACTGGAGCAAATAACTAGAATCAGAGGGAAAGACTTTGAGGAGGATGTGAGAGTCAGGTTAGGGGGAAAGGATTCACACCTGAAGAGAATGTGGATAATTACTAACTGTTTGTTGTTGTACAACCTTTATAAGTGAAATTCACAGGCACACACTATTGCTGGGTTTTCAGTGCTGCATGCACGTTCTCTCTCATACAGACCAGCTAGAGCTGTGTGCACAGTAATATTCAACCTCTCCTTATCCAATCAGGAATCTCCACATGCTTCAAAGAGTCCATAATTGTTCCTGTCCCAAAGAAATCCCACTCTGCTGCCCTCAATGACGCAGTAGCCCTGACTTCAGTAGTGATGAAGTGCTTTGAGCGGCAGGTCAGAGAGTTCATCTCTTCACACCCGACACCCTAGATCCACTACAGTTTGCTTACTGTACAAACTGTTTAACTACCAACTCCACCATCAAGTTTTCTGATGAGACTGTTGTGGTGTACCTGATCTCTCATACACCCCCCATCACTTTGCATATTAACTCACATTTGCACATTCAACACACATTTGCATATGGTCTATATTTTACACATCTGTTGCACATTGTTCAGCTCATGGCTGGACATTGTTTTTCTATTTTAATTATATTTTATTACTTGTACATATTGTAAATTGAAAATTTTACAGCTAAAAGTTTTCTCTACTTTTAGGTCATGGGCGGTTGTACAAGCATTTCACTGCATAGCGTCGTATGAGTCGTTTGTGACAAATAAAATTTTAATTGTAATTTTGGCTATTTCAAATATACCTCAAAAAATTATTAATGAATTTCATATATTGCAAATATTTAAAATAATAATAAATAGCAACTTTTTTCCATATCAAGTACAGAAAAAATAGAATCACATTTGGGCTGCAACTAAAGACTATTTTGTTAATTGATAAATCTATTGATTATTTAAACAATTCATCAATTACAGCGGGTGCATTTACTCAATAGCTCTTACTTAGCTAGCAGCTTTTAAATTTAGCTTGAGGTTGTTTTATGAATGTGGTAACTAACAATGAAGATAATAATAAAGATACTTCAATAAAAATGTCTTATAATGAACCTTCCTGATGAAACTCTAAAACCAAGGACTGTGGTGAAGAGCCTATGTGTGTGTGTGTGTGTGTACTGTATGTGTGTCGTAGAGGAGGAGGCGTCGCGGTTATTTACAATGATAATCTGTCTATCGTCAAAGCGGCTTCTTATAGCGTCAGGCGAGCGGTGAGGGAAGCTAAGGGGCGGTTCCGACAGCGAACTGAATCACACTTCCATCAGGGTGACACACGCCGCATGTGGCACGGATTACGCACAATCACGGACTACAAGGTTGCCAAAGACACCACGACGATCGTCGCCGACTCTGCATTCGCCAACGAGCTGAACGCATTCTTCGCCCGGTTCGAGGTTAGCCAGGCGGCTAATGCTAGCAGCCTGCTGACTGAGAGTGATGACGTCATCAGCGAGGATTGCGTCATCAGCATCGCAGAGCACGACGTTCGCACGGCGCTGAGGAGGGTGAACACCAGGAAAGCGGCGGGTCCAGATGGCATCTCTGGGCGCCTGCTGCGCTGCTGCGCTGACCAGCTGTCAGGTGTGTTCACCTGTATCTTTAATGAGTCCCTGGCGAAGTCTGTGGTCCCGGCGTGTTTCAAGAGATCCACCATTGTCCCCGTGCCCAAGACCAACAAACCCTCATGCCTGAATGACTACCGGCCTGTTGCACTGACATCGATGGTCATGAAGGTATTTGAGGGTCTGCTAAAAAACATCATCTCCTCCTCCATCCCCAGCTCCATAGATCCACTTCAGTTCGCCTACCGCCCCAACAGATCCACAGAGGATGCCATCTCCCATGTTCTGCACACCACTCTCAGCCACGTGGACAAGATGCAAGGTAACTATGTGAGATTGCTTTTTATAGATTACAGCTCTGCTTTCAACACAATAGTGCCTAACAGACTGTTCACAAAGCTGAGAGATCTAGGACTTAACAAACGCTTGTGTGCCTGGGTGTTGGACTTCCTCTCGGACAGATCTCAAGCGGTGAGAGTGGGCAAGTGCTTCTCCAGCAGCATCACCATCAACACAGGTGCTCCACAGGGATGTGTTCTCTCTCCACTGCTATACTCTCTCTACACTTCAGACTGTGTGGCCATGTTCGACTCCAACACCATCGTTAAGTTTGCTGACGATACGGTGGTGCTGGGCTTCATCTCCAACAACGATGAGTCGGCCTACATAGATGAAGTGGAGAACCTGGCACTATGGTGTGAAGAAAACTGCCTCCGACTGAACGTCAGTAAGACGAAGGAGCTGGTGGTGGACTTCAGAAGGGGACAACTGGACCACAAACCCCTCATCATCAATGGAGCTCCAGTGGAGAGGGTGAGCAGCTTTAAGTACTTGGGCGTCCACATCTCCGAGGATCTGACATGGACTGAGCATATCTGTGCTCAGACGAAAAGGGCAAAGCAGCGTCTGTACCACCTGAGGCAGTTGAGGAAGTTTGGGGTTTCCCCTGCTGTCCTTAAGGCTTTCTACTCGGGTGCTGTTGAGAGCATCCTAACACAGAACATTTCATCCTGGTTTGGGAATAGCTGTGTACAGGACAGGAAAGCCCTCCAGAGAGTGATCCGGGCAGCTGAACGCTGCTGCAGGTTAACTCTCCCCTCCATGCAGGACATCTACACCAGGAGATGTAAAACCAGGGCAGCTCGTATCATTAAGGACTTGTCGCACCCCAATAACGGACTGTTCAAACTTCTGCATTCAGGCAGAAGGTTCCGGGTCATTATGGCCAAAACGGAGAGACTCAGGAGGAGTTTTTATCCACAGGCGATTAGACTCCTCAACCATGATGGGCCACTCTCCCATTCATAGGACTGGTAACAGTTGACATTCCACACTGCACACTGCACTTTAGTCTGGACTGTAAGCATCACTTGCACTAACACCTTTATCCTGCTCAGATACACACTTTATTATTATTATTATGTTTACATTTGCACCTTTTTTTTTTTTTTTTTTTTTTTCTCTATTTCTATTTATAGATTATTTCTTTTGTTTCTTGTTATTTGCACAAAGTAGGAGCGGTTCAGGATACATTTCACTGCGTGTTGTACTTGTATAACTATGCATGTGACAAATAAAGAATCTTGAATCTTGAATCTTGAATCTTGAATCGTACAAAAACACGGACACAAATTTAATTCATTTGAAATTCTTTATAGTAACATAAGTGTATTTAAGTATATTAAGTCAGCTCAGTCGATTCCACTAATTACAAACCGGGTTCCCAAAAAGTTGGGACAAGGCCATTTTCACCACTGTGTGAAAACACTTCTTACAACACTCAACAGACGTCTGGGGACCGAGGAGACCAGTTTCTCAAGTTTAGAAATAGGAATGCTCTCCCATTCTTGTTTAATACTAGAACCTGAATATATTTTTCTGCATTGATGGTGCCTTTCCAGACATGCAAGCTGCCCATGCCACACGCACTCATGCAACCCCATACCATCAGAGATGCAGGCTTCTGAACTGAGCGTTGATAACAACTTGGGTTGTCCTTGTCCTCTTTGGTCCGGATGACATGGCGTCCCACATTTCCAACAAGAACTTCGAATCGTGACTCGTCTGACCACAGAACAGTCTTCCATTTTGCCACACTCCATTTTAAATGATCCCTGGCCCAATGAAAACGCCTGTGCTTGTGGATCTTGCTTAGAAATGGCTTCTTCTTTGCACTGTAGAGTTTCAGCTGGCAACGGCGGATGGCACGGTGGATTGTGTTCACTGACGATGGTTTCTGGAAGTATTCCTGAGCCCATTCTGTGATTTCCTTTACAGTAGCATTCCTGTTTGTGGTGCAGTGTCGTTTAAGGGCCCGGAGATCACGGGCATCCAGTATGGTTTTACGCCCTTGACCCTTACGCACAGAGATTGTTCCAGATTCTCTGAATCTTCGGATGATATTATGCACAGTTGATGATGATAACTGCAAAGTCTTTGCAATGTTTCGCTGGGTAACACCTTTCTGATATTGCTCCACTATCTTTCTGCGCAACATTGTGGGAATTGGTGATCCTCTACCCATCTTGGCTTCTGAGAGACACTGCCACTCTGAGAAGCTCTTTTTATACCCAATCATGTTGCCAATTCACCTAATTACTGTTAATTGGTCTTCCAGCTCTTCGTTATGCTCAAATTTACTTTTTCCAGCCTCTTATTGCTACTTGTCCCAACTTTTTTGGGATTTGTTGACACTGTGAAATTTGGAATCAACATATTTTTCCTTTATAATTATACATTTTCTCGGATTAAACTTTTGATCTGTCATCTATGTTCTATTCTGAATAAAATATTGACATTTGGCATCTCCACATCATTGCATTCAGTTTTTATTCACAATTTGTTTAGTGTCCCAACTTTTTTGGAAACCGGTTTGTATAATTTACAGACCTTCAGGGCCGTATTCTGAATTTCTTAGTGAATTTGCAGATTTCATCTCAAACCTAATCGTTTCTGTAGACAAAGTGTTAATTGCTGGAGATTTTAACATTCATTTTGAGAATCCAGAAGACCCTCTGAGAACAGCATTTATGTCCATACTGGACTCCGTAGGCGTAAATCAGTGTGTAGTAGGACCCACTCATAAAGCAGGTCACACTTTAGATTTAATAATATTTCTCGGATTAAGTATAAGAAATGTATTCACAATTCCACTGTCTGAAATTATCTCAGATCACTATCTCGTCTCCATTCAAGTGTGTCACAGTGATAATGTACGCACAGCACCGCGCTACCGTATTAAACGTACATTCACATCAACTACCACACAGAGTTTTATCAGTAATCTCCCAGAGTTACCAACTTCTAGGTCACCGTCTGACCCCACAGAACTCGATCAGGCGACTGAATATTTAGAGTCGACATTTCGTTGTACCTTAGATAATGTAGCTCCAGTTAAAAGAAAAATTATTAGAGATAAGAAACTCGCTCCCTGGTATAACGATCACACGCGCACTTTAAAACAGACCGCTCGGAAATTAGAGCGTAAATGGCGTCAAACTAAATTGTTAGTATTTCAAATAGCATGGAAAGAGAGCATCCTGAACTATAGGAAAGCTCTTAGTGTAGCTAGATCAACATATCTCTCCACTCTTATAGAAGAAAATAAAAATAATCCTAGATTTTTATTTAATACCGTAGCCAAATTAACCAGAAATAAGACCACTGCAGAAATCTCCACAACAACATCATGCAATAGTGATGTAAGCATATTTTAATTAAATATATTTGTGCATGCAATAATATGGCACGCAACAAGAAACTAAGAAAAAGAACAGAGAGGTGGGGCAAGGAGAACAGAGTCGAGTCAAGGACAATGTGATGTCACAGTAGCAAGGACATAATGTTCAGTGTGCAGTATGAACTCAAATGAACTCTAGATAGGTCGCCATCTTAGATCTGAGATGCTTTGTGGACACTGTGTACCATAGAACATATGATGTAATCTTTTGTACACTGAGTACCCAAAAGCACCTGATAAGGGAAAGTCCCTGGACATGATGTAAGGTGATCCTAACTGTGAGGTCAAATTAAAGGAACACAGACAAATAACCAAAATGTATAAGAAAAATAAGCGCCACCCCTATATTTTTTAAAATAAACAAAGTGGAAAGATAATGGAAAGTTATTTGCAATAAAAATAAGTTATAATGGGAAAGTTGAGGTTAACGGTTGAGGAAAGTATGATTGTAATGAGTTAATAATTTGGTAAGAGATGTACAGAGGAGGGGACAAGGTGAGCGCCACTCCCCTTGAAAAACTGTATAAAAAGGCATGTACGGCACAGCCAGATCAGTCTGTCCTTGGTGATGGCTGGATTCATAACCTAGGCTGGCTCACTTTGTTTTTATTCATTCATTCATTTTCTATACCGCTTAATCCTGTGTTCAGGGTCGCGGGGGACCTGGAGCCTATCCCAGGGGACTTCGGGCACTAGGCGGGGTACACCCTGGACAGGGTGCCAGTCCATCGCAGGGCACACACACACTCACACACCCAATCACACACTACAGTACGAGTTCTTGGACGTGTCTCTATTCGCGGTGTCGAGTCCAGGTTAGTACGCCCTAGGGTTTACATGAACAGCACATAGAGTTAGACTTTGTTTAGACACACTAGATAGGAGTGAGAGCTACTTGTTGTACTTATGTTTTGGCTACTTAGTGTAGTTAGCGTGCATCCCAAGCCCTGATTTTGTTTTCATTGTGTTTATAGGTTAGGTTGACTGCCGCGCATAAGTTAGAAGGTGTTTTGTCTTATTTATTTCTTTGATTTAAGCTCTGCTCATGGCTCCCACCATTGAATGCGTATTTAATACTTTGTATATATTTTCTGTAAATATTATTTCTTTCACTACTTGTACTATTGGTTTCCACTGTGTGTTTTGGTGCTTTAAATTACTAAAGTTTGTTAAAACTTAGCGCTACTCTGGAGATTGTCTCATTCTTGTTCATAGGTGACTTCTCAAATAGTAATCAGTGACGGTTTACAAAATATTAATCTTCCTTTTTTTTATTTTCTTATGTTGGCTTCCTATCCCCCAGCCTTAGACATTAAGAGCAAATTTAACATCTAAATAGGAAACCGTAACACTGCCGGAGTCCCTGCTTGCACTCTACAGTAAATATACATTCACATTATACATTATGTGACTGTGACCATACCTAATTGTCATCTCTCCTCCTCTTCTCTTTTTCCCCCTCTTTCTCTTTCCCCTCTCCCCCTGTCTCCCCCTTTCACTCTTTCTCTCTCTCTCTCTGTCGAGCTACACGTCATCCCTGAGCTGCCAGTGATCCAGACTCCCTCTGCCCTCCGGACCTGTCTGATCCATCCCGGTGCCCCGTTTCTGGTTGGAGGTCTCGTCGCATGGATGCCCCGTGTGTCTCTTTAGGATGCGTCTGGTGTCTGGGGATGATTCTCTCTACTTAGAAGACGGTTCTGGCCTCGACTGGTGTTGTCAGCTGTTTCTCTGAGGACTTGACAATTCGATAGTTCAGGACTGGAACTTTCTACAAGTCTATCTGAGTCTCCAATAACTACTGGACTCCATTTTAACATCAATTAACATCAATGATTATAGCTGAACCTAACACTTAACACTGTATAAATGCAGATCATTTCCTGCTATCTGTTTCACCCAGATGAGGATGGGTTCCCTGTTGAGTCTGGTTCCTATCAAGGTTTCTTCCTATTACCATCTCAGGGAGTTTTTCCTTGCCACTGTCGCCCTCGGCTTACTCACCAGGGACTATCTGAACATTTTAATTCATACACATTCACATTCCATACAAACTTAAATAATTCTTTTGATTGTGTAAAGCTGTTTTGAGACAATGTCAATTGTTAAAAGCACTATACAAATAAAATTGAATTGAATTGTGTGTGTGGGTGTGTGGGTGTGTGTGTGTGTGTGTGTGTGTGTGTGTGTGTGTGTGTGTGTGTGTGTGTGTGTGTGTGTGTAAATGACAGTGCAAAAGCATGAGAGAGAGAGAACACACACAGTGTTGTAAAGACAGCAATAGTATGGGGCATGTGCATTTCACAATGTTGATTGCGGTGAACTGGAAATAAAAACCCGACTCATAGCAACACAGTCAGTAATCATCCACATTCTATCCCACATATATAACTCTCGCGGACGTCATAAAGCATGAGAATCAAGCACAAAGATCAAATAGACAATTACATTTGTTGCCAGCTAATTTAAATTTTAGTCAACAATGCTGCTTATTTGTTGCACCCCTAGAACCAATGTGAAAATAAGATCTATAAATAAGGAGAAATGCATTTGGTTAAAAATTTATAAATTTTATAAAATTGTAAGTAGCCTTATTTAATATTTGCATTAAATATCCTTTATTACTAAAAATCATTTATTAAACTGAGTTTTTGTCCGTTTGTCTATATAGATGAATTTGCAAAAATATACTTTTAAAAACATATATAAAAAAATTGTGAATACTATTTAGTACGTGTTTCTAATTAATTTATGTTATTTTCCAACTAGCATAAGCATAAAAAGTGAAAGCTTAGCCACAGTCCAGCTAAGCAGAAGACTTTGTGGGATGGTCTTGACCTGAAGCTTAGTTGGCCAGTCAAGTCACCCGAAGTACTGTGGGATATGTGCTCAATGCAGGTACAAAGAAATAGAAACCCACTTTGGTCTGTGTCTAAGCAGTTGATTATGCAAGCTCAGTGGACTTCCCACAGGTCTGAAATATACTTGCAGTACTTAAAAAAATAAATAAAACATTGTGGGGCCAAGTTATAATTTTTGCCATAAGAGATCGATCTTGTCCACACAAAATAAATAAATGACAGCCCCTTGCACTCCAGGCTCCTAATGTCTATGAATAGTAATAATTAAATATTCTGACAAGGAAAATGTTCAATGAAATGGCCTGACAAAGGAAATAAAAACAAATGTGTGAGAGAGAGAGAGACTAAAGTTTACTCACTTGTCCTTTGGAAGCCAGCTCTTTCTCTAGATCTTCAATTTTTGCTTTATACCTCTCCACATCAGCGTGGAGCTGGTCATGAGCCTGTCAAAGCACATAAATGTTTTTATTTTTTAAGAATTTTTTTTTGGGAGGTTTTTCTCCAGCAGCCTTGCAGTGAGGTTAGTAACACTTATTTACATGCTGTTTTGTGGCAGAAGGAAATAAGTAAATGCTTAAACATGATTTGTAAGGATGCTAGTGTGCAAAGACGTGCTGAGGTTACTATGTTATATAACACTGATCATTTGGGCCCAGGTTTTAAAAAAATTAAATCTGGATCAAATTGGTCCGGATTTGGAAATCCCATGTTTTGCTATCCAGGCTTAACTGATCTATCTTACTTTTATGACATTTTAAAGGAACATTGGGTTGGATCACGGTGATCCAAATATCAAATTTCAGGATTACCAAATCCTGTTTACCATAGCCTTAAATGGAACCAACAGTGTAGCCTACTGGCTTAGCAAAAAACAACAGGTAGGCAAAATACCATTGTTTGTTTTAATTGTAAGAAACGGAAATACTGTCAAAAAGTCAAAAATCATTTACAGGACAGACACCAGCACTTTCCATCTTTGACTTTAAGAGATGTATCTCCATCTGCACTTTTTTCTGCTGCAGTTGGCCAAGCAAGATTTGTTCTTTACCCAGTTCAATTTCTGCTTCTGCTCTCTCGGTTTCCCGCTTACTGTAAGAAGTAACTCCTAGCTGTCACCATCTTTGTTTGTAGCTGAGGTACATTTGCGTTTTCTAGGAACATCTTGGACTGTCTTCACTACATCTTCTGGGGATCTATCTTCTTCCTCAGTCACTGAAGTTAAGTCTAGGACAAACATTTCCTCTGTAGGAGAATTTTGCTCGCATTCTTCTGAAGTCCTAGTCTCTGTAATTGTGGCCTCTCCATCTGCTTCTATGCCTTCAATGCCATGCAGAGCCTCAGATTTTTCTTCTCAGATGATATCAAGTACCATTTCAGTGAAATCACCCCTTTTATATGGCTTGTGACCTGTTTGTGTATGCTTTACATCTGCCAAATATATACAGTGGAACTTTGAATCGCGACAGAGCAGAGTTTGTGTGTCTGTGAAGGTGAAAGTTGGAGGGACCTGTGTGTATGAGGCATGGTGTCCATTGACGCGCGCGCATGCACGCGCAAACAGCAGGCAAAGAGCAGGCTAAGCCTTGAGCATAGAGAGAAAATGGATTTTTAACGTCTCTAATGAGACTTGCATTTGCTTTTCACTCGCGCTGTACACACACGCATACAGACACAAAATAAAACATGTTTTACACACACACACGTGGTCAGTGTTATAGTAAACAGTACATGCGTGCACGGATGTTGATTATACCAGTAAGGGACGAGCACTAAGACCCAGCAGCCTCCGCCATGTATCTTTCTTCTACCTCGGCTTGTTTTTGTTTAGTTTTTCTTTGCTCCGCCATGTATATGAGGCGCCGAACTCTGCTATATATGGGAAGCCAAACATATCAAAAGTGGGACAAAACCGTGGCACCCGAATGAGCCGCCCTGGGCGGACCAAATATCTGCAGTGGACAGCGCAGCGCGACAATCTGGATAGCGCAGAGATTATCTGGTTTATTTGCGCAGCCCAGTGGACCAACTTGAGCAGCGTTCCTCGAATCACAAACCGAATGGTTATGACTATAACCTCTGTTCCCTGAAGGAGAGGAACGAGGTACAACACATATTGTATGGGATATCACGCCCTCTCGTGTCCTGGCTGAAGCCACCTATATTAACGCCGTAAAGGCAGGCAAACCTGTGGTGACGTAGGTGTAGCCCCGCCTACACCTATAAACCATCGTCGCCACGGTTGACCTTCAGTTCAACAGCCGCTCTTCGCCAAGCGTAACTGTGAGGCAGCAATGTGTTGTACCTCGTTCCTCTCCTTCAGGGAACCGAGGTTATAGTCATAACCATTCGTTTCCTTTCAGTCAATTCACTCAGTACAACACATATTGTATGGGACATATAGTCACGCCCCACCAAGCATCTACCAAAGTCAGACACAAGAACCCTGATAGCTACTTTACTGCATCATGGACCCCGCAGAGAGGACACAATGAGCTACCGAGGGGGCCGTTATATCAAGTCGGTAGAACCGGACAAAAGTGTGCAAAAACAAATCAAATGTAAGATTGAATTATGTGGTCTGATCTTAATTCAGAATCCTTCTTTTACTTTGAAAAAACCCATTTCCAAGATTTGGTCCAATCCGTGATCCAAAATTCCACTGGATTACTTTTGAAAACCTGGGCCCAGCTGACTAGATCTGACTCTGTGAATCTCTGCTGTGCAACTATGCAGTGTAAGGTTCATCATCCTGAAGGCAATCCTATCAGAACACACGTCATCAAGGTACAGAGGCCTATGTTAATACGTTCTTTGGCTAAAAAAGTTAATAGGCATTAAACCACTCCACCAATGGAGACATCACTAGCTGTTATTGTTACTAGAAGCTTTTCTCTGAAGTAAAATTTTTATATTTTCTGGGCTCACTTGCTGACTTGAACTTTCCAATGATCAAAAGCATTGATACTGTACAACTTCCGGAAAAAAAGTGTTTGGGTCTGGTCAAACCTAAAAACCAACTACACCAAAGTTTATGCCTTAGAAACAGTAGACTGTAGAAACAGAATCAAAACTGGGGGAGATACCTAGAGGACAAGAAGAAGGAGGCAAACCCACAGTATTTATTAAGTCGGTCTGTAAAATATTTGGAACAGAGAACTTCCCAAAGCCATGAACTTTATTATTTATTATTGACTGCAGACATGGCTCTCCATAACCAAAGCTAT